>CM076983.1:20604715-20708838 GCA_039105355.1 Benthosema pterotum | reverse complement strand
AAGGCTATAGCCTTACGTTTGTCATCGTTTTTTGAGGTTTTTCGAAAAATGACAAAAATGACGAAATCTGGCAAAAACGCAAGGCTATAGCCTTACGTCTTGCACAGCATGCCGTTTTTCATCATTTTGAGCATTTTAAAGCACTTTCGAAAATGTCGAAATTTTGAAAAAACGCAAAGGCTATAGCCTTACGGTTTTTCATCGTTTTGAGGTTTTTCGAAAAATGACAAAAAATGACAAAATCTGGCAAAAACGCAAGGCTATAGCCTTACGGTCTTGCACAGCATGCCAATTTTCATCATTTTGAGCATTTTTGAGCATTTTCGAAAAATGTCGAAATTTTGAAAAAACGCAAAGGCTATAGCCTTACGGTTTTTCATCGTTTTGAGGTTTTTCGAAAAATGACAAAAAATGACGAATCTGGCAAAAACGCAAGGCTATAGCCTTACGGTCTTGCACAGCATGCCATTTTTCATCATTTTGAGCATTTTTGAGCACTTTCGAAAAATTTCGAAATTTTGAAAAAACGCAAAGGCTATAGCCTTACGGTTTTTCATCGTTTTGAGGTTTTTCGAAAAATGACAAAAAATGACAAAATCTGGCAAAAACGCAAGGCTATAGCCTTACGGTCTTGCACAGCATGCCGTTTTTTTTCATCATTTTGAGCATTTTTGAGCATTTTCGAAAAATGTCGAAATTTTGAAAAAACGCAAAGGCTATAGCCTTACGGTTTTTCATCGTTTTGAGGTTTTTCAAAAAATGACAAAAAATGACAAAATCGGCAAAAAACGCAAGGCTATAGCCTTACGGTCTTGCACAGCATGCCGTTTTTCATCATTGAGCATTTTTGAGCATTTTCGAAAAATGTCGAAATTTTGGAAAAACGCAAAGGCTATAGCCTTACGGGTTTTCATCGTTTTGAGGTTTTTCGAAAAATGACAAAAAATGACAAAATCTGGCAAAAACGCAAGGCTATAGCCTTACGGTCTTGCACAGCATGGCCTTTTTCATCATTTTGAGCATTTTTGAGCATTTTCGAAAAATGTCGAAATTTTGAAAAAACGCAAAGGCTATAGCCTTACGGTTTTTCATCATCGTTTTGAGGTTTTTCGAAAAATGACAAAAAATGACAAAATCTGGCAAAAACGCAAGGCTATAGCCTTACGGTCTTGCACAGCATGCCGTTTTTCATCATTTTGAGCATTTTTAAGAGCATTTTCGAAAAATGTCGAAATTTTGAAAAAACGCAAAGGCTATAGCCTTACGGTTTTTCATCGTTTTGAGGTTTTTCGAAAAATGACAAAAAAAACAAAATCTGGCAAAAACGCAAGGCTATAGCCTTACGGTCTTGCACAGCATGCCGTTTTCATCATTTTGAGCATTTTTGAGCATTTTCGAAAAATGTCGAAATTTTGAAAAAACGCAAAGGCTATAGCCTTACGGTTTTTCATCGTTTTGAGGTTTTTCGAAAAATGACAAAAAATGACAAAATCTGGCAAAAGCGCAAGGCTATAGCCTTACGGTCTTGCACAGCATGCCGTTTTTTCATCATTTTGAGCATTTTTGAGCATTTTCGAAAAATGTCGAAATTTTTGAAAAAACGCAAAGGCTATAGCCTTACGGTTTTTCATCGTTTTGAGGTTTTTCGAAAAATGACAAAAAATGACAAAATCTGGCAAAAGCGCAAGGCTATAGCCTTACGGTCTTGCACAGCATGCCGTTTTTCATCATTTTGAGCATTTTTGAGCATTTTCGAAAAATGTCGAAATTTTGAAAAAACGCAAAGGCTATAGCCTTACGGTTTTTCATCGTTTTGAGGTTTTTCGAAAATGACAAAAAATGACAAAATCTGGCAAAAGCGCAAGGCTATAGCCTTACGGTCTTTGCACAGCATGCCGTTTTTCATCATTTTGAGCATTTTTGAGCATTTTCGAAAAATGTCGAAATTTTGAAAAAACGCAAAGGCTATAGCCTTACGGTTTTTCATCGTTTTGAGGTTTTTCGAAAAATGACAAAAAATGACAAAATCTGGCAAAAACGCAAGGCTATAGCCTTACGGTCTTGCACAGCATGCCGTTTTTCATCATTTTGAGCATTTTTGAGCATTTTCGAAAAATGTCGAAATTTTGAAAAAACGCAAAGGCTATAGCCTTACGGTTTTTCATCGTTTTGAGGTTTTTCGAAAAATGACAAAAAATGACAAAATCTGGCAAAAACGCAAGGCTATAGCCTTACGGTCTTGCACAGCATGCCGTTTTTCATCATTTTGAGCATTTTTGAGCATTTTCGAAAAATGTCGAAATTTTGAAAAAACGCAAAGGCTATAGCCTTACGGTTTTTCATCGTTTTGAGGTTTTTCGAAAAATGACAAAAAATGACGAAATCTGGCAAAAACGCAAGGCTATAGCCTTACGGTCTTGCACAGCATGCCGTTTTTCATCATTTTGAGCATTTTTGAGCATTTTCGAAAAATGTCGAAATTTTGAAAAAACGCAAAGGCTATAGCCTTACGGTTTTTCATCGTTTTGAGGTTTTTCGAAAAATGACAAAAAATGACAAAATCTGGCAAAAGCGCAAGGCTATAGCCTTACGGTCTTGCACAGCATGCCGTTTTTCATCATTTTGAGCATTTTTGAGCATTTTCGAAAAATGTCGAAATTTTGAAAAAACGCAAAGGCTATAGCCTTACGGTTTTTTCATCGTTTTGAGGTTTTTCGAAAAATGACAAAAAATGACAAAATCTGGCAAAAACGCAAGGCTATAGCCTTACGGTCTTGCACAGCATGCCGTTTTTCATCATTTTGAGCATTTTTGAGCATTTTCGAAAAATGTCGAAATTTTGAAAAAACGCAAAGGCTATAGCCTTACGGTTTTTCATCGTTTTGAGGTTTTTCGAAAAATGACAAAAAATGACAAAATCTGGCAAAACGCAAGGCTATAGCCTTACGGTCTTGCACAGCATGCCGTTTTTCATCATTTTGAGCATTTTTGAGCATTTTCGAAAAATGTCGAAATTTTGAAAAAACGCAAAGGCTATAGCCTTACGGTTTTTTCATCGTTTTGAGGTTTTTCGAAAAATGACAAAAAATGACAAATCTGGCAAAAACGCAAGGCTATAGCCTTACGGTCTTGCACAGCATGCCGTTTTTCATCATTTTGAGCATTTTTGAGCATTTTCGAAAAATGTCGAAATTTTGAAAAAACGCAAAGGCTATAGCCTTACGGTTTTTTCATCGTTTTGAGGTTTTTCGAAAAATGACAAAAAATGACAAAATCTGGCAAAAACGCAAGGCTATAGCCTTACGGTCTTGCACAGCATGCCGTTTTTCATCATTTTGAGCATTTTTGAGCATTTTCGAAAAATGTCGAAATTTTGAAAAAACGCAAAGGCTATAGCCTTACGGTTTTTCATCGTTTTGAGGTTTTTCGAAAAATGACAAAAAATGACAAAATCTGGCAAAAACGCAAGGCTATAGCATTACGGTCTTGCACAGCATGCCGTTTTTCATCATTTTGAGCATTTTTGAGCATTTTCGAAAAATGTCGAAATTTTGAAAAAACGCAAAGGCTATAGCCTATACGGTTTTTCATCGTTTTGAGGTTTTTCGAAAAATGACAAAAAATGACAAAATCTGGCAAAAACGCAAGGCTATAGCCTTACGGTCTTGCACAGCATGCCGTTTTTCATCATTTTGAGCATTTTAGAGCATTTCGAAAAATGTCGAAATTTTGAAAAAACGCAAAGGCTATAGCCTTACGGTTTTTCATCGTTTTGAGGTTTTTCGAAAAATGAAAAAAATGACAAAATCTGGCAAAAGCGCAAGGCTATAGCCTTACGGTCTTGCACAGCATGCCGTTTTTCATCATTTTGAGCATTTTTGAGCATTTTCGAAAAATGTCGAAATTTTGAAAAACGCAAAGGCTATAGCCTTACGGTTTTTCATCGTTTTGAGTTTTTCGAAAAATGACAAAAAATGACAAAATCTGGCAAAAACGCAAGGCTATAGCCTTACGGTCTTGCACAGCATGCCGTTTTTCATCATTTTGAGCATTTTTGAGCATTTTCGAAAAATGTCGAAATTTTGAAAAAACGCAAAGGCTATAGCCTTACGGTTTTTCATCGTTTTGAGGTTTTTCGAAAAATGACAAAAAATGACAAAATCTGGCAAAAACGCAAGGCTATAGCCTTACGGTCTTGCACAGCATGCCGTTTTTCATCATTTTGAGCATTTTTGAGCATTTTCGAAAAATGTCGAAATTTGAAAAAACGCAAAGGCTATAGCCTTACGGTTTTTCATCGTTTTGAGGTTTTTCGAAAAATGACAAAAAATGACAAAATCTGGCAAAAACGCAAGGCTATAGCCTTACGGTCTTGCACAGCATGCCGTTTTTCATCATTTTGAGCATTTTTGAGCATTTTCGAAAAATGTCGAAATTTTGAAAAAACGCAAAGGCTATAGCCTTACGGTTTTTCATCGTTTTGAGGTTTTTCGAAAAATGACAAAAAATGACAAAATCTGGCAAAACGCAAGGCTATAGCCTTACGGTCTTGCACAGCATGCCGTTTTTCATCATTTTGAGCATTTTTGAGCATTTTCGAAAAATGTCGAAATTTTGAAAAAACGCAAAGGCTATAGCCTTACGGTTTTTCATCGTTTTGAGGTTTTTCGAAAAATGACAAAAAAATGACGAAATCTGGCAAAAACGCAAGGCTATAGCCTTACGGTCTTGCACAGCATGCCGTTTTTCATCATTTTGAGCATTTTTGAGCATTTTCGAAAAATGTCGAAATTTTGAAAAACGCAAAGGCTATAGCCTTACGGTTTTTCATCGTTTTGAGGTTTTTCGAAAAATGACAAAAAATGACAAATCTGGCAAAAACGCAAGGCTATAGCCTTACGGTCTTGCACAGCATGCCGTTTTTCATCATTTTGAGCATTTTTTAGCATTTTCGAAAAATGTCGAAATTTTGAAAAAACGCAAAGGCTATAGCCTTACGGTTTTTCATCGTTTTGAGGTTTTTCGAAAAATGACAAAAAATGACGAAATCTGGCAAAAACGCAAGGCTATAGCCTTACGGTCTTGCACAGCATGCCGTTTTTCATCATTTTGAGCATTTTTGAGCATTTTCGAAAAATGTCGAAATTTTGAAAAAACGCAAAGGCTATAGCCTTACGTTTTTCATTCGTTTTGAGGTTTTCGAAAAATGACAAAAATGACAAAATCTGGCAAAACGCAAGGCTATAGCCTTACGGTCTTGCACAGCATGCCGTTTTTCATCATTTTGAGCATTTTTGAGCATTTTCGAAAAATGTCGAAATTTTGAAAAAACGCAAAGGCTATAGCCTTACGGTTTTTCATCGTTTTGAGGTTTTTCGAAAAATGACAAAAAATGACGGAATCTGGCAAAAACGCAAGGCTATAGCCTTACGGTCTTGCACAGCATGCCGTTTTTCATCATTTTGAGCATTTTTGAGCACTTTCGAAAAATGTCGAAATTTTGAAAAAACGTAAAGGCTATAGCCTTACGGTTTTTCATCGTTTTGAGGTTTTTTGAAAAATGACAAAAAATGACAAAATATGGCAAAAACGCAAGGCTATAGCCTTACGGTCTTGCACAGCATGCCGTTTTTCATCATTTTGAGCATTTTTGAGCATTTTCGAAAAATGTCGAAATTTTGAAAAAACGCAAAGGCTATAGCCTTACGTTTTTCATCGTTTTGAGGTTTTTCGAAAAATGACAAAAAATGACGAAATCTGGCAAAACGCAAGGCTATAGCCTTACGTCCTTGCACAGCATGCCATTTTTCATCATTTTGAGCATTTTTGGAGCATTTTCGAAAAATGTCAAAATTTTGTAAAAACCAAAGGCTATAGCCTTACGGTTTTCATCGTTTTGAGGTTTTCGAAAAATGACAAAAAATGACAAACTCTGGCAAAAAACGCAAGGCTATAGCATTACGTCTTGCACAGCATGCCATTTTTCATCATTTTGAGCATTTTTAACACTTTCAAAAATGTCGAAATTTTGAAAAAACGCAAAGGCTATAGCCATACTTTTTCATCGTTTGAGGTTTTTCGAAAATGAAAAAAATGACAAAATCTGGCAAAAACGCAAGGCTATAGCATTACGGTCTTGCACAGCACCGTTTTCATCATTTTTGAGCATTTTTAAGCACTTGAAAAATGACGAAATTTTGAAAAAAACGCAAAGGCTATAGCCTTACGGTTTTTTCATCGTTTTGAGGATTTTTGAGATTTTCGAAAAATGTAGAAATTTTTAAAAAATCGGAAGGCTATAGCCTTACCGTTTTTTTGTCTTTTGAGATTTTCAAAAACCTGGCAAAAAACGCAAGGTTAATAACCTTACGTCATGCACAGCAATGCCGTTTTCAGTTCATCGTTCTGAGGATTTTGAGGATTTTTGAAAAAATTCGAATTAGAAAAAACGTTAAGTCTATAGCCTTCCGTTCGTAAACGTTTTGAGATCTTGGAGGATTTTCGAAAAATTTGAAATTTTTGAAAAAACCCAAAGGCTAATAGCCTACCGTTTTTCATTGTTCTTTTTTTTTTTTAGGATTTTGAAAAAATGACAAACCTGGCAAAAACGCAAGCCTTAGGTCTTGCACAGCATGCTGTTTCCATATCGATTTTGAGATTTCCGAAAAATGTCGAAATTTCGAAAAAACACAAGCCTTACCATGTTTCATCGCTTTGAGATTTTGAAGATATTCTAAAACTGAAAAACCTGGCAAAAACGCAAGGGCCTTAGGTCTTCACAGCATGCTGTTTTTCCATCGTTTGAGGATTTTCCGAAAAATTGTCAAATTTCGAAAAACACAACCTTACCAATTTTCATCTTTTGAGGATTTTTGAAGATTTCTAAAAAAGACAAAACCTGGCAAAAACTCAAGGCTATAGCCTTACGTCTGCTCAGCATGCCGTTTTTCGTTTTTTGAGATGTCGAAAAAGACGAAACCTGCAAAATGAAAAGTCTATAGCCTACAGTCTTGCACACCAGCTGTGTTCATTGTTTTGAGGATTTGAAAAATGTCGAAATTAAAAAAAAACACAAGGCTATGGCCTTAACCGTTTTTTTTTTTTGTTGTTTCGATATTGACATTTTTCAAAAATCCTCAAAGCAATGAAAATGGCATGCTGTGCAGAGATTTTTTCAAAAATCGATTTTTTACAATACTATAGTAAGTAAAAAAATATATATATATATATATATATAATATTATATATATATAATATAAATATATATATTTATATATTTATATATATATATATATAATATATATATATATATATATATATATATATATATATATATATATATATATATATATAATGTAAACATGTAAATACAACATAGTGAGCTGGGCACCGCAGGGAGTTGAACCCTGTTCCGGTAAACCAGAAGTACCACAACCAGTGCCTTAGTATTTGTTTTGTTGTCATTTACAGGTTCAACAGCAATCACCTTAATTTACCTGAATTTGAAAAATGACCGAATCAAGGAAAAATGACAGGCCATGGTCTTCCATGTGACTATAGTAGGTCCTCCAAGATCATGGACCCGTTTTCATCAGTTTTCAAAAATCTTCAAAAAACGAAATAGTCCTGCTTTGTAGATTTTTGTCACCGCTAAACTTTTTAAACTCTTTTAAAATACATTTTCAATATTTAAAATGGCCAGTCTGCAAGCTAATAATATGTATCAATAGATTGGCATCTTGAACTATTCCAAAAAGTTTAATGTCCTGGATGTCCTGGTTTAATGTCCTGGAAATTACGCAAAGATCATCCCTATATGGGCTGTGATTTGGTCTATAGTCTTGAACCGGAGTTCTCCAGTGACGTCGCCCCCCCTCCCCCCACTTGAGTAGACAATATGTGTGTATAAATATAATGGAGACACGTTTAGTGCATTTACTTATTTTAATGAAAAAAACAAAAGAAAGGTTTACCTAGGTAAAGCACCGCATCCTCCAGCAGGGGGCAGACAGGGAGCCAGAACAAGACAAAAAAAAAAACAGTGATTTTCAACCATTTTGATACCAAGGGTCAAGGCCAGGCAGAGAGTAATAAAAGGAGTTCGAGGCCCACCATCTATTCTGCATTTTAGCCACTGAGCACCACTTTCCACCATTGTATGATTTTGCAGATTCTTTAAAAAATGAGTAATTCAGATGTTTAACAATAACTCTTGGGAATCACTGGTTGGAAACCACTGGCTTAAAACACAGTGAGTCCAGTGAGTAAGGCAGGCAAAACACAGCACTTTCAATGAAATCCATTTCAAAACAAGGGGTCCTTTGGTCATCCCAGTTATACATACTGAATAAAGACATTTCTAAACCGAGACTTGATCACACTCATAGACAGCAAAGCAAAGATTTATTCCAAAAAGAGATGGGCTATTCAACATTTTGAATGAATGAATGAATGAATGAATGAATGAATGAATGAATGAATGAATGAATGAATGAATGAATGAAATACATAGTCTATTCAATATATATCTATCGCAATATATCGATCAAACACCTGGCCGAAAGATACTGTATATACGATGGAGAGACTGCTATATCGATATGACACTCTGGTGATCATTGCTGACCCACGTACCTCTGTTTAATGTAATCAAATCCCCTCCTCGCACCACACAATACACTCCCTTCCCAGAGTCCTTTTTAATTTTTAATTTTAAAATTTGTATTATTGTATTTTTGCAACATGGTCAGTATTTTTGAATAAACATACAATCGTTATATAAATCAATATCGTGGCCTCTGTATCGCGATACATCTCTACCTTGAGATTGCAAGCAATATCCACCACTAACATACATAGGCCTACATACATACATACTATACACATGCACATACAGTGAGGTATAGCTAGTAGGCTACAAAATTATAGTTAGGAGGTAATGGTAACCTCTTTAGAGTGGAATGATAACATTCCATGATTCCACCCTGTCAGATTGGATAGTGGTTGCAACACTGTTGTCCCCATGTGAATATATACAGTATATATACTGTACAATTAAATTCCTGAGTTAATTGACGGCCAATTAATTTTACGGACAATTTTCACGTACATGTTGCACGGAAACAACATGTACACATACTATGTCCCCTCCCTTTATCCCATACACCACATATTCTTTTCCAGAAATACTGATCTAGCTTTTAGCTGATCTAAAAGCTTCTAAGGTTATGAACTTGTAGATGTGCCTTTTTTTTTTTTTTTTTTTTACCAATTGTTAGGCCCCAAGCAGAGTGGATATGTAGCCTTTTACAAAAGAACTCCTGAATTGAGCACATCGATTATATTGGTGGAAGTCTGTTGACACTACACATTCAATGCACATTCTCAGTTAAAACGGCACAGAGGATTTGCGGCATAAACCTTGTCTAAGAAGCAGTGAGAGAAGGAAATCAAATACAAAACGGCAGAAAAGTGTCATTTTCACACGCACCGAATCTCAGCGGTTTGAATGTTAAGAATATATTTGATGTTAGGGCTGTCGTGATCATTTGAAAATGACGCAATCTGACCCAATTTTCGATCATGATCAAACAACAACAATATTGGACCAGGAAAAAAACATAACGGCACATAGTCACATGATGGAGGGCCATTATTTTCTTTCACTTCTGTGAAACAAATGCAGGGCTTATGCAGGGCCCCTGGAAGTACCCTGACAACACATTGAGAGACAGTGCTTGGCCTAGCATATAAGACACATGAAAAACAAGAAAACTATGAGAACATGTCTGTTACTTTGGTATGGCACATAATGCACTCTAAGTGAATGCACTATGTGCCATGAAGGAAGTACTGTATCATTTGTACGCTATGACAGTGTTCCTCAATGAACTATTAGCCTATATGAAAGAGACATTGTTTGGTTTCATATACTGGATCCTGATTTTACGATCAACTGGAAAAATGCAGTCCTCTCAAACAATGAAGTTGACAAGCACAGTTAAGTGGCACAGTCAGTAACACATAGCCATAGTGATAGAGAGAGTTACAACGACACTATTTGATCACTGCTCAAACGCAGGAAAAACAGTTTTGGCAATAACAACTGATTGAATATCAAATAGCCTATCATATGAATATATTCTTCACTCATCTCTCTCATAATCACATGGGTTTGGCGCATTCTTGGTCTCCATGACACTATTAACCTCTTATGGCTCCTATCTTTTCATATATTGCAACTACTTTACAGTAAATCAGGCAGGAGGATGACCATGAGACATTGGAGAGGCACAAATACAACAGCAGAGCAAAAAAAACATTAGGACAATTGAGAAAGAAACACATTACTTGCATAAATTTATGGCATGTTTGATTTCCTCCTGGTTTGTAGGACAATCAATGTTAAGGTAAAGTGTTTGTGTTTAGTTAAAATACTTTTGATGAGATTGTAAATCTCATCTCATAGATTGCATGGGGGTTTGAAATGCCACTCAGCATGCTTCCTTTAAAACAAAGCAAAAGGCTCAAATCTATATACATATACAAATATCCACATCATGCTTCAGTTGAACCAAAATCATTCAGTGACTTTACTTTCATTTCTCCAAGAATGATTTTCGAAGTGCCTGAAGTTACAGATACAATTGTGAAAATGTGTATGAAATATTCATACTCAAATTATCTTGTTCTTCTGAAAAATAATATGACATTGGTATTTGGATTTTTCATGCTTCCAGTAGGCCTATTAATATTGTATCAAATATTTCACCCAGCCCTAGTCAAGCCGGCTTAGTGGATTCCTCCTATAATATTTTGAAACAAATCCTATTGGATTTCCAATGGGAATACAATAGGATTCCTATAAGAATCCGATCTGTTTCAAAGACTTATAGGACTCTATTGGAATCCTATAGGATCTTTTGACTTGGGATTGCATGGATATACCAGATATAAAGAGGTTAACAGAAAACTAACAGAAAAATGCACACTTGATGATTGTCATACTCCACCCATTAGACTAAGTAAATAGGTAAATACAGACTTTAACAATTATTTTACAAATTATTGCTGTTGAGTATAAACCCAACACCAATTTTCATATTTTAATCTTATGTTTGTTTGTTTGTTTTTTTCATAAATGAATGCCCTATTCATACCTCGTTGTATAGTGTTGTCACACAAAAGCAGCAAAAGTAGAGCTGATCTACACACTGATTGTTTGACTCTTCCTGAAAAGTAATGGATTTGTACATAAAATGTTTCAGCTCTGATGAATATCTGATCATTTGGCTTACAGTATTTAGTTGTGAAATAAATTGCAGTAAAATCTACAATTTTAGTGTAAAATGAGTTGACATTTCTTTTCTAGGTGTCCCAGTGGCTTAGTGGATGTGTATGGTGATAGCAACTAGACCACTCTTATCAATTGGCAACAGGCAGACATTTGGCCAACAGGTTTGAAAACTAGAAGTACAAATCTAAATAATTCATAATGCGAAAGTAAACATAATCTTGTGAGGCTCATTCTTTGCAGTTTCAGCCTTGCAAACATAATAATACAACATTCCCTTATAAACAGTGTAGTGCACACTAAAAGTAATGTCTTTCATTCCAAAAAGAGATATCTATTAACCGTTTGGAGAACAATCAGTGAAAAAAAATGGTTGCACAGAGTCGCACACCAACAATAGAAAATCTACAGGCTCACAAGGCATCACGAAGCAGTGCATTGTGAGCAGTGTCACTAAAGGGATATTTGGGACCTGACATGGTATTTATGCAGGGTGGATACCATAATAATAATAATAATAAGCATAATAATCAATAATAATAAGGAGGAGGAGATCCTGTGGCAGACCAAGGTGGGGGGATTATATCTCCACATTGGGAACGAGAAGTTGCTAATTATGCTCTGGGGAGCTGGAGAGGGAAGTCTGGGGTAACTGCAGGAACTGTTTTCCTTGCGAATAACTGGTTGAAAATGGAGGTATGTATGTATGTATGGATGGATAACATGAATTATTATAAAGCAAGGTTAAAAATAAATTAATAAATACATAAAAACATAATATAATTTTAAATATAAAAAGTATGGTGAGAAATAACAATTACAATAATCAAACTACATTGGTACATTTTCAAAACTAGCGAAATTATGGAAGGCCTTTCAAAGAAGGTTGATGTGTTTAAAGTTATTAGAAAGAAAATACTGAATTATCAAGCCTGTCAGGTCATTCCGGAGACAAGGAGCCCTGACAACAGTAGTGAGGGATGTTGTGGCTAATCTATGTGTAAAGATGTTCAGGGGACAAAATTGTGATCTCCATTTTTACAGCATTTGTCGGGATGGAAACCACTGTGTATTAATCCCAGATAAGCCAACACCACTACTGTAATCTGTTGATGTAACTGCAATGAAAGCCAGAGACAACTTCTTAAATGCAAGTCCAAACTAGCCAAGCGTCCTGACAGTGAGCATCTAAATCCAACTACCCACCCTAAATACCTAAAGAAACAAACTAAGAAACACGGTAACTGCCTTGGTCAAATCTGCAAAATCAATCAATCGGGAGCTCTGGAAGCTATTCAACAACCATCTAGGCTGTAGTCAGAAACTAAAAAACAAATGTTCCAACATAAATATCAAATGTGTTGAAACCTCATCACTGACAAACTTGTTGACTGTAGTCAACAACTTAAACACCTTCTTTACAAACAGTGCAGGTTAACAAATTGCCCCCCTTTATGGGCATGTTGGTGTATAACATATCATAGCCTTCTACAAAAACCTAGGTGTTTGCAAAGGTGAGTTTAAATTGAAAATGGTAACAACTGAGGTGGTGGTTTAAAAACTGAGTTCCCTCCAACCCCACAAGGCCGCTGGGCTTGACAACATTCCCAATAGCTCTATAGCTCCAGTCATATCCCACATAGTTAATCTCTCCATCAAACAGGGACAGGTCCCCCGAGAAAGAGAGCAAATTAGACGCCGGCAATTACCGCCCAATTTCAATTCTAACCTCCATCCCGAAAGTGATGGAAACATTAGAACATCAGAACATTCTACTCCACTGACACATACCTCCTCTATTTGAGGGACCACATCAGGCAGGAAGTGGATGATGACAAATACTGTGGCATGGTCATGCTGGACCTCCAAAAGGCTTTTGACACAGTGAACCACTCCATACTGCTTAACAAGCTGAGAGCAACTGGTTTTGATAGCACATCAGTGAGCTGGATGCAATCCTACCTGGAGGGGAGAGAACAGATGGTGGAGGTGAACGAACTCTGTCCCCCTCCCTCCCTGTGAGCTGTGGTGTTCCACAAGGAAGCATACTAGGGCCTCTACTGTTCCTTATATATGTCAACGATATGACATCAGCCTGTGACTGCAAATTGTTCCTCAGCTCTGTACTCAGTAGAATCTGCACCTGGCACGCCGATAACAAACTATCACTACGCCTCAGTAAAACTGAATCCATATTCTTTGGTACAAAGGCTAATCTCAGCAAGGCAGATGGCTTCATGGTCAAAATGGGGGACAACATTATCACTCGGAAAAACAACCTACCTGGGTTTCATCTGGTGATAAAATGGCCACTAACGTAATCAAAAAGGTCAACCAAAGAACTAGATTCCTATCCAGGATCTCCTCACTGGTCAACAAATACACTTTGAAGACCATAACAGGAGCCCTGGTACAAGGTTTCTTTGACTATGCCTGCACCTCTTGGTACCACAGCACCTCGAAGGCCTTGAAAACAAGGCTACAGACCTCCCAAAAGAAAGTGATCAGGCTGTTACTTGGCCTCACACCCCAAACCCACCTCACCCCTGCCCACTTTGACAGTCTGGGTTGGCTTAGGGTTCGCAACAGAGTATAACATCTTGCAATGGGTCTAGTCCACAAGATTCGATACTCTACCGAAATACCCATGTACCTGTGCAAATACTTCTTTAATGTCAATGAGGTCCCCATAACACCATGGGGAGTGCTACTAACCATGTCCAATCCAGATTCGGCTCATATGCCACCAAAATGTGGAACACCCTACCAACAGTCACTAAGACAATCAAAACTGCTCTCAAAGGGCAATTCGGCCTTTTTAAATGTATCTTTCCTCTTTGTACATTTCTCTTTTCCCTTTTTACCTCCACTATGGGTTTACCTCTATGATTTGCTGTTTCTGACTTTAAGCAATTTTTTGTATGTATTTGAATGTCTTAATGAAATGAACAAGTGTATTTTTAACTAGTGCATCCGAACAGTTTTCTAGATTTGCTCTAGTTGTACTTGTATTGTACTGTAATTCTCCACGCTGTTATCAGTTTTGTAGCAGTGTGTACTTGACCTGTACTGTAACTCTCATTTCTGTTAATAGAAAAATCTTTCATTCATTCATTCATTCAGAGAATGGATGTCAACATGTTGGGGAGTGAAAACAAAAGCAAGGGTCATAATCGTGTCAAGAAATCATAGCTGTTTCCAAGCCCGGTTAAGGAGCTCCACCATGATTTTTACAGTTTTCATTTCCCCCAAAAAATGTCAGACCTATATTGAGATTTTATATTTTCTGTCTGTGTCTGAAGGGGTGCGCATGAATGGGCACACTCAGATTCTATTTAGTGATGTCCCTAAAAAATATCAACTTAAATATCAAAATATCAACACACCTTTAACTTTGCCTCAAGCTTTTAAGCCATTGGTATGCAGGGGATCCACTTCTCCTCTCAAAGAAGACAAATGAAACTGATTAAAATCTAACAGATTATGCATATTCTAATGAGACAGGGAATAACTATGAGGCGGGGGGACATTTCTGGTACTGCAGCCAAATATCACCCTGAGAAAATATGAAAAATAATTATCTGAGTGGCTGTTTAGGCTACAGAGCGTGTAAAAAAGCATTAAAAGGCAACAATTATATGACACATTTGAGTTTAAATTCATGGTGGATCCCCTTTAAGGTGGATCTAGACTGATGCCCCTTACCACAGAGTCAAGCTAGTCCAGACTAACCATGTTGTGTTTTCCTACAAAAGGCAATCGCTAATCCAGACATTCCCAACTGGGCATTGCAAGTGGACACTCAAATAATTGGCAGCACACAATGATTATTTGAATGCTAATATAACATTAATATAAAAAAAAGGATCCTAACCGAAATATTGATTTGCAAGTTCTTGACAGTGTGCGGGTCTGTCATTCAGAGATCCCCTTTATGAAAGTAGGCAAAAACATAAAATGATCCTTAAAAAAAAGAGAGACCATACTAAAATAAACATGATCTGAGAATGGAAACAGCCTGGTGGACACATGGGTGGTCAACATTAGTAGCACTCTTGGAGCCAAACAGGGAACAGGCTTGGATAATGTGGAGAACGGTATCACATATGGGGCTAACATGATGGTATGATGTATGCAGTACAGTCAACTTCAATAGCAAGTGAGGAGCGTGCAAGTGTGCGTGAGAGACAGAGAGAGCGAGCGAGCAAGAGAGAGAAAGAGAGAGAGAGAGCAGTGGACATGGTAGTAGGTCTGGACTCTGGAGATTAATTCACTTTCAAATTAGTCAATTCAATTAATATGTCTCTAATCAAAATATGGTGTTTGAGGTTTCAGTCAGTTACCGTGTGAACCGAATCATCATTCACATTACATTATGAGTCTTACAAAATAAGTGGAGGCATTTCATATTCTATTCTCTTGTTCATCGTTCATCTCGATCCTGAAACACCAAACATATCAAGTAAGAATTGAATACATTGAAAGCAATTCAATACCAGTCCTGGTCTGTGTGTGCGTGCGTGTGTGTGTGTGTGTGTGTGTGTGTGTGTGTGTGTGTGTGTGTGCGTGTGTGTGTGTGTGTGTGTGTGTGTGTGTGTTATAATGACTCAGGGTGATCCTCCGTGTTCTCAGGCGTTTCATGCTGTCTGTACATGAAGGTGAGCAGGAATAGTGCCACGTCGTGAGAGCACCAATAGGCCGTGTGCGAAGTCACAGCTGACCAATAGCGGCTCTCCACCATGCCCTCCCGCAGCTCAAAGTCTATGCGTCTCTCCAACTCCACTGGAACGACAAATACATTACAAACTCAGCATAACTTCGCCATAACCTGCAGTGGGATGCATCAGCTGCACAATAGAGTGACATTGGGATTTCTGCAGGTGTAATTGGATGTTAGCAGACTTAGCACCTTCCTCCTGGTTCTCTCAACAATAGTCAATGGGATTTTGGTTTCATTCTGAGTGATATGAACGCAACACAAAAATGAACACCTGTTTCATGTTATAATATTTTATGTTGTGAACAAACTACGTAGACCATGGTGGTAGTGTCGTAGTACTCAAGTGCAGTCTCAGTCTCGAGTGCTGGCTCAAGTCAATATTTTCCATTACTCTGTCTCGTCTCATCTTGACTCTGTCTCGACCAAGGGACTTAGGACTCTTCCACCACCTGGTCCACTCGAGTCACAAGACCCTACGTTGCAATGACATCCTGGGCGCGGGGTAGATGACAAAAGTTGTATTGTGTTTTGAATGTCAGTATGTGTAAAAATCATTGAGTTTTCATAATTGAAAAAAAGGTTAACTAAGTTGTTTTAAAAGGGATTTGGTAATTACAGGCGGCGATATTGTTAGAATGTTCAAATGTGTTCAAAAGGAACACAAGGTGTAATATGCTAATGAAATTGTGGATGTGAAGAAGAATCATTTTTGAGTCAACTATTTAATCTGAAACAAGTTGTAATTGAATACGGGAACTTCTTTGAAGTGTTATTCTCATGTATTTTTCCATTGAGTGTTTAAAAGTGTGTCAAAGCTTAGTGACTGTGGATCATATGGATTCTTTGATTCATATTTTCCACCGACGTTTAGAGTCGGTGGAAGGGGGGAGTGATAAGTATGAAAAATCCATATTTATTAGTCAATTATTATGTATATTATCCTGCAATGTCAAAACACAGGTCACATTTGAATCAACTAGTATCAGACAACAGCTGTGAAGAGACAACCGTCTGCAACTCCAGTGGGGGTTATAGGCATTTGCATTATTGTATTGATGGCTTTGAAGCCGGAGCAAGGTGAGAGTGTAAACACTTACTATTGTTCTGTGGAAGCCAGACCAAGCAAATGGTAGTCAAAATGTGTCTACAGTTGATCAAATCTGTCTGTATTTCTGTCTCCACCTTTGTATGTTAATTCACCTCTGTTAGAAAGTATATCTGTGCTGTATGTTGGATTTGAATCAGTGTGTGTCTTTGGGGGCTACCAGCCACCAGTTTGGTGCCCACGGCTCCATGGGGCCTTACGGCTCACGGGGAATCCATCTTCAACTTCAATAAAATGCTACGGGAAGACCAACTCTTCATCACTGCTTTTTCCATTCATCCATTTTTCACCGTTGTCTGGTTTAAATTGGGAACATTTCTCAGTTCTCATTTTGAGTTTATAGTGTAATATTTTTCACTATTTGTGGGAAGATACACCACAGGGGGACTAGGAGTGCAACGACGGGATTCTGAACTGCCTACAGCCCTCCTATGAGACACAGACTGAGTAGGAAAATATAGTGGTATTTTATCATGTACATTAATGAGGACCAATTATATGATGACAAGTGGTGAAGCAGTCCTTTAATTAAGTGTATAAGTATATACAGTATGCATATATATATATATATATATATATATATATATATATATATATATATATATATATATATATATATATATATATATATATATATATATATATATATATATATATATATATATATATATAGTATATAAGATTCCCACAATTCTGGTACATTATCTTTCCTGCTATTGCAAATGCTTTGATTCATTGATGTCTCTAATTAATTGAAAAGTTAATTGAACATCGCAAGAAGATAACGCAGCGTCGCAGCCAAACAACAGCAAACAAACTTGCCTGTGGCGTTGTCCAAGATGGCAGAGGCACTCGCGGACATGAACGGCTCCTCCGCCTCCACCACCCTCTCCTCCTCGTTGCGTGTTTCCCTAGTCTCCTCGTCTCCTTGCAACAAGTCCCCTCCCTCCTCCCCGGGCGGAGCCTCCACCTCCGAGGCTACGTCCTCACAGCCCAACGACTCCTCCTCCACCTCGGCCACCTGGCCGCTGGTGGAGCGTGAGAAACGGGAGAAGAATATTCCGCCGATGCCCTTCCCGATACTCGCAGCGCCTGGAAGAGAGGAGGGGTGTGATGTCACCAGGTACATTTACATAATTGTACTTTATTAGTGCAGTTATTAGTGCAGTTATTAGGAGCTTTTGCTCCTAATAATTTTGAGTATTATTTAAAAAATATAGATTAACCAGTAACCAATAACACTTTCACTGTTTCACATAGATACAGTGCAGCACATACAGTAGTTCCATTTGATAGAAAATCAGCCCTCTCCTGCATGAAACAATGTGGTTTAAGGGAAAATGCTTTGGTCTAAACATAAAATACCTTACATTAAATATACCCAACTAATGCATTTTGACAGCTTTTGTTTGTCCTTAAATGAAACTATGTTGTCATGAAAGATTTGCAGTACCAAACATAAGTATCGATATATCGTATTTGCCACAGAGCCTAATTGGGCAATAAAAAATAGGCCTGTTGAATGATTAAACATTTTGATCTGATTAATTGAAACTAAGTTTAAAATATGCCATGTTTCCTGTACAGGAAAAATCTATTTTTTGAAATATTTATCAAAATAGGTTCTACAAGGCCCCAATACATGTAGATCCCTTGAGCGCTGTTCATGCTTGTCCTTATTCTCAATGCATCTATTCTATGTAGAAGAGTCTCCATTGCACTGAAGTGAAGAGAGTTTGCGTAACTCGGTCTATACTCTAATATGGCTCTGGTTACAGGGAGACATGCCACATGTCTCTACCTTTTTTCCAATTTACAATTGGAAACTGCTCAGTGGGTTGTGTCAGTGTTCGCATGCATTATTGCATTAAATATTGGAATGTAATCAATCAGCAAAATGTATTAATGCCATTAACTTGTTATTTATAAACATCCCATTATTTTTCTTCAATAAAAACAGAATAGAATCTTGCTTCCCCTGGACTAGTTACACTATAGTAGAATCATTGTAATTATAGGCAAAGTATCTATAAAGATGATGGATATTCCAATTGGCCAGAGGCGATGTAGAGCTGCAGGTTATTCTTTGTTCACAAGGTTATAAGCAGTAACTTACAATCGTTAACTACAAATTGGACTGCAGTCACACACCATTGGACTGCAGTCACACACCATCACCATGTGGGACACCTTCACTTCAATGGGCTGTAATAATACCACAGTTCATCACTGCATAAAACACCAGCATCCCCAAACAAATATTTTGTCATCATTCTAAAGTGCTTTTTTATTTCTTGTTCAACATCTAGTGCACAGAGGAAACCTCCTCAATTGGCCCTGCACTGTCAGGCCGAAGACAGGGGGGTAATTTGCTCTCTATTGATTTGTTTGGCCTGTGCAGTGCTATTCACTGCTTGCCTTGCAACTTTATCAGCTCCGCAAGCAACCTCTACCTCACACCCCCTTTCCACCAAGCTTAAATAAAACCTGAGCGACTTTGTAAAATTGAACCCCTATTTAACCCCTATTCTACAGCGATCACTGACAGAAAACAGGTCATAGTAGAGTAGGGTACTAGTACTGGGCTAGCTGCCTCACACTACATAAACAGTCAACTGCATGTACAGTATATTCATGCATATTCCAGGTAAAGAACATCAGGGTTAAATGAGTTTAAACACACTTACTGTATCTAGCAGTAAAACCCCAGTAAGTGACGATAATACTCCTGATGTTTAACTTTAAAGCAAACACTGTATGATAGTCGGAGGAGATTTTTTTTTGTCAGTAACAGCTGAGAACTACTCCCCTGGGAGAGGGATTTTCTGAGGCGAAGCGGACTCTCAGCTCCCAGTATTTACTGTACATTACATGCAGTAAGTACTTGCCACACCCAATCAGCTGCTCATACGATTAGTTGGCAGTGCCTGGGAGACATCACGCTACCCAGACACACATTATCACTCTCACTGTATACGGTAACACATCATCTGTGACTGTCTGTGACATCACAAGTTGAGTAAAAGTCAAAGCAAATGCATTAATCAGCCAATGTATAATTGGCTGCAAGGAAGGTCTGCTCGATACATCGATGCATCATGAATAACGATATTAGTTATTATAATTATTAGTTATTTATGATGGGTGGGACCGTCAGGAAGTAGGCCCGGATCTAGAGGGGGGTAGGGGCGTGCATCCTGCCCACCCAATGAAAGGTAATATCAGTGGTTTTCAACCAGTGGTCAGAGAACCACTAGTGGTCCTTGAAGTTGGTTAACCAGATGTAACTCTTTGAGAGCGTACAAATGAAACCAAATGGACCCTTGCGGGTCCATTTGTTTCACTTTTACACTCTCAAGTGTTAAAATGTTCACTATCTGGATTAGCCAAAGTCTACACAACTAGAGAATGTAGAAGATTAATGGTCACTTTGATCTGTATGTTGGACTGTTTTGTTTGTGGACAAAAGTAAAAGGAATCTTTAGTTTTGGGGTCTGTGGGGCTAAAATGTCCTCAAATGGTGGTCCGTGGCTCAAATGCCGAATAAATAGTGGGCCCTGGTGTCAAAAAGGTTGAAAACCACTGCTTCATATAAAAACTTTGGAGTTGCCCACCCTGCCATTCTTCCTGCCCACCCTAGTAGGCCTGGCTAAATCCGGCCCTGGAGTGGACCCATAAAGTAGCCACTCATCCTCCATCCTCACCCATGATGCTGGCCTTGCCCATGCTAGCGATGGACTCTCCGTAGTGCCTGCGGGACTGTAGAGGGGAGTCGCAGGGTGGGCTGGGGAGGTTGTCGGCATCCACTGGGGTTGCACTCTGACTCTCCTTCAGGGGGTTCAGCAGCGTGGGGCGGATCTGGTCGTATCTGCGATCGGTGGTGTTGTACCTGCAGGGGGATCAGAATAGACCTTTCAGTAAGCCCCACCCTCTCCCCCAGTGTCCACCCAAGGCTAGGACACTTTCCAGCAGGGCTCATTCATTCCAATGTAAATATATCATGGACAATCACATTACACATTAAATACTGGTTCATATTTGTAACCAGACCTTCAAAACCTCTTCCAACTCCATCAACAAGGCATGCCGTGTGCAGTGGAGAAAATGTGTGTGTGACATTTATTTTTTAAAAGAATGTTTTAAAACAATGTTTTAAACAATGTTTTAACATATAAGAGGTTTGTCTATCACATGTTATGCTTAGCTGCGATTGGACCGTAGCAGTTTGGGGAGGGGCTTACTGAAAGGTCTATTGTCACTTGAATGGTTTGCGTTCTGAAATAAAAGGGGCCAACTACTATACATCAATCTCACACAGAATTTAATTGCCTTCAACATGGCGTCCCTATCTATTTATTTAGTCCCCAAAGCGCACACATTGAGTACACTGCTAACACTGCACAAAGCATTAAATAAAATAAATAATAAAATAGGTAAGGTAATCTGATCAACAAGATTAAAGTGTCTCAGTTACAGCCAGAATAATGAAAAAAAAAGTTTGAGAAGAAACAGTTCACATCAGAGTGACAAATAGGAGTGAAACCAAAAACAGCATGATAACGAGGGACAAAGCACTGGGACAACTAGAGGGGGTGGACCAGACAAATAAGAGATGAAATGGTGAGAAGGTTTTTCAAACACTGAACATGTTCCAACCATCAATGACTGATTCAAAGGTCATCATGCTCACATACACATGCAGTATAAAGTCAGTTCTCACCAGTGGATTTGGACAGGGGATATGTTACTGTAGTGCTTCAAGATGAGGGGCTCCAGTCTGTATGCCTGAACATAAAGAATAGAGCAATGGGTCGTCCGGATCAGTGTATGGGCAGAGCCATCTCTATGGGTATTTTGAGTAAATATCCAATTAGTTGTTGTTTTTTTATATTCCCTACAATTTATTTTCGTCATTATTTCAAACTTTTTCCAGATTTTCTTTAATTCTTTATATATATATATATATATATATATATAATATATATATATATATATATATATATATATATATATATATATATATATATATATATATATATATATATATATATATATATATATATATATATATATATATATATATAGCTGAACTAGAACTAGATCTGCTATTTTGACTATTTGGATTTTCTTTGGTTACAATAACGTAAATAGCTGTTAAATAGCTAATATAGTCTCATTAAAGAGTGCTTGTTCATTAACATCCATGTATCCATGTATACATGCCTGTCCAGCTCATCACCGAACAGAAAATGCATTTTCAGGATAGAGAACTCAGACAGGATACAGATTAAACACATGAATGTCTTGACACGTGACTGGAATTTGTTCCTATTGCGCAGAATGATGCGGATGACTCTGCACTCCTGGTCTTGGGCATGGAGTATAAATAGTATAAATTAAGCATTGCTCACACCTTCGGTCTTTAAGTCATTGCCACAGCAAATCAATGCCAGATAGGTCACTCAAACGCAATTGACCGTGTAGATCAGGGGTTTTCCACCAGTGGTCCGTGGACCACCAGTGGTTCTTGAGAGGGTCCCAGCTGGTCCCAGCTAAATGATGGAAAGTTGGTTAATCAGATGGAACTCTTTGAGTTAAAATAGTTAAAATATTCATCATCTGAATTAGCACCACTTAATGAAGAAGTCTACACAACTAGAGAATGTACTGTAGAAGATTAGGTTTTGTTTGCAAATCCAGCCTGGTATTGTGGGCAAGAGCAAGTTTTGGACCTGTGGCCCTAAAATGTCATCAAATGGTGGTTTGTGGCTCAAAATTTGAATAAATAGTGGGCCCTGGTATCAAAAAGGTTGAAAATCTGCAGTCTGAAGAAAGCACCACAATGACAGTGATTCAGTCAGACTGGCTCACCACAGGGTCTGTAGGGTGGAAGATGTTGAAGAGGCGCTGGCAGATAGTCTTTGGCAGGATGTGGTCCTGGACACCATTGTTTCCAGGGCGGACGCCTCGCAGCGCCAGGAACACAGCCAGAGGGGAGCCCATGCAGAAGAAGTTCTCTACCTGGCACAGAGGAAGAAAGATTTGTCACAAAAATCTGATCATTCAAGCACGTCTGCTAGTTAACCTACTGTATATGCTTATTTAGTTCTAGAGTCTTTTCGGATGTTTTTTACTCAGGGCCAATTGCCTAAAGTGAAATCCTGGGCGCTACTCTCCCTCTGGCATCAAGTCCCTTTACCCTCGGTGACCGACGGAGGCAGTATAGAGCTGAGCAGTCCCGCCCCCTCGTGATGTCGCTCCTGTTCCAGAAATGGATTCCCCATTCAATTTTCTCATAGACTTTTCGAAAAGGATTCATATAAAGACGATTACACCGCGGACAAGGCCATCTTGGATTGTGACAAATCATGACAACACACTAGGGGACATGGGGAGAGGAAGCAAACTCCACACAGAAAGGCCCTTTCACTCGCATGAGACGAGTGGTGAACTTGTCAATCTTCTATTTTATGCTTTACCCACAAATTACAATACGGGTGATGGGGTTTAAGTGGCTAAAGAGTCGTATCAGCACAGGAAGCATTTCTGCCTACTGTTGCTATTTATCCATTGCTATTTTTAATCTGTGATACAACGTATTTGACATTATACATTTCAATTTCCTTCATGTTATGGAGCTTGTTCTTTGTTCCATTCTTCTCTAAGCTTTCTTTCTATATCCTAAAGTCGTCTCCTGTTGTTTCAGAGACGGCCCATCTAGAGTGGGCAGAGATAGCCTACGAAATGTCCACCAGTTTATTAACGCCAGTGAATGCTGACTGGTCATTTTTCCATACCTTGAATTTCAGTGCTGGCCCGGTGACACATGACGGGGAATGCAAACCCTCAAACTGTTCCTCTAAGTCCCTCAACCTGGAATAGAGGTAACAGGTTATTATTATATCAGTGAATTTAGAAAATTCATGTGTATTTGGTTTATATTTATTACCTACCACAGTGGTTCTCAAAGTGAGGTCCGGCCGGGGGCCAAATGGACGCTTACAAGTCTGTAATTGTGAGAGTCCATGGCTTATTGCACACCAAATTGGGATTCCTTCACATTAATGAAATGTGAGAACCACTGCGCGACTACCCTAATACCTGACTATACTGTAGATAGAGTAATCACCATGACCAAAATGTATTTCCGGGTAGATAGGCCAAGGAACATAGCATTGGAGAAGATTATTCATGAACCATATTTCTGGATGAGATTGTACTTTGTTGTTCTGAAACTGAACACGCATAGACATATTCTACGCAGAATTAACTGTTTGTTTACAAACATTAACCCAATGTTATATACTCAAAGCGATTATGATTTATTTTTAATAAAATCTTTGCTTTTGCAGATCCCTGCAAGTCTGGGTGAAAGTGGAGCCGCTTATCACCACGGTGTAGTGCCACATTTTAGTTTTCGGTGGTTACTTCATCACCTGGAGTATAAATAGGCCTTTAATCCCCACAGTATACCTGAGTCTGGTCAGTCTTAGCTCCTCCTGTACGTGGCGTTCCTCGGCGCTGGGCCAGCGCGCCTCGCTCTCCTCCGGCGTGGGTACATCCAGGTGATGGAAGCGGACCGGATCCCAGCCTGTCATGATGTCGAAGGTGATGACGCAGCCCAGCGAGTGGGACACGATGGACACCTTGCCGTTCTCCTCGAACTCGGGGTTCCGCTTGCAGAACAGCGTGTAGAGACGGTTCAGCTCGTGGGTTAGACCCCTGGTGATCTACGTACATGGAAGTAAACATATTCATTGTGCATAATGTCACGTATCCCAAGTTCAAAATGGACAAAAATGTTGTGAGACATTGTGAGCTTTTAGAACTGCTACTTTCTTTTATTATTATCCCACAATTTTGGAAAGCCATTTTTATCACCCAGTGCCAATTGTGCAATGTGATCCTGGGCTCTGCTACACACCCTCCACCAACCTCAGGAGGCAGCGGACTGGCCTCATGTTTCCTTCACTGCATGAGAAGTCTACCTGCGTTCTTTTCACCTGACAGGGGGGAGTTTCCTTGTAGAACACATTACGTTGTATTTCAACCAGTTCCTTTCCCCTCCACCCATGGGAAACACGCACGCACGCACGCACGCACGCACACACACACACACACACACACACTTATTGACAAGTGGAGGGATGTTGCAGTGGTGGCCAAACCCAGCACACATAGACGCATGTGCACATACACTAATGCAAATCTAATTCCAGTAAAAGCACAATCAATCGCCTTGAATGTAAAAAAAATCTTTCTTTATACCAGTATGCACATTTAATTCTACTTATAGCTGTATCTGCCAAGATATCCATCCATCCGAGACATTAGTCTGTCTTGTCTTATGTACAGTAGGCTATATGTATATGCAACGTCTCTCATTAAACAAAGTACATAATAAATCCAGCTGTGGGTCAATAAAAAGGTTTTTCGCTAACCTCGTCTTCATCATCTTTTCGTCCACATAATCTTCATTGAAATAGTTACAAACGGATGCCAAACCGCCTGCTGTTTATAGCTGGGGCCGCTCTCGCCTGCTGCTGTTTTTGTGTCAATACAATCTTTTTATATACAGTAATTTGATTTAGAAAAGTCTGGAAAAGATGCTGTTTGTCATTCTAGACAATAATCTAGTTGAGATTAGCTTGATATCTTGTGGGCCAACGTGTATGTGTGCCCACATGTGTGTGTGCATAATATGCGTTGATGGAGAGATTTACCCATAATAACGATGTGCTGAGGCAGGATGGGTGAGATGAATACAGCTAGACAGTTTCACCTCGTGTCTGTACAGAGCACTGGAGCAGTACATGTACTGTATCTGTGCATAATGTAAATAGACAGACAGTCTCACCTCGTCTCGGTACAAAGGACTGGAGTAGTACATGATGTCCATGGCACTGCTGTTCAGCATGTCTCTCAAACCTCGTACTTTGTCCGGGGTGATGGAGTCTACCGTGTCTGCAAGAATAACAAGCATACAGGCACACGCAGAGAAGCACCCACGTTTGCATCACTACATAGACACTGCTGTGGGCTTCGAGATTTTATTTTTAATCTTGAAGTTTTAGGGGCACAACACTGGTGCGCAAGTACTTTTACACCTCTGGGATAATCCTGTCCCCAATCTCTAAATGCACAATGCTAACTTGGACCTGTAGCTTCTCCTAAAAAGAGGCCTAACATTTAAAACATCCATTGTCTTCATATTGTGTATAGGTCTCAAAATAAAATTGTGCTGACATTTGTGCACGCGCACACACATTCATGAATGCACGCAGGCACAGAATACCTCCATCAAGAGCCAGTTTGGACCTCCACTCCACAGGAAGGAACTCCACGTGTTCTGTAGTCCGATCAGCAAAGTGCTTCTCCTCCATCTTCCTGGCAGCATCTCTCATCCTGCACAAGGACAAGAAAACTCTAACTGTTAAACAGGAAATATTTCCGTTGGCTATAATGGTGAATGTCAACTTTATTTTCAAGTGATATTGGCCGATATTGGCAAATATCACTATATAGGCCACATATTGGCACCAATATGTCGCCTATATAGTGGTAGTGGTGCATCTCTCGCATGGCCATAGCTCTGCCTTTGCATACTTCTGGCTTTGCAATCTAAAAGCAATCAGGACCCAGTATGCAAAAATACAGTGGACTTATGGGGGATAAGCAAGCGTTTTTTTTGTTTTTTTTCCACAACCAGGCCCCTGTGTCCCCACTGAGATATGTTAAACCTGGACAAACATTTCATGATATAGCCTGGGAACCCCAGAGCGCAACCAGAAACAAGCTACTAGTATTGTCCCGAATATAAGACAACAGCCCATATTTCAAGACTCATTTGTGTAAAAAGAACAGAATGCCAAATAATATAATTCCCAAATATAAGACAACCATAATTGTAGGATATTTCCACATTGGAAAAAAGCAGTGTCTTATATCCAGGCCAATAGGGTACTGCACACAAACACGGTTTTTGATTTATTGCTAGGTATGCAAGCTGAGGAGAGACCATAGGGGACAATCAAGTGGGCTGTGCCCCTTGGAGGGAGTTCTAACATTGAGAAGGACAAAACTAATGTCCACACAATGGTTTGGCTACACAGCACTCGAATAACATTTTTGTTGTGCAGAAAACTCACGTCTCTATATTTACTTTTTTCCCCTTGTAAATTAATATCCTACTTCGTCATGCAAGAGTGCCGCACCAAAGTAGTGAAAAAACGGTGTGCTTGTAGATGGGCTCTTGTCCAGGACTTAATTAATGCTGGAGATTGCCGGAGCTTGGCTGAAAATTGCCTACAATATTTCCTATTGCGTTCGCCGCCCATTCACTGGCTTATGAGTGTTACATTTACTGTATGACAAGGAATAAATAAATGTGCATGTTGTGCACATGCATATGCCCTATGGCACCTACAAATTAAATAATTAAGCACTGCTCTTTTCACAATTTAAAAAAAGAAAATCATGGTTTTGAACATAGGCCTACAAGGTTTCCGCCGGACAGTGGCGATAAATGTCCTTCAAGTCCTTTATGTATTTGGCAGCATACAGAGCAACCTATTACAGAACGTGTTCGGGCCAACTAAATAAAAGTGCCTGAAGGACATTTCTGTGAATACTGAGAAGCCCTCTAATTTAAGATGAGCAATCTTTTTTTAAGTATTTTAGTAGGTTGTTTTCATGCCTAATGTTCAAGATAAAACTGAGAGAGAGCAGTCTCTGGTTGAATTCCCCCACTGAGCCCATGTGGTACAGTAAGTGCCATAAGGCTGAGTATATATTATAGTGGGGGGTTTAAGATGATTAGTATTGTATAGTATTCAGTGATTTATGCGGTGTCACACCAGCTGTGTGAAAGCGATGACAAGTTCTGACAGGTGACAATGCGCCGGATGTTTGGTGTGAACGGAGTAGTACAACCTGAGAGTGAGAATTTGTAGGTATAAGTTTTATCTCATTGAGTGATTTAAGATGAGTAATGACTATTGTACTCACATGCTTGTGTTCCTGATAATGCGTCCCTGGTCCATTTTCTGACCAATGCCGTGAACCACAAACACGATGTGGGTGGTTTCAGGCGGGGTATCCTCAGGAGCGGCCTCCTCCACATACCCTCGATGGAGACGGGTACGGCTGCTAGAGGCTGAGTACACCAGGGGGTTAGAAGGTCACTATACAGAAATAATGGATTAAAGTCACACACAACTTTTTAACCCATTTTACCTGACAATATAGATTTGACAAAACATTTGCTCTCAAAGAACATATAAAATTCAAAGATTTGCACTACGTTTTCACGATTTTCTCAAAAAATAGCAGGTGTTTGTGGTTCATAGCGAGCCGTGGACACCTGCTATTTTTCCTGTACCATTTCTCACAAAGCTTAGGGGCAATATGACAATGCTAACATGATTTGCAAATAATTGCTGTACCATGTGAGAAGGTTGTGCTGTTTTTTGTACTAGGATGATGGGATCAGTAGTAACCAAACCACTGCAATTCTACAGTTCTATCCAAACAAACATGGTGTACAAACCACGATGGATACAGTATGTGTATGCTTTACATGCGTTCTCTGAGCTTTGTTTTTGTTATTTGACGTGTTTTACTTCTATCGTTAAAGGTTTTACCAAATGCTATTTAAAAAAACAACTTCTAACATGTACTAAAACGTTTTAACAGTTTTTTTTCTCTCATTACATTGAATTTGTTGCTCATGTCTGTCCATTACCTTTCGAGAACCCCAGTTTCTGAGAGACGGTCCGAGCAATTTTGGAGGTGGTGGCATCGCTGTAGAGATAAACCTCGTCCACACTGTGCCAATCCACGTGACTCCGGCTCAGCTTCAAACTGAGGATGGCTGTAAGAGACACAGTTTAAAAAATATATTATAAATAAAACCTCCGGTGTGTGTGTGTGTGTGTGTGTGTGTGTGTGTGTGTGTGTGTGTGTGTGTGTGTGTGTGTGTGTGTGTGTGTGCGTGCGTGTGTGTGTGTGTGCGTGCGTGCGTGTGTGTGCATGCGTGCGTGTGTGTACACAGATGTATGCATGCATACAGCCGTACACTGATTCGCATCCAGAGACCACCAGCATTTCCATGCAACACTGATAGTTTGAAAATGGAACCAGATGGGGGCCATCCGATTTGGTTCCATTTCTACACCCAAGGCTTAAATTAACAGGGTTTTACAGTGTAGTTTGGGGCACCAAAGGTCAACAATGGTTTCAAATGGAGGGGTCCATAAACTAATGCATATCAAAATGGAGACTAAATACTAAGTCGACTAAGGATTTTGATATTTAGTTGACCAATATTATAATAACGATAAAGAATGTCAGATGACTAAATGGCACTAAAGGACTAAAATTGTTTTCAAAAGTTTAAATACTTGAACATGAGTACATTGTACAGTAAAAGATAATAATTGCATCATGTGTTCAGACTTTAAAGTAATGTGTTCTGTGGATCAGCTTGCCTTGAACGAATGTCATATCTGCAATATGCACTGCGTACCTGTTCAGGAAAGCAGGTCATAAGATCGAGGTTATTACTAAGTTAGGCCCTTTCACCAACCCTGCCTTGGGTATGGGCACTGATGACGCGGAGGAGCAGACACACCGCGAGACATGTTTCTTCTTAAAACTATTTATCTATGTCTGTATTGCATATTCAAACCTGAAATGTATTTGACTAAGACTAAAAGATCTAAAGATTAATACTAAACCAGTAAAAGTCTAAAACTAGAGTAAGACAAGATAATTTTTGATATTTTGTCTGCTACATAAAAAGGACAATAAAAAGGCCACTCAAATCACAGAGGACAACACACACACCCTCCATAGACACTTCGAATTACTGTCCTCTGGCCGGAGGTATAGGGCGTCAGGGCTCAGCGAGCTTTGTGCCCACCTCCATAAGACTCTTGAATGCCTAGCCCCCCACCCACACCCCCCTAATCGAAACTCCCCTTCCACCGAGATGGACCATAGCAAACACAGGCTGTATAAAGTATATGGAATGTTTAACTGAGCTTTTCTATCTAATATAAAGCCGTTTTTTATTGCTTTTATAGTCTTAGCTTTTTATAGTGTATGTATGTATGTATGTATGTATGTATGTATGTATGTATGTATGTATGTATGTATGTATGTATGCATGGACGGCGCCAGGGGGGGCTAGCAGGGGCTCTAGCCCCCCCTGCTGGAGGCTTAGCCCCCCCTAAGCCCCCCCTGGCCAAAAACATGACTGTGATGAAAAATATTCAGGGAATAAATAAAATATATGGAAGACCAAACTGACTGACTTTCATGTAAATCATTGCTATAAAATCATGATAGGCCTACTTGTAATTTTTTGGAATGATGTATAGGCCTAATACTGAAATAATCCATTTCTCAGAATTCTCACCACATGTCATTTTCGACCGCACGGTCACGTACGCAATACGCATTGCAATCCTCCAATCAACAGAGCGTCCGCCAAGTTCATAGTTCACGAACCTTTTGACTGTGTTTTTGGAGGGACAACTAACTCGGTTGCTGCACCGTTTGTTTTAAGTCCAGAAAATAGCTGATCTACAGGCTCCCACCGCGACACGCTATGAAGCATTGTGAGCTTGTAGATTTGCCATTTGTCCAAAAGTGCCCTCTTATGTGATTTCTGTCCCTGGACCCTAACACACTCTGCACGTCCCTGTATTTACATGTTCGCATTTGGCCGCCGCGCCTCACTGTGTGTGTGTATGTTCGCAGTGCTGCGACTCCTTCTGTGTGTCTGTGAGATCAAGTTAGAAGCTGTTTCTAGCCTGTGCGTCCCTTTATTTAGCCTACATGTTAATGTAAAGGCCGCCTCACTATGTCTGTGCGTGAGTGCAGTGCTGCGACTACTTCTGTGTGTCTGTCTGTGAGATCAAGTATTGTAGAAGTGTGTGTGTGTGTGTGTGTGTGTGTGTGTGTGTGTGTGTGTGTGTGTGTGTGTGTGTGTGTGTGTGTGTGTGTGTGTGTGTGTGTGTGTGTGTGTGTGTGTGTCCATTTACGTTCTGCAGATCTCTGAAACTGTGGTACATGTGTAACTGTCCCCTGAAGATCTAAAAGACTAAGAGTTCATTCATTCATTTTGGGAAAAAAAGAATTAGCCAGTGAGAATGATTTGCGTTGTTGTGTAACATGAACATGTATTTTAGCATATAAACAGGACCATTGTATTTGCGTGTGTGTGTGTGTGTGTGTGTATATATATATATATATATATATATATATATATATATATATATATATATATATATATATATATATATATATTTCATTGTTTTGCCGAAATTCACTAGCCCCTGCTGAAAAAAACTCAGCCCCCCCATAGCCCCCCCATGCACAAATGTCTGGAGCCGTCCATGTATGTATGTATGTATGTATGTATGTATGTATGTATGTATGTATGTATGTATGTATGTATGTATGTATGTATGTATGTATGTATGTATGTATGTATGTATGTATGTATGTATGTATGTATGTATTGTTGTCTTGTCTGTTTTACTTTTAACCACTGCACAAAAGAGGTTTCCGAAAGGAAAAATAAAGTTCTTTGAAGTTGAAGTAAGACTAGATTAAAAAAAATAAATTTGAGAAGAGTAAAAGACTAAATGGGAGTTACCGGTATTCAAAAGCCTCAATTCTCAAATAACAACACTGTATGTGTGCGTCAGTGTTTGTGCGACATATGTGTACGTACTGTGTGTGTGTGTCATGTGTGTGTGTGTGTGTGTGTGCGTGCATGCATGTAAGTCATTGATCTGTCTACAGTACAGTGGACGGCATTCCATGCAAGTCCTCTCAGGTGCTACCACACGTCCTATTGGTTTTGCTGTAGTCAGCCGAAAAAACAGGGTCACCTGACTTTGTTTTTTTGTTTTCCCGTTTGTGAATAGATGAGGTCCTAATTCTGTCAGGCTGTAGAACTCCCTCTCTCTCGCTCTTTAAAACCACCCTGCCTCCCTCCAGCCCTCTATCTCCTTTTATGTGCCCTGGCTGCTTTCTTTCTTACCTCCCTTGCACTCTTCGCTGCCTCCCCGATGTCCCTCCAGATATACGTCTTCATCATTTGTTGTAGTTATCTCTAACCTGACCCTTCTTTTCTCTCTCTCTCTCTCTCTCTCTCTCTCTCTCTCTCTCTCTCTCTCTCTCCCCCTCATTGCAGTCTGCTTATCGTTTTCTCATTTGTCTCCCCTTATCTGTTTCTTGCTGTCCTATAAACACATCCTTCTCTGTCTATTCTCGCACGCACGCACGCACGCACGCACGCACGCACGCACGCACGCACGCACGCACGCACGCACGCACGCACGCACGCACGCACGCACGCACGCACGCACGCACGCACGCACGCACACACACACACACACACACACACACACACACACACACACACACACACACACACACACACACACACACACACACACACACACACACACACACACACACACACACACACACAGTTGTACTATTAATACTAAATATTCAATTTATGACTGTGATTTCGGGTTGCCATTTTCAAAAGTGATCATTACTGTTACTTACGAATGATACCATTCGTAAGTAACCAGTAACCCTGAAACCAAAACTAGCTGATGTGCAAACACAGACACGACACACCGCTGCTGATGGAACGCGCTGTGAGCTATTAGAGAATTTAAGATCGCTTTGACGTGCAACGCCACCGGCAAAAGACTTGTTGCTCGATATAAGCCTTGTGGCGGTCGGAGCCTGTCCTCTCACCGCAAAACACAGCTTTTGGTCTTTCTTCCCCCCCACAATGTTGGCTAACTAGCAACTTGTCGGCTAACTAGCAACATGATGAAGAGAATATGCAAGTATATTATACAGTATGTTGTATGTACTTTTATTTTCTTGGCTAGTTCAATAATGAATGAATATGGGTAAACTCAGAGGCCATTACCTGCAAACTACTACAGCTACTCCACTTACCCCCCTAGTTCTGCTTAGAACACAAAGCCATTGTATTTGCATCTGTATGGGAGGGTTGCGTCGTAATGAACATGCCACGCTGTAAATACCTGGACGAGGTGTGAATGAACACGCAAGTCAGAGAACTGTCCCTCTTCCCTATATTGTACTGAGTTTCTTTCTCTTGACTTAGGGTAGATTAGACTGAGATCTGAGTAGGCTAGACTGAGATCTGAGTAGGCTACAGCCTTCGTAGCCTTCAATAGGATACACCTCTGCTTCTGTGGCAACTGCGACCCCTACCCCCTTGTTGTGTCGGAGTTGCAGGGAGGTCGATCTTAAAGTCCCTATTGTCAGTGCTCAATGCAAGCACATAAATCAGGCATAGCTCCAACCCAACCTAAACATATAGTACTGTATCCTCTAAATGTCTACTCTTAACCCTAATCCTAAGGTTAACTCTCTCCCTCTCACAGACACACGCTCAGCGAGAGATACGCACCATCCTTGCTGTCCACGTTGGCATTGACCACCTCTGTTTCGTAGGTGTCCCTCATCTGTTGCCCACGGAAATGGGCCAGGTGCTCGATTTCAATGAGGTCACTCTCTTCCTCCTCCAGGGGGAGCCAGGTTCCGTCAATGAACCACTGGCCTCTCATCACAGGGATACGGTCTTGCTCTGGGAAGGATGGGAGTGCAAAAACACACAAGGCTGTTTGTTCATGTGCTCCCTGTTGACACGTCGAGTGATTACATAACTTACATTCACCTAAATAAAAAGCACAGGGCTAAATGAGACTGTATGATGAGAAAAAACACAATTCGGAAGGTATTTTGTGAGAATATAGTGTTGCGTTACTTGCTTACTTACTGTTTGGGGAATTTGGGGAATAGTTAAAATGTGAAAAATTTTAACTCCAATACTTGCTTCTGCTGGGTCCCCGCTGGACAAAACACATTTTCAGATGGGGGTACACAGCCAATTACATATAATTTCTGGGGGTCCTTGACATGAAAACGACTGGTGCGGGAACATTGTTTTTTCAGAGCACTTGTCAAGATATAGAAGGCATTTGTAGAATTATGCTCAGGTCCAAATGGGTTAATGGTAGACCAGTTCACTATACACCACATTGTGTAATTATTATAAAACTAATATACAGAAGTACAGGCGGCTCACGGTTCCAGTAGACGGGGTAGCATTCCTTCTCTTTGATGTCCACTTCATATAGACCTCCTCGCACACACACAGCCTCCACGTTGTTGACGCTGCCGCCCCCTGCATCCGGTTCCCAGTCGGAGGATACAGAGGACCCGCGGTGTGGGCACCGTGGCGCCGCCTCGACGGGAACGGCCGCCGTGGTGGCGCTCTCCATCTGGATCTCCCCACCGCCGCCAAACGTGTCATCGACCTCGTCGCTGGGAAGGCGAAGAGGAGCAGGACCTCGCCGTCTCACCTATGTTCGATAATTACTACTGAGTACAACAAAGTGGCCTTTGCAATGTGTGGAAGGCATGCCCTGGTATACCATACTTTGGTATTACTGCGATAATAAAAGCCATGGTGTATATATTTTGGAGATTACAGTACTATAGTAGCCTACTGCTGTACGTTGGGAGGGGGGCAATCTTCTTTTTTCTTTTTTTGTATTGTTACCGTGAAATACACAGGTTTACAATACCGTTACCGTGCTGTAAATTCTCATACCATGGCATCCCTACTGTAAACTTACCGATTAGTCGAATAATTGAGAATACTCGATTGATTATTCGACTAATCAGGGAGAGAGGAAAGTAGCTAAAAGAACAGTGGTAAAATACAGCCTACCCTGTCTGGGTTCTGTTCACAGAAGCGCTGGTAGACCTTCTCGATCTTCAGCGAGTCGTGTCCGATGAAGGGCTTCCATGTGCGTTTGTCCTCCTTGTAGAACCAGCGCAGCTCCTCTGGGCCAAGCTCCGTCACCACCTCTCCGCGGTGCCGTGAGCCGGTGGAGCGGTTACGCTTCTTGGAAGGGCTGTCACGATCAAGACACTTTACTTGTCGATTAATTGTCACACGTTATGGAGGTCCGACAGAACTTGTGTTTTTTTGTTGTTGTTTGTTTGTTTTATGTTTTGTTTTTTGTTTTTTGCATTGAACAGACTATGGTTGAAAGAATATTCTTTATATTTGGATTTTTGGAAATAAATTGCACAGGTCAGGAGATATACCTTAATGATAAGTAGGTCTATATTACTTAGGAAAGTAACTTCTTTACTTTACTCGTTACCCCTTAGACAAAGTAATATCATTACTTTACTTATTACTGGATTTGAAGAGTAATATATTACATATTACGTTATTACTTTCCCAAGTTCTCAGCGCCTCTTTTGAAAAAATAGAGAAGTACAACATAATCCATTTATTACAAAATAAAGCAGCAAGCGATTTGTAGTGTACATAACTGCGCAGGATGCAGCGTGTGCACTGGATCTACAATCTACTGCACATCTCTGTTGTTACAGTACCTGTCAATAGCTTGTACATCTGTTCTATTTTTGCATTTAACAACAAGCTCATTTTAAAAAAGTAACTTGCCGTTACTTGCAAAGTAATGCGTTACTTATTACCCATTTTTGCAGAGTAATCTCGTTACTTTACTTTTTGGAGCAAAAGTAATAATATTACAGTAATATGTAATCTAAAATTAATTACAGGTCAGGAGCTATACCTTAATGATAAATAACTCTAAACTCCAACATGTTTCCTGTGCAATTGTAGACAAAACTGAGTTATATTAATTAAAAAGTTACATAGCTTATTTAATAATGATACTTAAAATATATAGTGGTGTGTGAAGGCTCTGATAGGCTACATCCTATCAGAGGCTATGTTCACAATTACTTTTGAAATGTAGCCATTTAACTTTTTTTTTAAACAAATAGAAATAGGTCTAATTATCAATAACCATAATTACAGTATGTAGCTTATGATAATAATTGTAGCCTAAAGGGCATACTTCTTGCTGGACGAGGCGTTCCCGTCACTTTCCGTGTAGTCGTCGTTGGGGTCGAGGACATCCAGATAGGATGTCCCTCCTCCCCCTCCGGGATCAGCGGCGTGATTATGATGATGGAGGAGATCATGGGAGTGGTGGTGATGCTGGTAAGCCGAGTAGGCGTCCTCCTCCTCCCCCAAACCAAGGATCATGCCGTCCTCCGATTGTTGGTGGTGAAAGCGGGGGTCCCCCATCAGGTGTTTGCCGTCGATCCCCGGCGGCTCGATCCCCCCGCCGCCGCCTTGGACGATGATGTCCACCATCGGGTCCTCGTAGCAGGAGGACACGTCGTTGGCCATGTCCCAGTCGCTGCTGCTGACGGAGTTGTTCTCGGAGCTCTGTTGGCGTATGAACAGCGGGTTGTCCTTTAAATTGCTCATCTTTCTTCTTGTCAAAGCCCAAAGATCGATGTTTTCCCAAAGCGTTGTGGTGTAAAATAAGAAATAAGAATCGCTGTAGTTCAACAGGCCAAGATTGAAATAAACAGTCAGTACTACTGTGCCCCCTTCCCTTCTTTCATCATCAGCACCAGCGGAGCTACCATGATGAAGACTACAGCATAAACCGGGGGGTTATTATAAGCACTTTCCCTGCCTCAGCATCATCTGGCACCATCTGTGCGCCAGATATAACGCACGTCGATGCTCAACAATATGACAAAAGCCTCAAACAACCGCCAAACGTAATACGATTAAACGTTCCCTTTTGCCCTTTGATGGTGTCCTATCTGATCACAGTAATTAGAAATAATAATGATAACAATAATACCCTGCCAAACCCTCACACACAACAAAACACTGCATTTACTAGAGGCAGCCAGCGCTCAATGGATGCTAGAAGCTGTGTGTACGTGCTCCTCCCAAATGCGTGTAAAATACGCATCACTTTTGTACGAGCGCGATTTGTGCTAGAAAGTAGCAGATCCACAAGCCCAGAGACAATGGTGAGCTTGTAGATCAGCTGCTGCGTTCGCCCCGACGGCACAACAGAGTAGAGACAAACTCGCAAACTCCGTTCACTTCATGGTGCCAGTCCAATGGCAGCTCTTCTACATACACTGACAACAAACGATGACAGGACAAGTCTTGGAATGGGAGGAGGCATAAATGCAATGGACTCAGGCATTAACTAGACTTTAGCTGCTACTGTACAACTGACATGTCGCACACATGCGGCTACCTAAAATATCTGTTATTTTCACCCCTCCAGCTGTGTTTTTCAAACTCCAGTTTGTCCCTCTTTCAAGCTGCATGAACGGCGCTCGAGCGCTTAGTTCCTAAACCCTCAATGTCGCAACTCTTCTACTATGTCACTCACAACCAATCCCCTCACGGGCCACCGTCCGTGTATGTGTTCTCTACGGAAGTGTGTGTGTTGATGATGTCAGTGCATGAATGTTGTTGTTGTTGTTTATCCTCTGATTTTAGGAAAGCGATCGGGTTGAACTCCTTATGCGATGGTCGCCGTGTTCCTAGTGACGCTATATGAATACTCGCCGTTGTTTTACATTAGCGTAGTGTCGCTATGTTTCGTTGTCACGGCCGCGATGGTCCTTGGCTGGTAAGTATACATCCAATCGACTGGTTCTGTGTACCAACGATGAGGTACCGCTTCGTTTCAATTTTGGGACCTACTATCATTGGCTTGAAGGACTACTATATATGCATTTTATTAATCTAGAATATTCGTAATTCATGTATTTATGTGCAAAATGTCAAAACGAATACCTCTATGCCAGTCTTGATCCGAGGGGCGATGCTGTGGATCAGCATTTGTACTGTAGTTGCATGTATGCAACTGGTACATTTATTTATGCATCCTGGTCACTGTGTCACCAAAACGATGTCACAACACTGCTGAGTCGGAGTTTAAGTTGCTTTGCCAAAATGTGCTGTAGATCTAGATCACAGTTCAGTTCCCCTTTCTTTGTTTTTTGGCAAGCGACACCGACACACTATGGGGTAAATAAATTAGGCTTTTAATCTACGCAGGTGACAGGACTATATAAATATAATTATGGTCCGCGGCATACCAACGAATTGCTGCCGATGTGTTGCTGGCTTGGCGTGGTGTGTGAGTGAGTCAATCAAACTTCACGTAGCATTTAAAACAACAGAAGCTGGCCTATGCGTATGTGTGTGTGTGTGTGTGTGGGGGGGGGGGGCGTGTTATTTACTTTTTCTTTGCTGGTGTAGTGATTGTTGAAATTAGCCAGGCAGAGTTTTATGGCTTGTCCTAGACTTCAAAATGCTTCATTCTGTAAACTGCAGGTTTGGGTTTGATGTGCCAGTGATACTACGGAGTTCTGATGAGTCAGAATCAGTGTTGCCAGTCCCAGAGAAGAGGATGGTTCAGGTGACTAACCCCTTTGCCCTGGAGGTGGGCTCTGGGCTGGCATCCATTACTGGTAAAAACGCATTTACTCACCACTCGAACTGAGAGTATTTTTAAAACATACACGAAAGCATTTGCTTGTTTTCATTTGGGTTCTCCATCCAAACCTAGTCTGAAAATAATAAACAAACACATGGCTTTGATTCCTCTCATCATATCTAACACATAATACATCTCCATTCTAGAGGGTGTATCTCTGAAGCCTTGCTGCCTGGAGCCATGTGTGTTGACCTGTTTCTGGGGTTGTGGGGTCCATGCCCTCCAGGGGGCTTTCCAAGCACACCAGTATGGCCAAAGACTCATCACCCCACAGCAGTTCCAGCACATCCTCCAGTACCAGTACAGCCACAGATTCCAGTATCCTTTAGCATTTGGAAGAAACAGAACAGTGGTTCTCAAACTTTTTAAAATTCCAACCTCCTAACACTGAGTGTATAAATGGAACCAGCTTTTCCATTTGGTTTTATGACAGGCCTGTAAGGGTCAAATATATTTGAGTATCTGTGCTCCAGTTATATCCACTAAGTCCATGCCAAGGCATGTGTTTAAATGCCTTCACCAACCACTCAGAATTGGCAGTGGAGATGAAGAAGAGGTTCACATGGTCCTACCTGCTGATCTGGGAATCACAGACTTTGGTCCATTGCCAAGAGATCGCTACCCTCTAGTGGCGGTGTTGACTCTGTCACAGCCAGAAGCCAGGGAGGCATACAACATTGTGAGTACTACTCCTGCACTGTAACCCATTGAGCCTAAGTGGCCATTCTGAAAATGCCTGCGAAATCAAGATTATAAAAATGGCAGATGTAGAAGCTTGCAGTGCGGTACAAAATGACATGTCAGCTTGTTTATATCTGTAATTTTTAGCAGACTCAAAATTCGTAATGATACGAGTTTCCTATATCCTAATGCCACATGGCACAGGGAATCTGTCAAAGGTGCCTTGGTTTCATTTATAATACGGTCTTTGGTCATACTCAGTGGTGTGTATGCCTAAAGACATTATGCGCAAAATGCCTGTGTGTGAAAAGTGTGAATATGATCAGTAATCAGTTGAACTACGATCCATTGAAGTATGAAAGGCTGTTTTTGCCCACTCTTGCACTGCTTGTTTACTATTTTGTTGCTGTATTCATGCTTCTGTTTCTTGTTTTGCTTTCCTGTCCAGGTGTCCAGTGTGACAGTCATCCATGTACCTGATGACAAATATGGCCTTTCTGCAAGGATCCTGTTTCAATATCTTCTCACCTCACAGGGGAACATGTATGAGCTGAAGGTATGGCATGTGGGAGATGTACAGTAATAACCACAACGTATGCGTTTCAACTGTGTTCTATAATCCTTAATTTTCTGAAAATGTTGCTAGATGGGTCCGTCAAAGTGAAACAATGCAATGCACATTACATACAACTTGCGTATTTCAACAGAAATCAAACTTTGCTGCCAAATAAGTGGACGAATGGCTTCTCACCAGCTTTTCATAACAAAAACAGTCACACCAGTGCAATGCCTCTCATTTCCCACAGCCTCTGTTCATGTCAGCAGAGGACGGCGCATCGCTTGGACCCTCAGACACTGACCAAAGCACAGAGCACCCAGAGGCACCACAACACCAGGAAACGGAGCCCAGTGAGGCCCCGGATCAACCCAAACTAGAGGAGGGCGACGAAGATGACTGCTGTGAGAAAAAAGGCAAAGACTGCGTGGTTTGCCAGAATGCACCAGTAAACCGTGTGCTGCTGCCGTGCAGACATGCATGTGTGTGTGACAGCTGCGTGTCACGTTTTCAGCACTGTCCCATATGCAGAGCCTTTGTGCTGGAGTCCTTTGCACTGTTACATGGGCCGGTTTTATCAGAAGAGGAATGAGCCAATAGTGTATTTAACATGTTAATATTATTTATTATCAGTAGATTAGCTAGACCAATTAACATAATATTTTATGCATATTGTTATGTACATATTTATTCCATGGATTTAAGTGAAATTCTTTTCAGAATATTTAGCAGAGTAGTAGATTCATGTTCAGTGAAGGTTTTAACTAAGTAGAATTCTAAAAGGAACTTTTGTTTGGAATGTGTATGAAATGCACATTGCACAAGTGTAAATTTGTACTTGCAGCTTTTTCTCGTCAACATGTGTTCACCCTGAATGTAGGTACAGTATTTCAAGAGATGATGCAATCTCGCTCATGGACCTCATGATAGGACCTATTTCAAGCAGTTCAAGAGAGCAAAGTAATAAAGGGCTTTAACCATATGCAACAATGGTTGCCAGAGTGATTCACTCATTCTTATCACATTTTGCCGGTGAATGAACTGTTTAGCCCGTCTATGATAAATACAATATTGTGACTTAGGCCAAATTAAGCATTGCCTAAGTTGGTGTCTTGGCTCTTGGGACAGTCAAGAGTGCATCATGAAGTAAATTGGCAACATTTAATTCAATGTAATCATGCTACATAACTGACATATGTTATGTATATGTACTGTATATACTGTATTAAGGCAGAAATTATGATATATATTTTTAAATGATTTATACTTGTCCTGTTTACCTTCAAGAGTTGACAGGCCAGTAGTTTAATAATCCGACAAATAAAATGTTTTGATGTCGCTAGACAAGCCATATTTATGGAATGAAATAAGGCAACATTAGTGTTCTGATTGTAGGGCTTAATTTTATTATATAATTTTATACAAATGTAATGATGAATCTCAGACACATAGCAGGAAAGTCGGACTAAACGTATAGCATGAAGTAAATGTATATTATTACTATGTATGTGAATGTACTACTTGAGGTCACTTTGTTGGCAACTGTAAAGAAATGGTACTGTAATGTCGCTTTCCACAAACATAGAAAATAAGTAACAAATTGTTCTCTTTTTCAGGCCTTTATGGGATAGATATAACACAGCAAAATGCATATCCCACTTTGAAAACTTGCAACCTAAACACTATATTTCAGTCCCTCTGGAGTCTATCCTTGGCCCATTCCTACCCCCCCAATATACCATCTCTTTGCTGAAAATAGCCCATCTGCAAGCTCAAATAGTGACACGTTGTGAGCTTGTGGATTTGCAATGTTTGGCCCCCAGAATGGGACAAAAGGTGGTAAAGAAAAAAAGAATAACATACACACAGAAGCATTTATACAGGCTTGTAGTCCAACTTTGACTCCAGTTTCTTGGAATCTGCCACCTTGCGCACAGCTTTCATAAAGTCCTCCTGGGTGACATACTCCCGGTCTGAACGGATGGCAAACAAACCTATAGAAAACACAGTTAACATAAACTGAGACTTCCTTGCAGGGGTCAACCGATGACATGTAGCAGGACCTAGACCATTTAGTTAATTAAAACAATGATGCAGATAAGGATAGAATTTAATTTGTTGACCTTAAGGATGAATAAAAGCAGCATGCCATCAATTTAATTACACCATCTCAGGCAGCCGAAAACTAATTTTGTTCCTGCACTAAGTGCCATAAAAACAATTTTGTTCATTTATCTAAGATTCGATAAGCTGATTTCGTAATTGTCTCAGATTTGTTTTGAAAAAGAATCATACCTGCTTCTGTGCACACGTTCCTTAGATCGGCTCCATTGAATCCATCTGACAGCTTCACGATGGCTTCATAATCTGATGAGACAGTAATAATAAATGATGTGTCTAAATGCAGATCATGAAATGATTAACATCATAAACATCAATTAATGGTTTAATTTGGTTTTGGGAAACGTTACAATATATGGAACATAAAACATGAATACAAATGACTATTACGGTGCCAAATGAGCTAATGTCATCTGGCTGTTTCATACAGATGAAAACAATTCTAGAAATAAGCAAAATAATTGTGATTAGCGTTTTGTAAATTTGTTTTTGACAGCCCTAACAGTGAATACAATGTCTAAGAAGAGGGTGTGCAGCGTTTTGTAAATTTGTTTTTGACAGTCCTAACAGTGAATACAATGTCTAAGAAGAGGGTGTGCACTTGGGCTTTAACTTAGTGATTTTTACCAGTCAACTAGTTGCCTAGTTTACTAGTCGTCGACTAGTCGTTTATGTACCAAGTATTTAATATTATTATATTGAAATAGAAAAAAAAGTTGGGGGTGGGCAAGGGCATCTAGTAGAATAGTTGCGACATTGACGGGTCAGGAACTGAACGCTGGTTCATGAAACCTGAAGAAGGACAAACTGTACCCCCAGCAATTCACCATTCCAACCCACATCCAATCATCCGTTGTAGCAATAATAAATGAAAACTGGACTCACCACCAAAAAGCCATGTCTCACTCTGGTTAAACAATAAGTCCAACCAGTAACGGCTGGTATCCATGTTTAATAGTCTCTAAGTTGATTTTGCAGTATCAAGTAGTCCCACAGGCAGAAATATACTTAAACATATCCAATGCTTAAACTGGGGGTGCATTTATATAGTGCTTTTATCCAAGGCGCTTTACATAGATTTTAGATACCATTCACACATCAATAGCATCAGAAACTATGCAAGGTACTGACCAGCACATCGAGAGCAATTAGGTGTTGAGTGTTTTGCTCAGGGACACATCGACACTGACTTTGGTGGAGCCCGGGTTCGAACCGGCCACTGTTACCCCCGTTTTTATCGACTAGTCAACTAGTAAAGAGCGGTTTTACTAGTTGACTAGCTGGTTAGTGTCCTAGTATGCAAATGCATAAGGTGAATGGGAAATTGAGCAACAAAGTGAGTTTAGTGAGAGATGAGTCATGTAGCGTTTTAACAAACCTATTTCTCCATGTTTAGTGATTGGACTCGAGTGGATCTTCAGAATGTCTAGACGAGCCTGCTCATTGGGCAACTCGATATCTGTACAAAAAGAAGAAAATTATTTTTGTCCGTCTCAGTGGTAGAATGAGAGTTAGTTCATAAAAGTTATCACTATAGCAGAAAGGTGCACACTGCACAGCACAACGGTCCATGTGAAAACAAAAGACAAAACATAAAAATATCACAATTAAAATCAGAAAAGTCAAAATGAGGATCTGTGAGCTTACGTATTTTGCGGTCCAGTCTGCCAGGACGCAGAAGAGCGGGATCCAAAGTGTCAGGTCTGTTAGTGGCCATGATCATCTTTACTCTGTGCAGGGTGTCGAAACCGTCCATCTGGTTCAGCAGCTGAGGACCACACAGGGAATTCAAAACATATCATAGATGTTGGGCAAAAAATGATCTCCATATTATCTTGTCTACATTTTTTTCATGAATAAATGTACTCCTAGTTTATACCTTATTTTATGCCAGTGTTGTGCACAGGTAGCAGAAATATCAGATCTACAATGTGTTTTTCCCCCCAAATGCCATGTTCCAAATGGTTTTCCCTCAAGCTGTTTAGTAAATGGAAGTTTGTGTACCTCCATAAGAGTCCTCTGAATCTCTCTGTCTGCTGAAGTTCCCTCTGAGAAACGACGGCCACCTGGAAAAAGTGACGGAACAAACACATTAATAATGATCAGACATGCGTTTGTCCTTCAAGGGATTTACCATTTAGCAGAACAGACCTGAACATTGACTACACTACAGTCTGCAGCCATAAAATAAATTTTAATTCCACAAGCAAGCAGCTGTGAGATCAATGAAGGACAGAGCCGGTGACCCGATAATACTATATACCGTAGATCTGGAAGATGACACAGGAAGATGAAATAAATCCAAGTGAAAAAAATAGCTATTGAGGAGGGAAACTGAAGGATTGATTTCACTTCACACAGACTGACAGAAGAGCAAAGACAGAGTGATGCATTGCGGCTTCTATTTCCTCCATAAACCAGTTGCAGTTTACATCCATGTGTGTCTACAACTCTACATTTAATATAATATTGAGACTGAAGGAATCTAATAAAGGTTATATATTTTGGGGGGAAATGTAAGCCAACACGTATGAAACGTGTTTGGTGAGGTCAGTGACATTAGTTCTGTAGATATTTGTGCCAAATGAAATTAAATTTCCCTACAAGCAGGATTGACACAATGCCTTCATGAATGAGATGGGTGTGATGTCAATGTTCTTGACCTCACTTCTCATTCAATTTGACATTTGTTTTAAACCTCATCATAATTCACTTATGCAATGTCAGAGACTTTGACCAACATTCTAAGCTATTCATCCTCAGGTCCAAGCAGATGTTTGTGCCAGATATTATAAAATTTCCTCAAGGTGAACAAAAAAAACTTCCATACTCAGACAGACATGTGGACACAAATAGCCCTCTATAGACCCCCTTTTTGAAACTAGACTCTCAAACTACAACTTGGTACTTTTATAACACATACATATTTTTGTTTCACACATATGATAAATCAGCCAAAAAAAGAGAGAGAAACGAAGAATTCGTAACTCACCAATGGCATCGATCTCATCCATGAAGATGATGCAGGGCTGGTGATCTCTGGCATAGTTGAACATCTCTCTGATTAACCGTGCACTCTCACCAATGTACTTATCCACAATGGAGCTGGACACCACCTGTATAACCAGCACCCGGCAGAGGTTTTAAAATACATTGACTAATGTACTGCTTCAACACTATGATGTGTGTGTGTAAACATGCTGATGCCCTTCACCTTTAGGAAATTGCAGTCCAGTTGACTGGCCACAGCTCTAGCTAGAAGAGTCTTCCCAGTACCTATGGAAAGAATTGTTTGATACCATGAGAAAGGACACAAAAGATCTTTTACCTGTCCTGTGCTACTAAAAAGACATTGGAGAGAATGAAACCAAAAAGTATGTAGCTGCACACATCAGCAGCTGTCTGGCATGCATCATCTCACCTGGTGGTCCGTAGAGCAAACATCCTTTTGGAGGAATGATTCCCACTCGCAGGAACAGCTCAGGGTTGGTTAGGGGCAGTTCAATCACCTAAGACAAAAATTAAAAATTGTTGTTCAACATGTTTTGCAAGACAAGTTCTCTTAGACAACTTGACCCAGTACACTATTATCTAATGGCTCAGCAAGAGGTCAGGAACCTCTAAGGGGTCCTCAGGCTCATATGTACTACTGGGGGATGAAAATATCTGTGTGGACAAAAAAATCCATAACCAATACATACTGCATTAACATGAATCCAACACAACATCACTTCTGCTGACAAACAGGTCTATGGAGCCAGCTATGAAATCTAGGAAAACTACTATAATTTTAAATGATATAAAATATAATGGGGGCGTAGTAGGGTTGCTTCAGTCCTTCGACAGAAACATTTAAAACTGAACTCATTACTTGATGAGTTGTGACACACCTCTCGGAGTTCACGGATCTGTTCAGATAAGCCTCCAATCTCTGAATACGAGACACTGCCAGGGTCCTCGTGAGACATGTTGTAGACCAGAGGGTCGACCTCTCTGGGCAGGTACCTGGGGATTAGGAGAGGGAAAATACTCAAAACAGTAACCACAAAGAAAATGTTAAGAGTTTCATACAATCACATCATATAGGAGACAGGACAAACCCTATAGACAGATCTTGCAATCTGTTGGTTAACCAATTCCAACCTGGCGTCTCACATTTGGCCCATGTCAGTACTAGCAAAACAGCAGATCTACAAGCTCAAAACACACCATGATCCAACACGTTTGCAATTCAACCATACAACAAGTATAGACAATCAACTACTTTAACATAAATGTTAGACAACAACAGAACATGTTAGGGAAGAGAGAAGTATACTATACTGTTTCAGTATCATATTCACTAATATACAAGGCTATTATTTAAATTAAGTTCACATCAATATCAAGACAATATAGATGTTGCATAGGATTGTTATTATTGTGAGGTTAAATCCACAGTGAGTCTAGTGTAATACAGAATGGTGGTAAAAATCAGAAAACTATGATAATATTACACATCACTTTGTGGCTCAAGCTACAAGCAATGACCATTCAAAGTAATCTTACAGGTTGCCAAGGGGCACGAGTTAGTAAAAACTCATGCCATTATTGTTGCTCTCCCCCACCTACCTCATTATAGTGAGTGTAGTCATATCCAGTGCCACTCTGGTGCCTGGCTTGAGCTGTGACTTATCCAGCTGTGAAGAAGAGTATCCGACCAGATACAGCATCATTAACATGTACAATACCTTGAGTAGAGCAACAGAAACTCTTTGCAAACACAGTTTTATGAAGAACAAAAACGCCTAAAACTAATGCCTTCTATTCACCTACGCACCTGTCTGCGACATCCAACCACATAACGAGGTCCATTTGTAGCCTTGACAATGACTGTAAAGAGAAGTTTCCACAATTAAAAACAACATCTTCCAGACTTAACACTTGATTTACATTCAGTTCAGACTATACAATACCAGAGCAGAGCCATAGCCCCAGCTGTGACCTCACCCTTTGATGAACCTCAGGACTGGGTCACATTAGCATGCCCATTCAGTATGCAAGGTACCAGGAGCAAAGATACCGTAATTTTAATCTAATGTATTTTCCAATATCATATTGCAAAGTCATGCAGAATGTAACAAGAAGGACACCTTGGAAATTTGAGGTGACAGGTGTGACTAAATAAATCCAAACATTTTAACGTTGCAAAAAGTTTTGTTTGTTTTTTCTTTTCTTTTTTATAAACTTACATTTCTCTTCAGTCAGTTGTTTCAGCACTTCTCCAACAATCTACAAGATGGAGGACAATGTCAGAGGAGGTACTGTGATTAAACAAGTCTTGTTTTTTACTGTTCACAATTGAGGCTTACCTGTCCGACACTTTGCAGAGCTTTCAGGTCATTCTCTGACTTCTCGTACTGCTTGGTCTGCTCTCGCAGCTGCTCTCGCACTGTAAACAATTAACATTGATGCTGTTAAAGGGGAATTCCACCCATTTAACATTTTTTTTTCTGAGAGTGTACAAATGCAACCAAATAAACCCCAACAGGTTCATTTGGTTCCATTTGTACACCCTCAGAAAAAAGAAGCGTCTAAAGAAATCCATTAACATGGTGAAAATACATCTTGATGACATCATCAAGATGTATTTTCACCATGCTAACGGTTTTCTTCAGACCTCCATTTCTTGGGAACACAGAATAGGGGAACTTTTTCCATCGTGTCGACCCAGCACCTCTAGGGGTATACTAATGACATATTAGAAATTAGAATGTTGAAAATGGGTGGACTTCCCCTTTAATGCTTATTTCATTTGACAAGGACGTCAAAAGCTCTCTAGAAAAGCATCAAAATAAACCGCACGATAACGACACAATGTATTGTGTGATAGACAGTCTATGAACCATTCCATGCTTTAACCAGCATTCGAATACATGTAAAACAAAAACATTATAAATAACACATTACTCAATGATTCACGAGCAAATAACATCCGTGTAGAAAAAAACGATTGAAAACCACAGTATTGCCACCTGAATATTGCACTTGTCATCGTTAGCATTAGCTAGGCCGGTACAAGTTCAGGTCCGTCCATTCATTTTCTATGGAGATGCCTACCACCAGAGCCTTGAGTTCTGACAACTCCGTTCACTTCCACGCGTTCGATCAATGGCGGCTCTCTATAGACTTGTGTTGAGAATGGGAACAAGTCCTAGACAGATATTACGCAGAAATGTATTCGACTCAGGCAACAGCCCAGTTTTAATGATGTTAAATCCCTTTATTATAGATAGTTTTGTAGCAATAGTACACCATAAACATTATAGAGACTTTAGTTGTTACTGTATAATGCGGTACTTAAAAGCACCCGTGCTTAAAATAACCCTTATTTGCGCCGCAATGGTTGAAAACAATGTATTTCCAAATCCAATTTGTCCCTCTTCAGGCTGCATAAACAGCGCTCGAGCGTTCAGTTTCTGGCCCCTCAATGTCGCAACTGTTCTCGCTCTGCCCACTGCATGACAAAGCATTAGCTAGCTAACTACTCACGGTAGCTGCTAACGCACAGTCAGCACCTCCTCCGAACAAAACAAAGACAGTTTTGAAGTACGTTTTCTTATGAGAACAAATGGGGTCGGCATTGCTGATTTCTTACGTTCTTTTAACCGCCCGTCAATTTCTTTATGTTCCAGTAATTTCTTCCTATAGTCTTGAAGTCCTTTCTCTCTGCCGTCCGCCATGATGCCTGCCGCGCTGAATGTCGGGAAACAGACGTCACAAGTGTTTTGCTCAAGTCTCCGCCCACGTTGTTTACAGTCACGTTAGGCGTACAACTTTTCTTTCTTTCTTTCTTTCTTTCTTTCTTTCTTTCTTTCTTTCTTTCTTTCTTTCTTTCTTTCTTTCTTTCTTTCTTTCTTTCTTTCTTTCTTTCTTTCTTTCTTTCTTTCTTTCTTTCTTTCTTTCTTTCTTTCTTTCTTTCTTTCTTTCTCCCTCAACCAAGGTTCATGTTTTATGCTGTTATTAGAGAAAGTAGGCCTAAAAGCTGAGGAGATTGACTATGTCGATTAAAGAATTAGGCTATAGCACACAGATGTGCATGCATGTTACAGCAGCTGTAATAATAATAATAATAATAATGGATTGCATTTTTATAGCGCTTTTCTATGCACAGCGTGATACTCAAAGCGCTTACAATGGTCCATTCATTCATACATTGGGAAGTAGAGCGGCGAACAGTCAACGCCAGCGTCCCCACTTCCCACATTCATACACCAGTGGTGGAAAATCCGACTTCACCATATACAAAAACATCCAATGACCAATCCAAAATATGCCTGTTTTCCTTTCCAGGATTTGAGCTTTAAAAAAAGATCAGAATCATACAGCATGGTAAAATAGCAGGCATTAGTACAGTAGGCTACAGTAGCTATGCAGACAGTAAGTAAGCAATAACATCCACTTCAATGTAACAAAATCTCACAATGTTTAGAAAAGTAGATTATCTTGCTGAAACCACAGCAATTTTAAACCACTAAGCCAGAGGTGAATTATGAAACTGTCATTTGACCAATAAATGAATATTGTGCAAGAATCCTGGCTGACCATGTCCCTTGGTACAGTATTTCCTCATTATTAAGATATGCCAAATGCTATAACTGAATAGAAACAATATACTGGGTTATGAGATGGTCTGACAGGCTCATGAACAATGAGCAACAGCAGCAAGGGGAAACGTATCAGTTATCAGTTAAAAGAAGTGCCTGTGCTCTCGAGAGACTAGACCAATGGTTACCCTGCCACATAGTCGCCAAAATGTTTTAACCAAGATTAATCACATTCAAAATGTGTTCAAAAGAAAACATGAATAAATAATTGACGCTGCACTGCTTGGCGACACACACAGTACAACCCTAATATCCCCCTATATGAGCAAAACAAATTCCAATTCAACTTGTTGAAACCTTGAACCCTGAAGACACACTGAAGCAAAAACCCTATTGTGGTCTTAGTGGGCATCACACTAGCACAAATGAGCATTTTTCAAAATCAATCAAGCAAAAAAAAAATGCCATTTTCACATTACAACATATGTCACATAGTGATGCATGACATTACTTTTGGAATTTATCGCCAAACTGAAAATAGTTAAAAGGTGAAACAAATAAATTTAGAAGGGGTCTTTCGGCAGTACAGGGTGATTTCACTGCATTGATGAATGGATACAATGTTTATGGTAAACATACATCAGGGTGGAGGAATGTGGAGGGAAGGTCAGCAGCCTTTCAATGACAGACTTCGTATTTCAACATGTGTGTTATTGTCAAAGTATGAGCGTTGTCGAACAAAAGTGCTGAAAGGAAACTTCAATCATCTCAACCTTGTTTATCTTACCACCCACCCATGTCCCGGGAACTGGGAGAATAAGTTAAAACAAACATCCCAGTCATCCATAAAAACACTTTGGATGTTCTCCTTACAAGTACAGTATAAGTAATGATCTGCCAGGAAGACCATCTGTGTCACATCACATAAACACTTGAATCAGTTGATACTCCAGTAAGCTGCTGGGGTTTGGCTAAGACCTTGTTCTCATCAAACCTCCAGCACTCTGAGCCTGGGAACACAGCTAGTAGGATGTTGCCTCTTCACCCAGACAAGATAGCAGGAGGACTGACGTCCTGATGATGCAACCCATCTTGCAGTGGACATTATGTGACCTACTCCCTCAGTAGCCACTTACAGCCTGGCTTCCCTATTTTAGGCATACCTTTAAAAATTACAAATAAAATCTGAAAAAGAAAACTACATCAGCTATGCGTTGTACAAACATTGTATAAGGGCTTAAGTGGGATTATTTAAAAGACTAATTTTACCTGCATGCACACACAGATTCTTCAGTGTGACAACATAATAACATAAAATTGATTGATAGCAGTAATTGCTTAGCTGTCTCACATGACACTTTCAGCAAGTCTTTTTCCCCCATCCGAGTAGTAAACCTAACCCTTGAGCAGGGGTTCCTCATTATTCTGTCAGTAGTGACACATGGTAAATGTAAACGTTCACACCAATGCAACTGCTATCAAAAGGCAACTTTTAACATGCAACAACTACATCAGAGCATTTGTGATGTGATCCAACATCGAAATTGTTCTTGCTGGCCAGGTGGTGTACCAGTAGATGTCTATATTTACAGAAATGCCAGCATTGCTACAGTATCTGATGATCCCAGGGAAAGGATTTCTGACTGAAGTAAAAAAAATATATATATATAAACTGTATATCTGGTAGTATATTGTAAAATGTGCGAGTACATTTGGCAATATAAGTAATCAAAACACAGCTTTTCATTGACTTTTCACAAAACTACCCCAATACAACGTGCAAATGTCAGTGCAATCACATACATTGTCTGTAAAATGTCAAACCATTATAATACTTTTTTTCTTATTCCTTTTTTGTTTTTTTTAGACGGTATGCCACCTGAGGATTCAGTTGCATGTGAAAGGTCATACTGTAGGAAGTGGCACTAGTTCTATGATCCCATATAATGGGTGCATTGTGAACAGACATCTGTCACATCCTGTTGTTGGATGGAATACAAGAACAAGGGTGAAACGGTTTAAGCTAAATATAATCAGGAATTACCAACAAAGGTCATATTGCTTAAAAACGTGAATTACTGTATATAGGCCAATACAACCTGCACCTGGTACTGGACCCTTTGGGCCATGCCAATAATGATATTACAGGGAGGAGAAAAAAAGACATATTCCCAAATATTCTTTATATAATTCTTAAACCAAGTTTACAGTTTAACTATACTTAATTATTTAAAATTATATCAGTGCACTGAAACAGTAAACTTCAATGTAATCTGTGTATATATATATATATATATATATATATATATATATATATATATATATATATATATATATATATATATATATATATATATATATATATATATATATATATATATATATATATATATATATAATAAAAATAAAACACACACATTGATACATTGTCCCTAGCAGCTCTAATGAATGTGTACTATGTGTTATACATATCTAATAGAATTGTACATGCCTAATTGTCATCCTGTTTTTTTTTTTATAGAAGTGTATATTTGTCTTTCATCATGTTCCGATGACTTGAAAATGGTGGATCAAAACATGTCTACAAAGTAACAGTTTTTGATTTTGTAATGACTTGTGCTTTTGAAATGTATCCTTTCTACATCTTCTCAATCAATTCATATTTGTTGTGTTTCTTGGGTCCTGAAATAATACAATTCTAAGGACATCCTAACCATGCATGCTAGTTGAGTGTCTTATGTGTCTGTGTTATGCAATTAATCACTGTGGCTTGAATAGATCAGTGTATGACCAGGTAGCTTCTTAATTAGTCTGGTTGTGTTTATTTTTTTATGTATCTATGTATTTATTTATTTTACTATTATTAATAAATTAAGGCTATTATGACTAAATGACAATGTACACGTTTAGCCTGTATAGATTGTAGACATAGCATTTAAGAGCTTGAAGTAAACAGAATGCAAACAGGATTACTTCATAAACACAGCTTGTTGAATGCGTAAACCACTTTTACAATGTATACATTTCCCTTATGGTACTGAAAGGAAGTCACTGCACAACACATTCACACCTAGGGGTATAGATAGTCATCCTGATAGTTTTGTATGTTATCATAGATTCCTGTGCGGTTTAACGGTATATGAACCCAGCATCCCAATAATGGAGGGAACCTTCAGTAGAGCGGCAATTTTCCATAAAGAGGCGTAGAGGCAAATACTATAGCAGACCCAGTATACTGCAGTCACAGTATATGATGTATCATGTAAGTGATTAAAACTTGCAGTGAAATACCTCTATGTGTCTTAGCTAAAGGCTAACCTTTAGTAAACTGGAAATGGTCATGGTCATTTGGTTAGTGTCCAATATTTGTCTTGGGAAATGAAAATTCAATGAATGGGCTTGGATGGCAAGTAAAACAAGAACTGCACTCAGTAGAGTGCCAACTTGCACCTTGCACACAAGTGCTATGGCCTACTTGTGCACAAGCAGAGCGAGCGACCAGAGAGCAAGTACTTGCACCTCCAGGAGATAATACTCATGACAATACTCAGGTGTCCTTCTTAGGGACATGTTGAATATACTGGGCAGGCCATGGTGGGGGAATTCATTTTGCAAATGAGCCACTTTATTAAAGGCTTTTTAGTTTTATTTTTTTGCAACAAAAGTTTACATGGCAACTTTGCTTTACATGGTAAAAACAATCATAGAATATAGAAGTGTTAATTAAAGACACTGTCTTGCACAGGGGTGGGCAATTATTTTTCCCAAGGGGCCAAATGAGATACATAAAATATTGTGGAGGGCCAAGGCTAAAGGCTGAACTAAAGTCTGCGTTATATTAATTTAATTTCAAGATAAAAGTAAGAGTAAGACTAACCATTTTGACCACCATTTGATGACATTTTAGCCCCACAGATCCCAAAACTTTCTTCAAGATTTCTTTTGTTTTTGTCCACAATTCCAGGCTGGATTTGGGGAAACAAAACAGGATAACAAAAAATGACGATTCTCTTACATTCTCTGATTGAATGTGTAGACTTTGGGCTAATTCAGATGATGAATATTTTAACTCTTGAGAGTGTAAAGTAAAGTAAGTAAGTAGCCTTGCCAGGCCATGATGTCAGGAGGCCCAGCTGAGCCATTGAGGCCCATATAGGTCAGGAGCCTATCTCCTGTTTCTGTAGCGTGAGGCAGCTTGATGTACAAGTACACCCCCTGGACATGACGCTAGTATATCGCAGGGACTTACCCCCAATCCATCCCTTGATGCTGAGTGCCAAGCAGGGAGGCATTGGGTCCCATTTTTTTGAGTCTTTGGTATGACCCGGCCGGGAATCGAACCCCGACCTCCCAGTCTCAGGGCGGACACTCTAACCACAAGGCCACTGAGCTGGTCTTTGAGAGCGTAAAAATGAAACCAAATGGACCCGCAAGGGTCCATTTGGTTTCATTTATACGCTCTCAAAGAGTTACATCTGGTTAACCAACTTTCCATATTTAACTTGGAACTCCCTCAAGGACTACTGGTGGTCCTCGGGCCGGTCAGAGTCAGCCAAAGGGCCGCATTTGGCCCCCGGGCCGCATAATGCCCAGGTATGGTCTTGCAGGTAAAAAGGGGGAGGGGAGCACCATGAATAAAACAATAAATTAAACATCTCATCAAGCTCTAATGGAACAATGCCAGTGGGACCTGAACATTTCATAAACTCCTTGACACTGGGACGAAGTATTTCCTTCCCTTACACTGCAACCTATTAGATTTCAAGGTCTCCCGGTTTGACATGCATGCATCATGCCATCAGGTACCCCCACGGTCTCCGGGATCCCTGAGAGGGTATACAGATGGAACCAAATGGACGGTTTGTACCCTCTCAGAATTACAGACCTGTAATGGTCCACTTAGCCTCCTGCTCCCCAGACCTTACATTCAGGAACGGCGTTCTACACCACTTGGTGCACTAACACAGGTCCTCAACGGGCCAGTTATCCCCTCATTCCCCTGCCTGATTTAGGAGAGGCACAGGCCGGCCCATAGTGGCCGCTGTTTGCTGAACAGTGAGGGACATCCCCGGAGAAAGCTTGGACTTGTATGGCCTGGGCAGGTTCCTCCAGATGAACCTTTGAACTGAAGGCCTGAGGATAATGAAAACCCAGGGATTGATGATGGAGTTCAAGGAGAGCAGGCGGAGAGCAGGTAGGTCGCCTGCGTGCTGGTACTCTTCGATCTGGCCAAGGTTTATGTAGACTCTGAGCTGTAGAATTGGTTCAGCAACCATGGAGACAGACACGGTAAGGAGGGACATGAAATATCTATCAAATGGCATAGATCCATATGCAGTGTAGTGCAGTTGGGTAAGGAGTTATAGCTACTTTACTTTACTTGTTACTAAGTTATGAAAGTAACTACTTTATTTCATAAAAAATAATCAAATTGTTTTCACAATATCCAAAAACACAGACAATATCCAGTTTAATGATATGGATATAATACGTGACCTGTGGTGACCTTTCATCATAAATATGGTGACATTGTGGCTTGTGGGAGTGCACTCATGCACCATGTCAGTTTACATGACATGGCATAGGCAGGTGGGGACCTTTATTTATTTTATTTTTTATTACAGTAAATTTGGATAAGTACTAACTCGCCCATAACTGCAATGGTGTTACTGACTGGAAATAACTGTAATGGTGTTACTGACTGGAAATTACAAGTTACTGCAAAAGTTGCATTATGTTACGTAAGGGCATTGCTTAGTCCCAACACTGGTGAAGCATGCACACATGCTGCAGCATGTATTGTGTATCAGTCATACATGATGTAAACTATTGCAACTCTAAGTTGCCTATATTTCACATAGAAAATCAAAGGTGGGTCAAATAATGATCTAGATGAGTTTCAATTTTCAGTATGAATATAAAGGCCTATTCAAATATTATAGGCCTAAAGCAAGGAAGCATCTCTTGCTTCCTTGTATTTGAATGTGGTGTGTAGGGCAGTCAAAAGGGTGGAATCAATTTCCAAAGCCTGCCTTTAATGGCCCATTGGAATTACTGCATATTCATTGTATGAATAAATCATGTATTATACAAGTTTACTTTAGTTGAGTTCATTTGTACATAATGAATTGAATTGGAAAGGGAAGGAAGTGCTGAAACAGGGCCTTCATAATGAGAACTGTGTATTGTGACTTACTGGTTCTGTGAACTAAGATTTCAGACTTAAAATCTTAACTAAGACAGAGATATCTTACCACCAGGCCCAGATAAAACAAATTGGAGGGGCAGGTAAATGGTATATGGGGCGGCTTCATACCATTTTAACTTATGGGACTTATTGGCATCAATAATAATAACATCAGTTGCTGAAGTTGCAACAGGTGTGAAGCATGCATAAAGAGGTCAGACTCAGAGTTTTCTGTTTTCAATGATGAAGTGGTGTTGGTTTAGTTCTGCCACAATTGTAGCATAGTGTTTCAATTCGTTTTACTGAAGCACTTTAATTTGAAATATCTTTGAAATTTGGGTTGTTTTGCAAGCCAGTTTGGTGGGGCAGTCAGGGCATTTAGGGGGGCATTGCCCCCCATGTCCATGACTAGATCCGGCCCGCTTACCACTATGGGAGAAGAGCAGAGGATGAAAACCACCGTAATAAAACTCATCAGCAGAAGATGCTCCACTTCCTCCGACAGCGATATGCGGCGGTTGCCCCCCGGCTTCTGCTGCTGAGGGCCTCGGTGGCGCTGCGCGCTGTGCCTCCGGTGCATCTTCACCAGGCAGTACATGACGGACACGTTGCAGCCCACTGTGCCAGAGATCATGATGAGCGTGAGGGACGCGTAGAGTCCGGTGTACACTTTTGCCGCGCTGCCGGACCGCGGGTGCATGTTGAGGAAACACCACGTCCCGGGACAATACTGCACGTAGGACCCGAACCCCGCGAGGGGGCTCACGCAGAACGAGAAGCAGGCGGCGTAGATGAGCGCCAGGGCGACGTGGCCGCAGTGCTTGGTGAAGTGCCTCTCGTAGAAGTAGGGAGAACCGATGGAGACGCGGCGCTCGATCGCCATGGCGCACAGGACGGACAGCGTGGAGAGGCTGAAGAAGGTCATACTAAAGCCAAAGTATTTGCACACCTCGCCGCCGGAACTCATCGACACGAGCGTCCTGTTCCAGGAGTAAGAAGCCAGCACGACCGGACTGACCGAAACGGTCCCCAGCAGATCCGTCACCACCAGCGCCGTGAGCAGGATTTGGAACAGGGACGAGCCTCGCCTTCGGCGCCGCAGATCCAGCAGGACCAGAGCTATGATGTTGCCCGCAGCCCCGGTGGAGAACATGACCGCAGACATCGTGGGGCTGCCAGTCTCGAGAGTGGGTCTGTCGGTGCATTTGTTACCGGGATCTAAAGAATAATTTTGTGCCATGTGGAGCTATTGTAGCCTAGAAGAAACCCCGCACGGGCTCCGGGACTTCGTCGGCTCTCAGGGAGTGCGTAAATTGTGTCATGGTTTAGTCAGTATGCCACACAGCCTAATGTCACGCCCCCGGCCATAGCCCATCCGCAAGCAGTTTGGTGTGGCTACCGTGGAAGACCACAATTTTATATAGACCAACATCAGCGTCATCACCATGACTCACTCGAAGACGCACTAAATCAGCCTGTGAAGTAATATCAACGAGTATCAACAAGTATGAACTGAACTGCTATCAATAGTTTACAATTTACATTGGGCTGGGCATGAGAAAAGTAGAAATTGACATGCTCTATGATCTGCCAGGAAAAAAGTTAATATAATGCACATTTGAAAATTTAGCATTATCATAAACCAAGCACATCAGAGCAAATAAATGTTATTTATCTATTGAGTCTGTGATATAGGCAGGCTATGATGTATTCTTTTTTAATCAATTCGAGTTTAAATCTTGAATCTTTTGAAATTCAAATGTGCAATCTGTCAAAATGTATGCTTGGCTTTAGATACCAAAACATTAGGTCTATTCATATACCTTTCTCTCAAAGAAATGTGACTTTTCTTTCATTTCTCGTGTGCCTATACCCTGTGTAGGCCCCAATGACCTATATGTTCAAAAATTTCAAAGAAGAAAATAAAAATAAAATCTTTTGAAGTGCAGCTCACTCTGTGATGCAATATGGTTGGACTGGGATGAAAAATGTGCCCTGGTAATTTTGGCACAGATCAGCCCATGCCAGCAATCCGTTGCACACCACCATCACAACATCTCCTTTAACCCACATAACAAGACCTGATGCTGACTCTACAAACATCTTCTAAATACAGTTACTTTCCACTGTAATATATGTTGTACATAGAGGATATGAAGCTAAACAAGTTAAATTGGCCATGATTCAGCAAATAAGCAGACACAAGGCCATACATTATGGGGGTTAGATGAAATTGTCTTTCTCTTCCAGCTTGTTCTTGTAGTTGTGGTTGATAAATCATTCTAGAGAGAGGAGCTGTCGTCGTCCAGGTGTCAGATTCAGATACCTTTATTTGCCTTTTGCGTGTACACACAGGGATTTGCCTTGATATCAACATGAGTGCATTCAGTATGTTGACCACAGCAGCCCTACGGTGGTATCTAGAGACAAACAAAACAACACATTGACACCACGGCATGGATGGCGCTATCTGGTCCATACTATAGTTCATTGTGCTCTACATTCTCTCGACTCTGGTGAATCTTCGGTACAGTTTGAGTTATGAAGGTGTAGCGGTCCTTCTTCAGGTGCTGAGCAGACATCTGTTCCAAGACTCCAATGGACAGGTAGTGTTCATCTGCACCGTACTGGTGCCAATGTACCAGCCCTGCTCCATTAGGTGACCTATACACAGATGTTTGATTTTAATCATAAACAGTAATGCAAATATGTTGATAGATGTGGACCTAAATCATAAGATACTGTATTTGTGCAAGTATAATCCTACCCCGTCCGAGCAAAGTTGCCCCAATAGCTCATCATGGTTTTGCTGAGCTGTTCCTCTTCCTCTGTACATGATACTGTAGAGTGATTAAGAAAGCTGGTTTAGTGAAACTTCTGATGTACACTTTCAAAACTAAGTTATTGCAAAGCAAGACAAAAATGAATATTTATTGTTTGAATATAATGTTTTATAATTAACATTATGAACGTGTTATTGCACTTACTCCCAAATTCAGCATACGAAGTCATGAAGCAGTATCCAAATACAATGATGATTTCATCACAGTGGTCTGCTCCAACAAAGCTGGGTCTTCTCTTCTGCATGTATTTGGGTGGATGCTGGTACTCGTACAGGTATACTGGGGCACCTGCATCTGGTTATAGACAATAATGATGTGTGTGCATTTAATGTACAAGGCAAACCGGGCTAAGAAGAAACTTAAGATTTTGTTTTTATTTCAGTTACCTCTGTGGAAATTTGAAGTCTTAATGGCTGGAATGACAAACAGAATATCCCCAAGCAGCTCTGTAAATCCATCTCTAATTTTCAGTCGATCTCCAGAGGTTCCAAGATATTCATCTGCCACAAGCTTTTTCACCTTGAGGAAAGCAGAAAAAAATAAATTATACTGACTGAAGACAAAAATCTGCTCATAAAATGAACGTGTTTCTCTTACATTGGGATAGAGCATGTCTATAACACCCATAGCAAGGTCCCGGTCCATTCCCTCTGTCCAATGTGGAGGAGCAAAGAACTAAAAGGACAAGCAGGTTTTCTTTCTGTTTGTTTTGTAATATAACATGAGCAAAACAATGGTTTAGAAACACTTATGAGCGATTAATAGGTAATTGAGAATTTGACTATACAGTAAATTAATTCAAGTGAAACAGTATAAAATTACTGCCACTTACTGTAGGGAGTATCCAGCCCCCTTCATGGTTATTAATGCCTGTCATGAAAGGTATTTTAAGGAGTTTGTGTTTTTTGTACAGTTCGTCCACAGGTTTGGTCAGGAAGTGTCCATCAACATTAACAGGGTATCTTAGCATGTTGTCCTTGAGAGAAAAGCATACGAATGTGTAACAGAATTAAGAAATGTATTGAAATGAGAGTCATTGTCCAACCTTTCACTAAGATCAAACAAAACATTATAAACTGGAAGTTACATAAGGCTTAATCTATGATTCAAATTGTTATATCAGCAGATCACTTGTACATCACTTGTACTGTGCAATGTGTCTAACCTTTTCAATAGTCAGCATTGCATCAATGTCCATGGATCTCAGGCAGTCAGCAATCATTGTTGTGCTTGTGATGTCACAGCCAGATACATTGGCTAATAGCTGGCAATAAACATTAGAGAAACATAATAGTAAAGAAGAAAAACATGTTGTTGGCATAATTTACTGTGCATTTACTTAAAGGTAGGGGAAGTGATTTGAAATCCATCGTGTAGTACCAGCCTGGTGCACTAGGGGTGCCCAAGAGTAGCTACACTATGTGAACCTGCTGCTCGATCCTGATTGGAGGAGAATTCACCCTCCACCTGGGGAACTTTTATTAGCTCCTCTGCTAACGTGGGGGAGAGGGAAACTCCATATATGGTCTGCACACCTTATAATAGAGCATTTTAACAGTTTTTTTGGGTGATATCTGACAAAACACTCACAAATCACTTCCCCTACCTTTAATTTATTAAAATGTGAACACAATCCATGAGGGAATGGAATGATGGTTACATGTCACCATTCCGAAATTACACCGCCTTTCTGATGGCCACACATCACCATTCTGAGACACTGCTATTTCCAATAAGAACACTTCAAAATAGCGGTGTTTTCTTTTTTGTGTCCTCATTCCTCAATGAGGATCTTGACCATTACTTGTAGAATGAGCTTCCAAATAAAGTAAAAAATCCAGTGAGTATACAACCATAAAAAGCACTAAGACTTGTTTACATCAGGGTCCTTTACGCCTTTTACGCCTGTGGCATTAGTCATTTACAGGGTATTACGTTTAAGCCCAACCTAGGGATGCCTCATTTGAGCGGTCGTGCAACGGACAAACATGTTCCATGAAATCCTAATGGTCTGGAATAATTTATAAAAGCAAAGGTTAATGCCTCGGATGAAGTGTGTCCCTTATTTTTTTCTGGGAGTTTGGAAACCCCAATCAGGGCATCACTGACTGCCACTATAAGACTGAATATAATATTTATTTTAGTATAAAACATGGAACAAAACAATTACTACACACAGACACACAGGTAGAGTTATAGATGGCTACACTAACATGCAATTAGGTAAACTGCTAAAATTACCTGGGCGATGGGAAAAGGATCTTGTGGAATTAAAAAGTCATCTATTGCAGCAGTGCCACTCTCAGCAATTGCTCTGTGAAACAGGCCATCAGACAATGGAGACAGAGCCTGGTAATTCAAGCAACACAAAACAAGGAGTAGATGCTTTCAAACTAATTCAAACTATTCCTCTGTGTATTTATTCTTCGCCATTTGTCAGTCATCGACTTTCAGAGAATATTTTTGTGTGGATAGTGCTATACCAGCAGGGACACGCTCCAGCCACCGGCAGACTCCCCAAATATGGTGACTGAACCTGGATCTCCCCCAAAGTTATGGATGTGTTCTTGAACCCAACGGAGAGCAGCCAACTGGTCCAGTAAACCAAAGTTTCCTGACATCTGCTCATCTCCAGTACTGACAAGAGCACATGATCACATATCGCAAAAACAAATCAGACTGAGGCACAACCTTCCATGCACCGGATACCATCATTACACCATCACCATCCTCACCTGAGAAATCCCAGTGCTCCTAAGCGATACTGGACCAGAACCACAACTACATGCTGGTAAGCAGCCAGAGCAGAACCGTCGTAGAATGAAGCTGAGCCGGCTACTAGCCCTCCACCATGGATCCACACCATGACCTATAGGAAGTGGAACATTGATTATTTCTCTATATTTTTCATTTTCGATTACTTATGTGCACTTGCCAATTTTATGAGGTAAAACAGGGATCTTACTGGGAGTTTGGCATCTTGGGCAGCTGTTGCTGGTGTATAAACGTTGAGGTAAAGACAGTCTTCTGAGATATCAGGGGTATCTGCTGTCTTCGTGAATAATAATGTATTTATCATGTGCTGATGAAACTGTACATTTTGAACACAGCTGTGTGAAGAAAAAATAAATCCAGTTAATATATGGAATAAAACTCACACACTCAATTAATGCATTAATGACTTACATGAATGGTTGTTGGGTAGCATCCCTCACTCCTTTCCATCCTTCTGCAGGCTGGGGTGGGGTCAGTCTCAGAGGTCCAACAGGAGGCTGTGCAAAAGGAACTCCCAGGTAGACATGGACCCCAGTATCCTTCCCCTTTACACTTGAATGCACTCCTCTCAGACTTCCTAGTTTTGTGTGGACTACAGGCCCTGTCTTTGGTCTACAAGAAAAGTATCACTTGTGAGATTCAACCAGGACAGAACCTGCTTTAGTGCTTTGATGTATTTTATCGGCATAATTACAGTTTCATACATTTCACCCTTCTGCATCTTCTCTCTATGCTGCCTGATCTTCTCTGGAAAGATTTCAGTCATGAAGGTGTAGCGATCCTTCCTCAGGTGCTGACCAGGTACCTGCTCCATCCCGATTGAGAGGTAGTCTCCCTCTGCTCCATACTGTGGCCAGTGTTCCAGGCCGGCTCCGTTAGGTGATCTTCAAACACTCAAACACAATTAATCTTCATCCTATACACCAGTGGCCCATAAAGTTGCATTTGGTTCCAAACTATCATTTAGCTGGGGGCACCCTGGAACTCCCTCATGGACGCCTGGGGTCCCCAGACCCCGCTTTGGGAACCACTGCTATACAACAAGGTTTCCCTCTTTCTCTATTATTCAGCCGGGCCACAGAATGGATCAACACACATTGAAGAGTAGACCCTTACCTTGTATGAGCGAAGTTCCCCCAGTATTTCATCATAATTCTGCTTAAGTGTTCATCTTCCTTTGTACATGACTCTGGAAGATCAAAAATGACGGCTTGCGGTCAAAAACAAATAACGAAGTACAGCTGAATTACAAAAGCTGCCCGTTTTACCTTTTAGAATGACTTGATCTTCTGTGAAACATATTCCAAAAACAAACAAAAGATCATCCCCATGATCAGAGCCTACAAAGCTGGGTCTCTTCTTCTTAAGCATGCTGGGTGTTTCCTCGAACTCATAGAAGTACACTGGAACCCCTGCATCTGTATGGAGGAATAATAGAATTGAATTTGTTTATACCATGGTCTTAGTCTCTTTTAGTATTTTCTCAGAAAACAATTTAAAATATTCAAGTCAGGCAGGAAGACGCATTGGCAGATGGAGAGACAGTTAATGAGTTTGAGTAAAGCCAAAGGATGAAGTGGTAAATCATCTGCATTTAGTGCTCAATGTGTGTTACATTAACACTGGTCTGTTGTCCACTGTAATCCAGGAAGAACTTAGATTGAAGTCTGATGTCACAGATTTGGAAATCACGTTCAAAATAAAGAAATAAAACTCATACTCTAAAATTATGTTTGCTATGTCATCAGTGTCATTAAAACAGGAATTTTGTTCTGTTACCTCTGTGGCAGTTTGCAGTCTTTATGGCCGGGATGGCAAAAATCACATCTCCAACCACCTCAGTAAATCCATCTCTAACTTTCACTCGATCCCCTGACATTCCCATGTATTCATCCACCAACATCTCTGTTATATGTTCATCTTCAGGCTAAATTAAATCACAGACAGAACATATAGTAAGATATTGACATACGAAACACATTGGAAGTGGTTAATGGAGGGATTAATGGGGTGAACTGTTGCTCCATCCTGGTCAATTCTGCCCGCTGTCAGTAGCTACAGTAGGGCTGGTTTGGTGAGCTTTCAGGGTCATGCTGCAAACCCAATGTGTACCAATTTACACCTGGCTTAGTCTCAGATAATTAGCATTAGGGTCTCTTTGAGTGTTCATATTTCATATAATCCGCTCAGTGGATTTGTGCTTAGAGTGTCCACTCTGAAACTGAGAGGTTGTGTTTCCATTCCTGTACAAATGGGACCCAAATTCCTCCCTGCATGGTACTCAGCATCATGGGCTAGAATTTAGCCCATGATGCTGATTACCAAGCATGGAGGCATTTTACAGACTATCTAGCTGCTAGATAGTTTGTGTAAAAAAAATATTATCTACGTGCACATCATCGTTATTCAACCAGTACTTGATGGAGATATCTTTGTTACACACTGTATGTGCAAAGACATTGTTTATGGGGGCTTCAATGACAGAATGTGGAGGTCTGCTTGCTTTAGAATAGAGAGGGGTTAAATCCAATTTGGCTAATTAAATACCCTAAATCCAATTTGTGCAGGGAGAGAAATCCAAGAATACAATTTCAATTGTTCATTTTAATGTATTATCATTATTATCATTATTGTATTGTAACACCCAAAATTGTTTGAAGAACAACAGGGCAGTTGCCTCACGTAGTTTGAAAACATTTGCTAAACCAAATCCAGGGCCGGTATATTTTAGTTCCTGAACATTTTGGCAATAAATCAGGTTATGACGCAAGAATTGTGGTATTATTACTCACAATGGGGTATGTAAGTATGTGCGTAATAGGTAGAGCTTCGTGTCGATCTATTCCATCCACCCAACCTTTAGGAGCCATGACCTATGATGACAGAACACCAAGTTATAATTACTTACGTATAAACTCATACATACAGCGGATGTTGTGTGCGTGTGGGTGCAGGTGCCTGTGTTCTAAATTTGATTTAGGCTATATACTTACATGTGGAAGTCCCCACCCTCCTTCATCATTAGTGAACCCAATCATGAGAGGCACATTGTGCATCTCATGATTTTCTAAGAGTTCCATTCCAGACTTGAGCAGGAATTTCCCATCAACAGTCAATCCAAGTCGTAGCATTCGATTCTGTAACAGACAAATATATTATTTGTATTATTGTATAATATTGCACAAATATATTTTCTGTTGTATGACTTAGTAAAACTAACCTAATAGCTGACTTATATTCCCATAAGATCCTGAAAATCTTACCGCGTGTTGAATACCATTAATTTTCAATATCTCATCTGTTGTCAGTTTCATCATACATTCAGCAATCTTCTCTGTGGTAGAACTGTCACAGCCAGACATGTTTGCTATAGTCTATAAAAATAAATAAAAATTAGTAGTCTATATAGTCTATAAAAATAAATAAAAATTAAAGGGATTATTTAATGGACATTTTATACATTTGTACATTATATACATATCATTCATTCACCTTTTCGTAAACTAACTAGCAGAACTAACCTGGGCTACTGGCAGAGGGTTGTAGGAATAGCAAAATGCTGTTGCTGCAGCGCCACTCTGTGCTATTGCACCATGAAACAAGCCAGCGGCCAATGGAGAAAGAAGCTGTCAATAAAAGAGAGTTTTAGAGTTCTTATGGGGGGCATACGTTCGTATGGGGCTGGGGCAATCTCTGGCAAGAAGACGGGAAAAACAGTTCTTAAAGGTATAGAGAATCCTTCGTAGACGTATAAGCACTTCTTTGACTACTGAAGATTCCAATTGTTAATACATCATTAGATATCATTTGTTCTGGTTTTCTTACTAATGCAGATACACTCCATCCGCCAGCAGACTGCCCAAATATGATGACGGAACCTGGATCTCCTCCAAAGTTGTGGATGTGCTCTTGGACCCATCGTAGGGCTTCAACTTGGTCAAGTAATCCAAAGTTTCCTGGTATATGCTCATCTCCTGTGCTTTGTGAACATAAGACATTTGCAGAGCATAAATACATCCAGGTTTGACGCAGCATTACATTGTTCAGTGGAAAATCCACTATTACTTACCTAAGAAATCCTAGTATTCCAACACGATATTGTATCAGAACAACAACCACATCCTGGTAAGCAGCCAGAGCAGATCCATCATATCCTGATGCAGAACCAAAGGCCAATCCCCCTCCATGGATAAACACCATGACCTTAATGACCCAATGAAAAGCATGAGGCATAATGTAATTTTTCTGTGTAAATACTAATATTTATATTTCCTCTGTTATAGTCCATACACATACATTATGTTACCGGTCTAATGATATGAGCACTACAGTTTTGCAAGAGTTATGACCAATGCTGAAAGGTCTTTATGCGAATATATTTTGCAGCATTGTATAATAATAATAATAATAAGGGTAATAATAATAATAATAATAATAATAATAATATATTATTTATTGGGATAGCATGATAGGATGATCTGTCAGTGGACCACTGTAGAGTTCCTATATTTCTTCTTTTTTATGGCACTTTCTTGGAATGACATCATATATGATGACATATGTTTGTACACTAGATTGTGATACTTTTCTTGTTCTAGTTCAGCTCGTCTTTAATGAAAAGTTCATTCATCTGAGTTGTGAGTTCAATACTCACAGGCAGTTTACGACTATCGGAGGGGGTGTAAATGTTGAGATAAAGGCAATCCTCAGATATGTCCGGAAATGTTACTTCCATGGATGTATTGGCCATGAGCATAGTTGAAATACTGGCGTCTTGAACACACCTATAATATATACGTTTAAAATGAATTAAATTAAGTGTGAGGTGTTATGGCACATGGATAATCCCTTTTCATACACACATCGCATAAACTGCTGAAATGTAAATTTACACAAACGTTTTGCCTCTTACATGAATGGTTGTTGGGTAGCATCCCTGACTCCTTCCCATCTTTCTGCAGGCTGAGGTGGGGTCAGTCTCAGTGACCCAACAGGTGGCTTGGCAAAGGGAACTCCTAGGTAGGCATGGACTCCTGTATCTTTTCCCTTTACCCCCACATACTTGCCTCTCACACTACCCAGTTTTGTGTGGACTACAGGAGCTAGCAAAGCATATTGAGACAGATTTAGATGTCTACAGTGTAAATGACGATCAGAGATCAAAGGGGTCTCATGCACCAGCTGGTCTTAAGAATTTTCTTAAGGGGAAAATGTGTTCTTAGATCCACCTAGGACGTTCATAAGATTTTGCCATCCACCAATGTTATCTTAGGTTAGCTGTAATCTGTTCCTGTAGGCAAGATAGTATTGACAACAACCAGAGATTCGGTAATATAATATAATAGCTCTGATGCATGGGGTTTCAATGATCTGTTACCCGTTCTGTCCTATACTGTATATTGCAGTTGAATAGGCTGAGCTCACAGGAGCTCTGTGTCCCTCTTGGTAACTGAGCAAGAACATTAGAGGGGCATGGGTGCTGTCCAGATGCAGTTATCGAGGTAAAAGGTCACAGATGTGGTTGTAGAAGCCCATAGCAAAGTAAAAACAAAGCAAAAAAAAAAAACAATACAATATAAACTAGTAGTGGTTCATAGTAAAGATGGATTGTACTTACCATCCAGGTCTGCAGTGGCACACAGAAACCATGTGCATGCTGCTAAGAGGAGTGGGGCTGCTGCCTTTGCAGGAGACTTCATACTTCACTAGTATACTGCCGACTGTGAGTCTGCTGCAAGATAACACTGAGCTATTAATATATAACCTTTTTGTGAGGCCATATACAGTATAACCACTTGCATACAGTCCAAATAACAAAAGTGGATCGCTCATTACCTCTCTGACAGCCCAGCAGAGTAAGGCAAGCAGCCCCCAGCCCATCAGGTCCCGTGCTCTGAGATAAAGGCAGTACCAAAATGACCTCCCCCTTCAACTCACTCACATAAGGCTCCCATCCACTTATCCGTAAACTTCTTTGCCTTTTTTAACTATTTTGATAAACAAATTAAAATTAAAATGTTAAAATGGCCAATCTAGATGTTCACAATTTGTCACTGTAGATCAGTTAGTTGAGCAATTAAAAATGTTTTACAAAATATAAAAATGGCATTCAGATAAAGGGTTTAGCATGGGAATAGTGTATTACTTGTGTTTCCCAAACGGAAAGGGACACTAAGGGACATCTACTGTAACTAACCTAAAAGATGCAAGCTGTGTGTCTTAATACATGCATGATGTTTGGTACTGTTACATTGCTTAGGTGAAGTGATGAAAGTCCAGCCATAGACCAGTCTGACCTAGCTGGCCTAGCTGACAAATCTGACCTTGTCTAAAGTCCAACAAAGATTATATATTTTGTATAATTGCCTTTGTCTTCATGTAAAGAAGCATAGCAACAGCTCAGGCAAGGAGAGCAGTGAGGGTAGAGTGAGATAAATTACAGTTGACATTTGAACACTGTACTTTGCCAGTGGTTCTCAAACTTTTTCATGCCAATGGTCCCCAAACTGACACTTGTTAGACCACAGACCTCCTTTTGAAAATATATTACAGCTCTAGCAGTGATTCTAAAACGTTTTAATTTGTTTGGAATACAAACCCAAATTTAATGTCTCTCAAATAACCACACATATTTATATTGGAATCAATATTTAGAAATACAGTTGCATAGAAAAGTATGAAATACTGTACAATACAAATACCGGTACTGTATATGCAGGAGACAATTGGGAACATTCTCTCATTCCAGAACTCAATTTTGTCAAATAGTAACAAATGTCCAATTTTGTAAGCCAACGTGGCTTCAGAGACACACCTGTCTTTGCCTACAAGAGAGCCCAGATGTAAGGGACACTTGTTAGAGCATATTTAAATCCTCTGGTAATTTCTCTTGCCATAACTGTATATATTGTAATGTAATGATTAAGAGTGAGTCATTTTTGCACCAACATTTGGGGAAGAATCCATCTTTGTAAAACACATTACCCTGCATTTCACATTGGTCCTCTGGATTCTGTCACCAAATCCCGCAAATTGTTACACAGAATCATGTGCTCAAGACAGGGCACTTTGTCTAGATTGTATGATCTCATTTATCCTGCAGCAAATCTTACTTACCGTAATCCTGTCCGTTCCCAGTGTTGGAACATATTTAACTGATTTCCACTGAGCATTTAATGGTGCAGAAATGTTTGCATAGTGCTGCCTAATGGCACTTATTGTAACCAACCTCCCATCAGGCACTTCAGGAATTCATGTATAAAATATACTTTTGGAATAATACCATTGTTTAAAAAAAGAAGGTTAGTCATTTCCGTTTCCGTCATCTACTGTAGGCAAACATAGTAACTATTTTACTCACAATGGAAGAATTAAAAAGAAAATTCATGACAGATGGGAAAAGCTCACCATAAAGACTCCTTAAGGCTGTTCCAGGGATGACTCAGTTGAATGATTAATTGTGAGTAACCAAATGGACACTGTAACTCTGACCATGTACGAAATTATGGATTATACTGTGTATATTAGGGTCTTAGAGACAGCAAATTCAAACTGGGGGTCCTTGAAATGAAAAAGCATTATTTTATATATCGTAAATTGCCTTGTATCCTATAAAATGGACAAGATTTAGCTCTATGTATGGACGCTTCTTCATTCACAAAAGATAAGTCACATTGTGACACATTGCTAATGTGGTGCCTGCAGAATATGGTTCAAATGGTTATAATATTTATTATGATGTTCCACCTGCAGACAGTGATGAGTGTTACCTGAAGCTCACACATTTGCATTCTGTTCAAACACCCTGGTGTCCTTCCACGGTCAATGCTGGCCTGGGTACCAGGGAATATGGACTGTGATGTCAACGGTCAGGGATGGAGATCAGATAATAGGAGGACGGGAGGCATCCAAACCGTTCAACACTGGGACACAGCTCACTGTGTTGATGCTGAGCTAGGACAAAAAAACAACAAACCAATATGTTACCCACGAACTCTGTGATATTAATAAACATGCATGAAGACTATACATGTTTTTAACCCATTAAGGCCGAGAATCTATTTTTTTTGATTATGTACAATATGTACAGTATTCCAAATTCAAAAATTTTGATGATGCCATATAAATGTTTGAAGTTTTTCAGAAACCTTAGGTCAGGCAAATTGCTTAAGTAACAGCTCATCAACTTCACAAGCGTTTGAGCATTACGTGAACTAAAATAGAGCGGTTAAGTGGTTAAACAACAAAAATAAATGTATTAACCACATGAACCTTCTCTATTCTGGGCATATTATAATGGGCAAATACAATGTGACACTGGATCAACAAACTTACAATGTGTTGAAACACATGGTATGAGCTTGGGGTACTCACTACACACAGGACAACCAGCAAAATTTGAGTGACAATATAGCCACAATCACAAAACGTCTCCCAGTGGCACGTGTATGCTTGTGCTGACACATGACACTTTAGTCAATAAACCGTGTGTGCCTCCTTTAGATCCAAAAACATATAAAAGAAAATAAGATGTGCGGCAAAGACACATAAGACAGCTCAACTTGGGACCTCAGATTTCGGCGATGTTTCAAGCCTCAACCGAGCTCTGTGGAGTTCCTTTTTGTATAAAGAAGGGAAGTTCCAAGTTTTCAATAAAATGTACAACATATGGGGAAAACATTTGTGAAGGACAGGTACTTCTTTTAAAGTAACAAGAAAGTGGATTGAAAGATTAGACATGGACGCACGCACATTCAGCCTCTGTACACAGACTTTTTTCCCCACACATTTCTCAACAGCTAACCCCGTCAGAGCAATGCCATAACAACTCAGACTCCCACAGTGGTCAACAAAGCTGTTTGCTCTTTGTTACTTCTTTTGCCTTTGACCTGCTACCTACTGATCCACCTCGCACCATTCTACAATTTGTGTCTCTAAACAAAAACAAAGACGATTCACAATGAAACAGTCACAAACATGTAACAAATGATTGTTTTTAACACAAAAGGAACACATTGGTGATTCAAGAAGTAGCAGCTACCGGTATATATTCTCACAACACATCACCGTGTGCCATGCTGTGAGCTTGTATTATCTGCCATTTTTAACAGTACAGAAAAAAAAACTTGAAAGTGCTTTGAAAGTTTAATTTAGAAGGCATCTGCAGAATCAGTGTCACCTCCTGACATGAAATATTTATTTCACTTCATGAAGAGTGCCTTGAACCCTTTGTTTTTGTTTGGACGTTTCTTTCCTCCACTTTTGGAGCCAAAGTGCTCCTAATATCCAAACATCTATAGCACTGCCTGTGTAACGGGGTCCAGATGGATGGACTGCAGGCTCCAACTGGTGTTACACATTTGTTTTTATTTTTGTTGCAATTTCTGCAAAATAGAACGTTTATGCATCAGAAACACACACTGCACATTGACTCAGCAGCATGGGTTAGAATGGTATGAAACTCTCCTTAGCTGTCAATCACAATCAATCAATTATTCAAATTACCCAAACGATAATCAATCAATTCAGTCATCAGTCAATTAACTCAATAATCAGGTCATAGTAATATTCACAATTCACATTAGCAGTGATTTTCAAATAATAACCCAGTTCCCTGTTTATATAACCCAACATTAATAGAACCATATATATGTAGTGGGTTGGGCTTAAGATGGCGTTTGGTAGCTGTCTGTCGGCAGAGGTGTGGGCAGGAGAGTCCTTCTCCTAAGGTACAGATTGTGTTTTAGCTCTATGAAATGTTTGTTCTTTGTAATAGTTTTAAAACTTAATGTTTAAATTGTAGGTGCCTGCTCGGCCATAGGCTGTGTCCGCTACAAATATGGTGCTGGAGCCTCTCTCGATAAGGTACAGCACATGCCTGCCTAGACTATGTTAGATGGTTGTTTCTAGTAGTTTGCTAAAATGGACCGTTTATATTGTAGGTGTTGACTTTGGTTTGCCCCGTAACCGGGAGCCTAAAGAGCACGTCTGCCCTGTACCTGTAGCAGACAGTTATCTAGGTAAGGCAGAGCTGTGCTACTTTAATATTGTCTCAAAGCACAATTTACAGATTATTAACTATTATCCTTTGTGTGTGGCCGTTTCCAGCCCTGAACTGCAATGTAGGCCTAGTGGGTCACCTGCCCGTTCTGTGAATATGTTCGGTTTAACTAAGGTAAGGCAGTTAGGCTGCCACATTATGGTTTTATTTTGCCGTGATCAGACAGGTTATTAATTATTACATTTGTTTTCTGTGGTGGCATCCAGGCCTGCTCTTCCATGTTGCTGTTCTACTGGCCAGAATGTAGGACTGGATGTGTGTTTGTGTGTGCACAGTAACAGAGGTAAGGCAGTCCCAATGTAGTCTGCTTTCAGTGCATTATGTATGTATTTAATGTTGTTAAAGAGTTTCTTTTCTTGTTAGGTGACATCCAGGGCTGCCTTGCTGCTGCTGTTTTTGTCTTTTTGTTTTCCTTTTGTTTATTTGATTCTGTTTTGACTGTATACTTGTTTGTAAACCAACTTGAACTGAATACTAAATGAATTTAATAGCCGAACTTGAACTGAACAGTAATTGAACTGAATAGCCATACTAGAGACAACAGTGGAATGGGGAAAAATCTGGTTGTGTTCTAGACAGGTGGAGGAGGGTTCACTGGTGCTGGGTTTCTCTTTTAGGGCCCTTTGCTGGCTGCCAAGCATGGTTTCTTAAATACTACTTCTGCTGTGTTTAAACTTTATTCTTCTGTTTGCAGTGACCCAGCTTGGGGGTTTTGCTGTGTTGCTCTCTGGTGGCGGTGCTGTTGTCCCTATACACTCCCTCACCCCCTTCCTTCCTCGCCTACAGGACCACCGTTAATTCCCTGCTACTAGCGTCTCTTCTTAAACCTGTTAATATCTTGACCTGTCACAATAGTCATAACCAGAATTTGTACTAACTAAGCATATTTTAAACAATTTAGTTGACTGTTAAATTTAATTATCCTGAAACTGGAACACGTCTCTGTAATCTCTCTGGATTCGCCAGCCCGGTGGGCTGGTAAATCTTATGGTTGATCTGTATACCTTCAGCTCTAGTTTAACATGAAATTCCTGAGTGGCGTAGTCGGGCTACTTATATGGTTCTGGGCCTTAGTGCCCTGGCCACATATATAACAATATACCGTCACATGCCCAACATACAGTAGATCACAATATCACCCATCATATCCTTCATTACTCCACCAACCCAATTCAGTTAGCACAACAGTCTCTCCATGCCCCGTTGTGGCTAAGACTACTGCTATGCTACTGCTGCAGGTAGTACCATTAGCTAGGCCTCATAATGGTTGTTCACCCAACTCAGTCCTACACACCGTTGAAACACACCCCAGATATACACGATCCCCTAATATCATCTCACAGTATGTATGTTCCCAGTATAACCAGCTCACCTGCAAAATAGAATGTTTTATGCACAATGGCTGAAGCAGCATGGGTTGGAATAGTATGAAACTCTCGTGGCACCACGTGATATCTCAGCCTAACTGGAGAGTTGACACACCTCACACACCGTTCCCCAGGTGATACTCTGCCATCTCCTGTCGCAAACTGGTACTGTTTTTTACATTTCAGTGATATTGAACCCAAAATAACAAAATAACGTTTCCCATAGCAAATGAACATAGAAAACATAGACGCCCACACCTATACCTGTAAAACTTGAACTTTTTAAATTGTCAGCAACTATATCATTGCGCCACACCTGCAGCCTTCCTTTTCTCTGCCTGAACCATGTGCTTCATTATTGCTTCTTCAGCTCTTATCTGCTGGAGATAGCAAGGTGAAGAAGACCATCTATCTTTGAGATGTAGTGAGTGAGAGCACATCTCTCATGGGCCACTGCTGCTGGATTGTCACAACCATCCACACTTCCAAAGAGTCTGTCGTAACCATGTGAACCGTTATGTTTGAATATTTGAAATTTTGAATGTTTCAAAATTTCAAACATTCAACAAATAATAGTCAACCTACACACCCTCACAAGATGAACCTTAAACTCTGTAACTTTATACAAATAGAATCAAATGGACCCTGAGAGAGAGAATCATTCTGTTTTATATAGTGATTGAATAGTGGAGTTTATTATACAGTTTACATTTTATGAATAAAATAAAAACAAATAAAACACTTATGTCCTCTATTTTTTTTTAACAAGAACTTGCCGTTATTTATATTATTTTAGCTTATTCATCAAATAACATGGCAGAAAACGGTACACAGGAGAAAAGAGTGCACAGTATGTCAGTGGACCACAACATATGGTCTGTCATCTAGGGAAAACAACAATGGGTGCAATTCTGAAAGCTGTGGTGTAGCCAGGTATGGTGTAAGTCTTCTCATTGGCTGCAGGGCAGCAAATCAGCTCTGGGGCCTCTGTAGTAGGCCAAAAGCCTATACCACCAGGCCTGGGCCTGGGCTTACCAAATAATTACCCAGAATAATTAGAATCTGCAATTCAAAAGGTCCAGAAATCACCTGAACCCCCCAATTAAAAATGTTACTGTACTGCCCTGCTTTGTTCATCATGAGTTGAAGCTCTTGATGTCTGGTTTTAATTATTATGGATAATTATTTGGTAGGCCCAGGCCCAGGCCTGGTGGTATAGGCTTTTGGCCTAGCCCAAGGCCGCAGACCTGATTTGCTGCCATGCAGCCAATGAGCACGGACCCACACCTGATTTGCTGCCATGCAGCCAATGAGAGGACTTACACCATACTTGGCTACACCAAGGCGATTCAGAATTGCACCCAATAACAACTAGTCAGCACTTGCATTGGATAACGTTTTTAACAAGTAATAAATTATGCACAAAATGGCTGTCTTCTAACCCGACAAAAACGTGACAGCTAGTACAATAGCTTTCAGACACGTATCACAGATTAACTTTCAAGTGCTTTGCAGGGAGTTCATAGTTTGTTTTGTCGACAGCCATACAGACCTGTCTCGTGAAAATCCTCCATTACAATGTAGACTTCCCATAGTTCCCATAGTTCAGACAGACAGACAGACAGACAGACAGACAGACAGACAGACAGACAGACAGACAGACAGACAGACAGACAGACAGACAGACAGGGTTTGATAACGCATATCAGACTGGGGGTCAATGAAATGACAAAGATTGAGAATCACTATAGCAAAAACAGCAAAAACAGTTGTCTGCGAGTTAAGTGTTAAGTTCATTCCTAAACTTGATCTTTGGCCAGTCAGTGGCATGACACAGGCAGCTTTGCAAACCAAACACTCCATCGTTGATCACTATACGCTCTATTTGGTTCGAGGCACTTGTTTTTCCAAATACAACTGGGAGTACTTAATGTCTGGCTTTGAGGAGACAGGGCACTAAGGGAATTGAGAGCAAAGCTGCATTAACTATTTTTGTTTGTTTAAATTGTTTTGGGGGGTCTTTTTAGAGACATTAGTGACACCATGTTTACATTATCTATATCAAATAAATGTGGTCAAATGTAGGCTAAACCTTAACAACAAAGTCACACACACACCACATGCAAACATATCAAGAAAGTGTTTAAAGACAGGATTTAAAAGTTAGCACTACTAAAAAACACCTCCCTTTGTGTACAGCGACAATTATACCAGTGTCATGTGTAATGCAATGCAATGAGACGTGACTCAGTTAGATGAATTAGATGTGACTAGACTCAACAAATTAAATTTCATTCAATTAACCACAACAATGCAACTCACAACTCCTTGCAACAAAACAGTTTTTTTATGCTAGACCATTTACAGTATGCTGTAAATGTTATTTAAAATTATTCAAAAATAGCTTACTCTACATTGTCTAGAGGCCTTTTGCAGTCCTTACTAACGAGAATAGTAGCCTAGAGGAATTGGCAGAAGTCTCTATTTGTACTGAAAGTTGTCAACCTACTCCTATCATTAACTGACAAATTGAATAACTAGGCCTATAGTTATTCTAAAGTGGTAAAAATGTAGAGAAAGAAAGGATACAGTATACAATACAGAAGGAAAAATGGGAACCTTTGTTTGAAATTGCCATTAAATATTTGTAAATATCTTTCATTCCTACATGCTTTGTTTAAGCCAGCCTGGTTCCATAATAATCCATTAAAGTGTGTTGAAGTTGCATCTATAAAAGGACTTAAAACTTCCTGCAGTTAAATCTTTGTTTCTTCTTCAGTTTTTTACCCTTAGAACACTGTACTGCACTGCCTGGAACAGCAATGCCGCAATGATTTAACATTTTATGTAGACATAGCACAATATAATATTAATAGTTTCTTCCTTTCTGCTTCCTTTCTCTATTGCAATTGTAGCATCTGAACCATACCAGAGACAGAGACCAATGTAAGGCACTTTAGCTGCATTTTATGTCATGAAAGGTGCTATAGAAATCAAGCTTATTATTATTATTATCCAGTAATCTGTGCCATAGGACACATTTTTCTATCAGACAGTCAGTCCTCACTCAGTCATCTTCAATGTCATTTTAACATGTTTTCTTCCCCCCTCAATAGAGCTGAGCAGTCCCGTCTGCTTGTGACGACGCCCCTGTTCCAGAAATGGATGCCCCATTCATTTTTCTCATAGACTTTTTGAAAATAATTCATATAAAGACAATTGCGCCGCAGAGAAAGCCAACGCGGGTCATGACAAATCATGATAACACACAGAATCTTTTGGGACAATCAAATAATGAAATCAAAATAAGATGAAACACGAAACAAAACGTGTTTGGTGTATCCTGACGTTTTTTTTACTTTTTGCTAATCAGATATTGCATGGTAATATTTTGGTGGTTGTCATGATTTGTCATGACCCGAGTTAGCTTTGTCTGCAGAGTAATCGTGTTTATATTAACCAGCCAAACAGCAGTTTGGCTGTGACTTATCTTCACCCATCTGTACGCCAGGGTCTGCAACAACTGGTGAAGACTCAGTGTGGTGATGGGGAGAAGACTGTTGCTTCCTGGCTGCACAGTACTGCACAGTGCAGCCTATGCTATAGTCACTCACATCCTCACATCCAAATTGAGCACCTCCTGCACTTTGTGAGCGTTGTTTGTATATTTGGACCGTCTAATTATACCAATGTTTAATTATTCAAGTAGTCAGGTTTGTCTTGAAGTTAGTCTGGTACATAAGACAAAAGATAAATGCAATGGACGGAATAAAGAGGGCAAGAAAGATCAATCAAGGAGCTGCAAAATAGTAATACAGGACTGCATGGCGTGCATGTTTCCCGTGTAGTAGCAAAGTTGAGGTAATCTCTGAAACTGTTGTGAACAGCGTCACGGTAGTTTATGTTTCTCATTCTCATTTACTAGTAGTGGGACATCAAGCAGATCATCCGGTAGATCATTTCCACTGGGGTTCCAGTACTGAGGTGAGAACTGCTGGTCTATTGTTCCAGACCCCAGGGGTTAATTGTATCAAAGTTTGCTGGGGGAGGGGGATGTTGCTCGTTGAGAAGTGAGGGGAGAAGGCATTGTCTGTGGTGGTGGTGGTGGTGGTGTACAAGTCTGCATGATGGCTCATTATGTATAGACTCTGGACTACAAAGTCTATGCAGACTAATGCATATGCAAGCAGTGAGCTGTCAGCACTATCTGTGATGCATAGAGTCTATGCATTTCTTAAGCACAGACAATGGGCCTCTGCCTCTGTGAACACTGACCAGACCATCAAAACTGTCCAGCAGCAGACTCCTCTGACCAACACTTTTTGGTCACTGTCTTGGGTTTTCATGCGTGCATGTGCAGGCCTGCAGGGCTTGTGCACATAAATCTAATTTGGAATGTTACTTTGGCCAAATAGTTACCTGTTGACTCACGTGTGCTGCAGTGCAGGATGTAAATGTAAATAAAACATTGACATCAGCAATTAATCACAGATTGCCGAATTGCAGGATGTAAGAACACACTTCTGTTGCTTAGAGAGGCATGACGTTTTTCTAGGCCCCAGGGTGCTACCTGCCTTTCTTTACAAGATTAATTACATTCAAGAATACAAGACCTAGGGCCCAGCCGAGGCTAATGGTCAGATCTTATTCTGCATCCTTGGTTGTTTTACCCTTAGAACACATAGCAACAAATATCTAAGAAGTCTTTTCAGTTTTGTATTTTTTCACAATATTTCTTATAACTCAAACGTAAAGGTTCTACATTGAATGTGCTTTGCATAAGATAAAACCATTGGAAGCTTTAATTCCATGTGTGTCAATGGTCTGGAGGTTTTATGTTTATATGTTTCTATGTTTTATTTGTGCCCTCTTTGAAAAAAAATGGACTCTTAAGAGTTGAAACAACTTAACAAAAGAATGCATTCATGTTCCATCTCAATTCTGCATTATTTGTTAAGATTTAGTAATACGCTTTGGGAAGCATTTAGGAATACACTTGTCCACTTAATACAGGGAAATTGTAGGCTAACCATTTTATATGCCATAACCTATTTTCTGTATTTTGTTTTATAGCCTGTATGATAAGGTAAAGTAAAATTCTGTCAATCCTGATGACAAAATTGAACGGCTTACTAAAACAGAAAACTTTTCAATGCATTCTTTGTTCTCAGGTGTCATTCCTGCACGCAGCGCGGCGCCAATACAATACTGCAAGCAATCTAATTGGTCAAGCCAAGCCCTTAGAAGACTTGGGAGATGGAGACACTTAAAAGGCACCACCTTGTCCAGGAGCAGCACCAAACCCTAGCCCTTATGCTACTCATTCTGAAAGGACATCTTTGTGATCCTCAAAAGAATTCTTTTACTTCCACATTGCCATCACTGTGTTTTTTCCTGTTTCCCTCTTTTTTTATTGATTATTTTTGTTGAATAGCCTATACATTCAAAAGCCAAGAGTCACAAGAAAGCCATTTGGAGTTGTGGTCTTTTTGGAGAATAGGGATGGATCGAGCAACAAATCAAAAACAGAGAAAAACAAAGCACCTTTGCACCTTCCCAGGAGGCGAAAAACAAACAAAGAACAACAACGCCACCGTGTCGCAGGAGATCATTGCTGATGACACCCCCAGGCTGCAACGGGACCTGAAGGTAGCGATATCCGTTGAGGTGAAGACAATCGCTTCCGACTCAGACTTCCAGGCGGCGCTGGTGTCATCGGGCGGGAGGCTCACCGTGGTCCAGTTCACCATGGCCGGCTGCCAGTCGTGCGTCCGCGTCGGCCCGGCGGTCAAGCTCCTGAGCAGCAGGCACCCGGACGTCTCCTTCCTCCAAGTGGACGTGGACACGTGCCAGGCCATGACGGCGCACCACTCCGTCTCGGACACACCCACCTTTCTGTTCTTCCGCGACGGGCTCCGCGTCGACCGGTACGAGGGCGTGATAGCCGCGGCCGTGGAGCTGAAGATCGCGCGGCACGCGGTGAGAGACCTCGCCGTCCCCACGGGACACGTGGACCAGGCGCAGCTGGGCGTCGATACTAGGGCCGACTGCGAGGAGATCACTGATGAGGAAGACAGCTCCAAGCTGAAGGAGCTAGGGCCTGGTGATGGCACTGAGATGTGTGGCCACCATCTCTTCTGCAGCAGCGGTGGTGAGCCCAATTTTTGGCTTGGCTGGCTCGCTTATCCGGTTGGTGCTGAACCAGGTGGACGACGAAGACGTCCGCACGCTGAAGCGTGAGTTCGCCACGGTCCACCGCGCCTTAGGGACTGTACGTTATTTACCGGGGGGGGGGGGGGGGGGGGGGGGGGGGGGGGGGGGCGCTGGGGTCCGGTCAAAAAAAATAATATCATGGCCCCCCCCCCCCCCCCCCCCCCCCCCCCCCCCCCCCCCCCCCCCCCCCCCCCCCCCCCCCCCCCCCCCCCCCCCCCCCCCCCCCCCCCCCCCCCCCCCCCCCCCCCACACCTCAATTTTTTCCCATGGCCCTCCCCCCACTTCAATGTTGTTTTCCCATGGCCCTCCCCCTACAGGTACAAAATTGCAATTTGCGCTGGCCTCTTTGAAAACTATAGCCCCGTTGTGCGATCTCTCAGCTTTGATGGCAATGCTGTCTGCAGTGGTCGCGCAACAGAAAATACTATCCAGCACGTTCGGTTTCTGACCCCCCAATGTCGCAACTCTGCTAGATAGCATGATTCTACCCAGAGCAGCCTGGGTAGAGTAGCTATGTAAGCCTGGAGTACAGACAGAGCACGCTAACACCGTTCACTTTAAGGAGCAAGGGGGACAACAAACAGCTCATTTGAGGCTACTCACCACAGCTCGACGTGCTGCCTTATAAGCCATGCATCCGCCCGTTATCGGGTTATAGAAAACGGCTCTGCTGTCATTATTTATCAAACCGAACGCAGTCTTGGTAAAAAGGCAAAGTTTTCTTTTCCCTACGTGTGTTTTGTAAACAAGCGGTGGACGCCATGACAGGATCTCGCTCAACTGCATGGAGGGAGGAGGGCCCATGCTGCAGATCCGTTTCCTGTCCTAGTCTGTGTAAATGGCATAACTAGTAGGCGGGCTTTAAACAGGATCTCAGCAATGAGCAGTAAATAGACACCATTATCCCTTTGGCCGCGTCGGCGTCGCAAGGGAAACTTTCATATTAAGGTGACGGGTACTGGGCAATCTGGACTGGGGGGGCACAAAATCTAATCAGGGGGGCATCGCACCCTACTGCCCCCCCGTAGCTACGGGTATGCTGTAAGCCCAGAAAATATTCACACCATTGAAGTGGAACGTTTCTCATGTATCACCGTTTCACACCTACCCAATATTCTAACGCACACGGAAGCGGCAGTCCACCCGGAGTCACGACATTGAGGAGTCAGAAACTGAGCGCTTGAGCGCTGTTCAAATGGCCTGAATAGGGACAAACTGCAGTTGAAGTCAATGTAGAAGAATCGCCATTGGTTCTACTAGCTCTATGAGTAAACGTAACTCAGTCTATACTCTAAAGCTCCGTCTCCTTTTTTCCCCATGGCCCTCCCCTAAACTCCGATTGTTTTTGCCATGGCCCTCCCCCTCACCTCATTTTTTTTCATCATGGCCCTCCCCCCCCTACGCACCAGCCCCCCCCCCCCCCGGTAAATTACGAACAGTCCCTTAGACCAGCTGTCCCAGCAGAACAGCAGCACCTTGTTGCTGATCAAGAAGGAAACTGTAGATAGCCAGTACTACCAGGTGGAGCAGAACCTTAAGAACCAGTTCCAGAATTACATGGAGATGCTGGAGGCACCGCCCCACAAACGGGACCGAAAGAAGATGCACTTTATGGAGAACTACTACGGCAACAGCAACCTCGGTGACCAGAACCTGCATACCCTCTACGACGGCGTGGTGGGCACACGTAAACTCTTCAGCCAACCAATCCTGGAAGTGTACATGCAACACTCACAGGGCGACCGCGCCAGCATGGAGCGCCTCTGCTCCCGTCTCAAAATCCTCTTCTGCATCGGCCTCATCGCCCTCATGGGCTACGCTGCCATCATTGAGGACGACGAAGACCAGCTGATGGAGGACTGGTCCAAGAGGATGGAGAATGTGGAGGAGAAGATGAAGGACGTTCTACGGAGATGCAAGTGAGGAAAGGGAGACATGGTGATCTCACCCAGCTGCTACACCAGTACTGCGCACGCGTGCGAGACAGACACAGACACAGACACACACGCACGCACGCACGCACGCACGCACGCACGCACGCACACCACACACACACACACACACACACACACACACACACACACACACACACACACACACCAGCTGTAATACAACCACCTTAAGACCTACCGTCTGTTTGTTTAAAAATGCTCTGCAATTTACAATTTGGGCATTTAGCAGATGCTTACATAGGTCTACTTAAGCATGAACAAAAGAAAGTCATCATGTGAATTCACAATTAAGGCATTTAGTAGTTCATGGTTCTTTATTTGTCACTTCAGTGTAGGCCTATGTCAGGACATATACAGGGATGAAATAACGTTTCCATTGTTCCCTAGTGCAATAAGACAATAGACAGTGCAATAAGAAAAATGACGAATACAAACAATACAAGAAACAGTAGGTGGCGTAGTGCAACAGACTAGAGCATTAAAGTGCAACTGTAACAGTATAAAGTGGGGTGAAGGTGCTAAGCTACAACCAGGTATAGTCACTAAATCATGGTACTATAGTCACTAAATCATGTTACTAAATCATCATGCATAGAAGTAGTCAATGTGTATCATACAGGAACATTAAACTTTGTAGGCCTATACTTTCCCCAATTTCAACTGTTTTTATTGTGGGAATTTGACACATGCTTTGGCAATGTAAAAAAATATTTTTAAAATGCCTAAATAAAGGTCATTTGAAATTAAATGAATTGAATTGTGTCTGTCTGCATATTGTCACTGTCGGTGAAAACCTTGTACATGTAGGCTATGTCCAAAATGTTAGTTTTCAAGACATGGAGAAACACATCAATTTCTTAATACACACTTACCGATAACTACTTTAACATTCACAAATAGCTAAAATTGTCTACAAGCCTAATACATTATCTATTTCCACCACTTTAGCACCTGTGTCATACACTTGCAAGAAAGAGCGAAATGTTAAAATATGGAGATGTAAGGTTTCTCCCAGGCTGACCATATTGTTGCATATTTTTGATAGTTTATGTCTCAAGAGTATGTCATAATTGAATACTAGACTTTAACTCCAAAACCAGCCTATAGAAGTTCATGACATGCTCAGAATTGCTGTTAACCTAAAGAATATTTTGCTTCTGCTAGAGAGAGGCCAAGGGTCAGCCAGGTGTCTGTAACATCCGATCCTGTTTTGCTTTAAGGTGAAGACCTATAATGGAAGACCTTTGTTTTGGGGACATATAGGGGAGGGCCATTGTACATGCACACACGTACACACAGAGACAGAGACCATTCGGTTATTCGACGTATTGGTAAGCATCTTCTTGAGGTTGTCACCTATTATGGGCTGTTTGATATAGCATGGGAGTTAGGAAAAAAACAGAGGACATATAGAACTAAGTGTATAACACATACTGCTTTCCTGCATACACACACCAATCACCCATATTCATCTGTTATCTCTATAAGCAACATCTTGCACTTTTTCTTAAGTACCGTAAAATACCAAATAGCAGCCCTCACTCAAACAACCGCCCACTACCAAATAACAGCCCAGTACCTTATAAGGGCCCGGGGTCCAAATGGATTTTGCATAATAACGGCCCGGTCTACTATTTGGTATTTTACGGTATATTGAACTGCTGGACATTCTCTGGTAAATCATTTCATAACCTCACACCACAGGACAGATATGAGTATAGTCTTGTGTGGTGGTGTGGTGCAAGGACCCAACTGTATAAGGGTCTTGATGTGGCTAGATCACAGCAAACCAGGACTAGTCAAATCTGGCCCAGGATATCAGTGACGTTCAAGACTAGGCCAAATCACAGCCCACATGGGGATGATCTTTACATAATTTCCAGGATGTCTTCACCAATTAAAATAATATAGTTATAACCAAGCTATTTTAAGTTATTCTGGCCTCAATCTGACTCTCTCTGGTTCATCCAGGGACATCCATCTTTAGTGGACAGGATTTATGTCCTGACCGTGTTTGCTATACTTTAATGCATTTGTCCCAAAGAGACTGCAAATAATTACTGTTTATTTGTTCATTTTTAAACCTCTAACATGTATATAATGATACCCCCCCGAATACCCCCTCAAAATGTATAGCCTATAGCCTGCTTTCCCCATTTTCAACTGTTTTTCTTGTATTGTGCAGAATCATGCACAGCCAAATCGGCTGTCTGAATCCGTTATTTATTTAATTTTACAACTCTACTTGATTTATGGGTTTTGTGGCACTGATTTATCAGTACCAAATTGATACAGAGATTATCCACTAGATGGTGTTGTAGGACACAAGTTATAGGCCACCCTGGTAAAGTAACTGTAACCACATTAAATGAGCACTTCATCCATTTTCTATTGATTGATTGGTTGATATTTTATTTGATATCTTATTCACAGTTTGTATAATGGGTACAGTTCAAAATAAAGAAGAAACTACAGTAAGCAGCAGTATAGACATGTAATCACCCATAGTTGATTTTTTTCGAGCAATTTTGAATTTTGAGTTTTTATTTGTATGTTTCTAAATGTTTTGATGAAATAAAATAGGATGGGCCCTATTGTAAACAAGTATAAATGCATTTATGTAGACATCCACTCAAAGTTAACAGTCTTGTACTGCATCGTGCTTGAAATGTACTGTAATTCTGCAGCCTGCAAACGGTTCAGCCCACAGGCCCCGCCCACTCAGCTGGGTTCTGTGGTCTGGTGTTGTGATAAAGAGTTTCGATTTATCTCGTCCGGAAAAACGGCTCGGCCAATGAGCTGGAATTGGAGGCGGGTCTAAAAAAATAGCCAATCAACACCGAGGATCATCTAACTGCCACAACAGAACAGTTTCCCATAAAAAAACAGCACACATCCATTCAGTTTCATTATAACTAAAGTTTCATTGTAACTACAGTTTCATTGTAACTAGAGTTTCATTGTAAATTGAGTTTCATTTTTTTAATACTGCATTTAGTTATAAATAGTGAAAATGTCTGACGCTAACTGCACTGCTAGTCAGTTAACTGCTAGTTAACTGCTAGTTAACTGTTGTTGTCGACTGCAAACAACGTCTCCAGTGATTGGTCGAGGGAAAATCAAGGGCCCGCCTCCTTGTAAATCGGTTACAATGGGGCCAATGTCAGACTCTTGAGCCATGGCTCAGAGTCTGACAATCAGGCTACTGTAATTCTGCAAAGTGCAAACTGTTAAGGTTGAATCCTTTTTGGGCCCAATCTCGGTTCCACATGATGTCATTTGTTTGGCAGCCAAGTCTGTGTTTGTGTTGGGAAACGATAAAGGTGTCATATGGCCAATATAATTGCAACACAATCCATTCCTGTCTCATGGAGGATGATGATCAGACTGTCAGATACTGGGAGACACAGTGGGTATATGATTTGGCCTGAACCGGTCAACCGGGTTAGCTGTGCTGAACAGCTGAATAGGATGGAATTGTGTTTTTGATTTTAACTACTAGTGCATTTTAACATCAATCATAGGCCTAATGGTTGTATTTGAGGTGGTACTTGCTGTAAAATGTTAAAAACAACCAAATATGACAGTGGCTCAACCTTTTACTGCAAGTTCCATCTCAGAAAACATCTGGCTCTTCAAGTACCAATATACAATATGTCTCTATTTGTGTAGGCGGCCTAACATAGTTGTATTCTTTCTGTATTTTGCCATGCCCTTTTGTAAGGAATTTGTGTAATTGGTGTCATTAATTCAAATACTGTGTTATCGTAATATGTTACGAGGCCGGATCAGCTTGCCTGAAGGCACTGAAAAATAAACTGTTGTTTAAATGGCTGCAGCTCAGAGAAGCTGTCACTTTATAGGTCAGTGTTGAGTGTGATCTCCACGAGTTAGCTGGAACGGGTGGGTAGGGATTACCTGGTTTCGACATGTTACCCGGTACTTTTCATTTGACCAGGCTGGGGAGTTCACCAGCACCTGTCAAGCTGATTCCTAGACAATGATCATATTATGCCATCCATTTTCACTGAGGCCAGACGCTCAGGCTGAGGCCTATTTATCCATGTTTGTATGTCGTCCTATATGACAGTGTCGTGTGCCAAAAATACCCGGCACGAATGTACAAGTTGACAATGCGTCATGGGATTGGATTTCCCACATGGGGGGTGGGGCAGGGTAGGTCATAGGGAGGTGAATTGAATATAGCACATCGGTACTTTTGTCCTGTCTGAAGCCCAGTAGCCTGTCATCTCCTTTATCCAGGGGTGAATACAGGTGATTATAAAACAAGAGGCTAAGAGGGTCAGTCTGTGTGTCTGTCTGTCTGTCTGTCTGTCTGTCTGTCTGTCTGTCTGTCTGCCTGCCTGCCTGCCTGCCTGCCTGCCTGCCTGCCTGCCAGCCAGTCTTTGCCAATGGTGATCTCGGAAACCCACTTGACTGATCTGCCAAATGTCACATACTGCATGTTGTATAGATACTAATATCTAATTTAATAATGGAAGTCAATGGGGCTCAGTCAGTTCATACAGAAACATGTCCGCCTAACATTTTTGTTGTATAGCAGAGAAACGTAAATTGATATTGCGGATCGGGACACCACAGTATTTCTGCAGGTTATCACAATCAAGATACGTCTACTTAACCAGTTAAAGCCTATGTGATTATCGTACAACGGTGTCTTGTGAATGCATAAAAATATGAAATATGTTGTCAGCTTGTAGATCGGTATATATTCCAGCTATCTTTGAATATTGTTTGGCCTGCCTGCAGTTTTTTAAAGAATGTTGAAACACTGTGGTCCCCCCAGGGCCAGAGTTCTATTCATGCATTTGCCTTGTCTTTTTTTACCACTCTACACCAAATGTCTTCAGCAAAGTTTGTACATTTGTGATCAACCCAAAATATAGGGATACTCAGACTAGTGGTAATAATGTCCTGTCTATAGTTCTGACATTCATCAATCCCTCTTTGTCCTCAATGCTGCCTTGATGACCACAAAGATGTCTGACTCCCACCGCAGATCTGGAAAGCAACACAACCCCCACCTCCGCCGTGACAAATTCCACCACAGCTTCGCCACAAGCAGAGCAGCGGTGTACAATCATGAACGCAATGAGTCGTGAAGTGGCTGTAGCACTCATCCACAAACAGAAGCCATGTAATTTCACAGCAATTAAAGTACCTCACAGGGTTGGTGGTGGGATGAGGGAGATAGAAAGGGGTTCACTGAGGGTTGACAAGGGCTGTGTTCTGAGTCCACTTCTATACTCCTTGTACCTAGGTCAAGTTCACCGCTTGTACTGTAGATCTGCTAGTTTGACAGAATATTCATCTATTCTCACCAAATCTGTGCTCATTATGAGATTCTGAGATAGGAGCAATGGGGTCTATGTGGTTGAATCTACATGGGTGCCTGTAAAACACTGGAGGGTGACCATATTCTCAAAGGAGAAAACCAGGACACCTTAGCGGGGGGGGGGGGGGTTCACGAAATATTCAGATATCGAACAGCCGCTACTATCGCCTCGAACAGCTTTTTTGTGTTTTTCTGTGTCAATGTGGGATTTTAGGTCCCTTGCACCACCATTGCAGAGCGAGACATACATGCCTGCTTTGCAAACAGTGCACAGTGCTTCACTTTTGTCTCGCCCCGGTCTGAATACAGGAATTTTTCCTGTAACTCGTCTGTAAACGTGCACTTGCGCTTGGGCATGGTAGTGGAGACTGACAACCACGCTGTCTAGTGTCTACTAACTGATTGACGAAGGCTGCCTGCACTGACTCTGCTCAGGGTTGAGGTCATCGTGCGCAGTGTCCTAGTGCCTGTGGATTTACTGGTCCGATGTAAGCAAAGACGTGTCGGAAAGGAACTGAATGACAGTAATTTTTACAAAAACCGGGACATTTCCTCATTTTCTAAAAATAAACCAGGACACCCAGGACAGGACGTGAAATACGGACATGTCCTGGGAAATACGGACGTATGGTCAGCCTATACATGGGTGGCTGTAAAACACTGGAGACTGGTGAAATGAGGTGTCCAGAGTAAAACACTCAGCAAACAGCAATAAAACTAAGGCATTCCTGACAAAATAAGTAAGTCCACCTTTGAAAATATGTACCCACTAAGAAACACAAAAGCATAAAACATGATTACTTGGATACATGCCATGTACAGAGTAAACCAACTATATGATATATTACATGAAGAACATTGTGCAAAAAATGAATAAAAAATAGTCTCCATCTACTTCCATAGCTGACCAACATGAAACATTGTCCAGGGTCATGTTGTTCCAGTGCAATGATTACATGTGGTTATGTAATGACTCGGTGCTATGTTAAGTGGGTGAGAGAATGAGTGGCCATGGCCATCATGCTCATTCTGTGAATGGAAAGTATAGGCCTTTCTTTATGCCTAAATAACTGTACTGTATGTACACAGGTTACCTCATTCACAAATAAACCGCATGTGACTACACTGCAATATACCGTTTAACTATAGCCTGGAGAGGCCAGCCTCATAGTATAACTACACAAAAAGCTATAACTTTTTAATTTACTATGCAAATGCGACACATATAGGCTCAGTCCCAATGCAGCTCAGTGCAACTATCCTTGAATGAGACAGTTTGGCCCCTAACAACTCCCTCTCCCCTTGAGCTGTGCATCACCTTCTGCCACAGTATACTGTATCTGCAGATTTAACTTGACTGTTGCAAACCTGGCAACACAGCAAGGAGGAACTTCTGCCCACAGACAATTCTGCTATCAGAATTTGTCACATTGGCGATAGAAATACAGTATATGCATGTACAAAAACAATCAATGATTGGTATAGAAAATATAATCTTTTGTATATTCACAGGAACCTATTTTTGTACTACATTAATGTACAACGTAGTAGGCCTACAATGGCACCATTGAGTTCATTATATATAAAACATTAAAATTGTGATATTGTGATATGGCCTATATATTTCCCCGCTTTGGTTTTTACATTTTTTTATTTTTATGTAAATTGATTCCTCCCTACTAGCCTGATTATCAGACTCCAGTTAAGATTCCTGAAGCTTGAGTCTCAAATTGTCCGCTGTTTGAGAGATTTCAAGGGGGGTGCAGGTTGTAGTCAATTATGTGGCTAATGGGCTATAGGCCCATTAGCCACATAACAAATGCAGCCAACAACAAATGCAGTAAAATATGTTGGATGATGATGTTTATACAACCCAACACTTCTTTAAAGAAACTATTTATCATATGTTGGTTTAATGGAGAGATTGATACGGCCATGATTTGCCGCAGTTGTCGTCGCCATGTTTGTTGTTTGACACTGTAACTGTTGCACTGTTGAGTGGTCTGGACCAGACTACCTCCCTGCACACATTGTGTGCGTTGTCAAAAGGGTAAAATGTTACCGTCTTGTCAGAGTAATTACCTTTATGATACCCGTTAATGGGTGAAATAATAACATTACAGGACCTGAAGATTACACAGTAAATATTCTTAAGTGGAATTCCATAGCTCAGAAAAGGTCAAGAATCACTGGTTAGTTGATCTGTATGTACCAGAATGAGTGCCTTCCACTCCAACCTCATTCCAGTTCAGTGGGTTCAGCCAGTGTTGGACAGTAGACCACAGAGGCCACTGCAGCTCTGGTCTGCTGGAGGACGCTCCTGAACTCTGCTGAACTGGCCAGTGAGACTCAACGCTAGTCACCACACCAATCATCGACCAATCATCAAGCTGAAATATCCCCACTGTTTTACTGGTCTGCCTTACTGTAAACTATAGCACAATGCTGGACTGAGTACTTTGAGTACTCTGTTTGTTTTGCTCAAGTTTAGTTTGATTGATGTTTTTGAGTTTTTGATTGGTGTCTTCTGTTTGCTTACTTAGTTTTTGTGCCACTGTCTCTATGTAAGAAAAGCAATCAAATGTCAAAATGTTAAAACTTGACAATCAGTTAGCAAATCACTTAATGTTTAAATCTAGCGTCGTAACAAATCGAGCCCTATGTTGTATGATATATACAACAAATAGCGAAAATAGACAATCTAAAAGCACACATATCATGAACTTGTGTTGTAAGTTGTACATCAATGCAATTTTTCTAATATTTCACCCATTCTGACAGCCCCCCCCCCCCAATAATTAGGTTCCAAATAATAATAATGAAAAACAAAGGACCAGAAAGAAAAAACAAAACAAAACAAAAAACAATAAAACGGTGATCTTTGAACCTACGGTGGCCCGGTGTAAGGCTGACATCTGAGACAGTCAGTCATTCTATCACAATGATAACCCTAAACCACCAGGGTTTCTCAAATGGGTGTTGTGGCACGCAGAATCCATGGATGCCCTCATGCCAGTCCAGTTGTGCTGCATGCAGAATTAATCAATATTTTGTCTCACTGGCCTTGGAACCTCTCAGGATCCCCCAGGAAGAAGTCACTATTGTTGCTCTGGAGAGGGAAGCCTGGAGCTCTCTGGTGGATCTCTTGCCTCCCTGTGAGTCGCGACCCGACTACGAATAAGAGGTTGAACATGGATGAATGGATCTTGTTGATTAAAAAACTTAGACCCTATATGAGTTATTTACCCCAACCAACGAAGTTTTACAAAAAGTTAGAAGATGAAGAAACCACTGTAGAACATTTTGGCTCATGACATGATGGCCAATAGGTTCTCCGCCATGTTTAAAGTGGTTAAGTATTGGTATAAGGTCAGAGCGACATTGGTTAGACAATAGATGTAAAAAATATCCAAGTAAAGCCGTTTATGGCAGCTAAGTGCATGGTTGGTGAGTAAATAGAAGGCAGGAAGTACAGCTTAAACTGAAATAAAGGAACAAGCTAAATTACACATAGCCTACAATATTGTCGTCAGTCATATTACAGCAACCTTACATATTTTCATTGCCATTAAGTGCCATTAAGCTCTACTATGAGTAGGTTCAGATGCTGCCAGGGGCTCAGAATGACCAGCTACTACATGTGTCAAACCTGGTCAAATACAATAGACTCCTCCTGTAGTAACACAATCACAATATATCCCCGTTTCTATACCTGCTAGTCTAATATATCCCAGTTTCTATACCTGCACGCACGCGCACAGTCAGTCAGTTGGACACGGACGGAAGGAGTTCAAAACATATTCTCTTCCCATGCCTTTGGTCTTGTGGAAACAATAACCAGAAAATCAAAACACATTCACTTATTTACTTATTCACTTATAATAACTGGACAACCCTAACTTATCCATACTATAAGTAAGGAAATTTCAGTCTGTCTGAATGAATGAATGAATGAATGAATGAATGAATGAATGAATGAATGAATGAATGTCTGAAACAGGCGTAACTCCATGCTGCCTGCACCAGTCGCTCCCTAGAGACAAACATCCTATAGGACTCCTCCTGTCAGATTTTGGAACAAATCCTATTGGATTTCCAATAGGAATCCAATAGGAAAATCCTATAGGACTCCTATAAGAAAATCCTAAATCCTATAGGATTCCTATAAGATCCTATAGGATTCTTATAGGAAGCCTATTGGAGTTTTTGACTAGGCCGTTCACCATAATAGCCTGGCGAGCCAGACTCAAATCCCTTGGAGTCAGTCAGTCTCCCACGGAATGAGTCTGGAATCGCTCTCACTGACAGCAAGCAAAGTGGGCGTTAGCAGTTACATTGTTGGGAAACATTGTAGGGAAACAGCCAAATGTTGGGAAACATTGCCGCAGGTTGTGTTTTCTGTGACTTTCGTGAATACCAAACAAGCCAATATATGCAATAGTGTACCTGATAGGTTTGGGGGAGTGTGAAGTGACACACTGAATGACAGAATGACATTGTATAAAATAAATCAGAGGTTCCCTAACATTTTCATGTCAAGGACCCCCCAAGATTACACCACCCATTTGAAAAGACATATGCCATGGACCCCCATGAGAGACCCCCTCTACGGCTCTAGTGATGCTAAATCTGAGATTGTACAAAATGGAACCCCCATAGAACTCCAGAAACTGTACATGGCTATATATACTATAGGAATAGGTATACCTACTTAACTCCATGTTTGTGCATCACACACTCCATATTTGGACACAGGGATGAGTGAAATTAACCACAGGTACAGTGCGTGAGTGCGTCACATGCTCCATATTTGGATTTTCCTGCCATTACAGGGCATCCTGTACTACTTTTTTATGGAAATATCATGGGCTTGTTTTTCGACGGAAGATGTGGCTTATTTCTCCCACAAGGAAGGACGGGCCAGAGACGCTTCCAACCCCAGAACACTGAAGGAGAAATTCATGGAAATCCTGCCAATGATTCTGACAATAGTAGGGCGTTATCTTCGGGGTTTACGGCGGATTTGCTGTGAGCTACGCAAAGCTAGAACAACCTACGGTCAGCTGCCTAAGCTTCCCAGGAGAGATGCTCATGGACTTGCTCAAGGCGGTCCGGACACCATTCTCTACTCTGGTGATTTTGGTGTCTGCAGTAGCCAACTCTGACCCAACAGGCCTGGTAACCTGGGCGGTTATGCCATGCTGTACTTCCTAGTCACCACCCTGATCACCTCTATGGCGATCCTACTCTGCCCTGGGTTGGTCGCCGACAGCAAGCTCATATTGCAAGGATTGGAAGATGGCATTCCCCCGCCCAAAGAACCAGCGGACGCTGTCATAGACATGATGAGAAACATGGTTCTCACCAACAAGCTATATACCGCAAGCTACATGGTTACCAATGGCACAGTGGTCCGCTTTGTAAGAGAAGAGGATGGCATGAACATGCTGGCTCTTGCGATGTTCTCAATGGTGGTTGGTGTGATTTTGAGGAGGAGATTTGGAAAGATGGGAAACAGTTGCATCCAGTTTTGCACTGCATGGCATAAGATCTTCATGCTATTGATGTCTTGGATGAAATGGATTATCCCTGTCGATATTATATTCATTGTAATGCAGAAAATTGCAGAGATGGAGGATGTGGAGGATGTTGGCATACTGTTTGCCAGTATGGGAAAATACATAGCCTGCTGTATCGTTGGTATGCTCATACATGGTGGCGCAGTCCTGCCTGCAATTTACTGTTTCTTTACCAAGAAGAACCCCTATACGTTCGTGTGGGGAATATCCCCTGTTCTGATGACCACCTTTCGAACTGCCTCTAGCTCTGTTACCCTGCCTGTGACCGAGAAATATGTAAAGATGAAAGGTGTGAGTGAAGCCATCAGCAACTTCATTTTGCCCCTCGGTACTACAGTCAACATGGATGGAGCCGCTCTCTTCCAGAGTGTAGCTGCCGTGTTCATCGCCCAGCTCAACAGTGTCCATCTCCGCACCATCCATTTCTTCATCATCATTGTGACAGCCACAATCTCAAGTGTGGCCACGGCGGCTGTTCCCGCAGGGGGCATCTTAATCCTCACCATTATCCTTAGGGCAGTCGGACTTCCCCTTGACGTCTCTCTCATTATGGCCGTTGACTGTCTTGTTGTCTGTGTTTGCACAGCGATCAATGTGGAGGGTGATGCCATCGGAGCTGGGATTCTACAGCATTACTGAGAGAAGGAGGATTGAAGCCGGCTGAAGTCGGCTGTTGTTAGACATTCGGGAGGTTTCCTCTCTCCCTGTCCACCCGAGCCCCCCATACACAGCGGCCTGCAGCAATAGCCCCCCAGCAACAGAATCACCATCCCCTCCAGCACTGCCCCCCCCCCCCCCCCCCCCCCCCCCCCCCTCCCGCAGCCTTCTGCTCCTACTGCGCGGCCCAACACCATCAGCAGCAGTGTTGCAGTGCAAAGCTAGAACAACCTACGGTCAGCTCCACTCTGGTGATTTTGGTGTCTGCAGTAGCCAACTCTGACCCAACAGGCCTGGTAACCTGGGTTATGCCATGCTGTACTTCCTAGTCACCACCCTGATCGCCTCTACCATTGAGTATGGCGATCCTAATCTGCCCTGGGTTGGTCGCCGACAGCAAGCTCATATTGCAAGGATTGGAAGATGGCATTCCCCCGCCCAAAGAACCAGCGAACGCTGTCTAGACATGATGAGAAACATGGTTCTCACCAACAAGCTATATACCGCAAGCTACATGGTTACCAATGGCACAGTGGTCCGCTTTGTAAGAGAAGAGGAAGGCATGAACATGCTGGCTCTTGCGACGTTCTCAATGGTGGTTGGTGTGATTTTGAGGAGATTTTGAGAGATGGGAAACAGTTGCATCCAATAGCAGCAATAGCAACGGAATCACTGTCCCCTCCAGCACTGCCCCCCTCTCCATCGGCCAACTCCCCAGCAACAACAACATTGCCCCCCACCGCAGCCTTCTGCTCCTACTGCTAATTGCCCCCACCATCGCTATTGTTGGCGCCTCAGTGACAAAGTCTCTCCGCTTTGTAAATGCAATAAATCTCTCCAGGTCCAGCCGGCGCGACCACCAACGATATACTCAAAGAAGTTCCTGAAATCCTGGCCTCTCTCCTATCCACCGTCACCACCATTATCATCCATTGTGGAGTTAATGATTACCACTCAGAAATAACCCACTCCAATTTTAAATCGCTGTTTATGCTCCTCAGCAATTCTGGTCTATCTGTACATACAGTATTTCCGGTCCACTTCCCATGCTGGATCGCGGTGATATGCGTCTCAGCAAACTTCTCCAACTCCATTATTGGCTTCAATCTGCTCATCTCGCCACCAACATCCATTATATTCCAAATTTCTTTTTGTTTTGTGACCGTCACTCGTTTTATTACGACGGTCTTCATCCTAGTAAACAAGGATGTGAAATGTTAAAGCTAAATCTCTGCCACTCTGTGGCTGCTCACATAAACTTTCAACAACAACAACAACAACAGTGACATGCTGCCCCGTCTGCTCTGAAAAAGGCTCCTCCTAGGTCTGCAGCTGGACCCTTCTCCCGGAGGTCATTCCAGTTTACAGACCTGCATTCCATCTATCGCCCCTGCTGGCCGGGCGGACCTTCCAATAAACGCCCAGATATGGAGGCAGCTACATTTACCCATTATAACTTAAAACTCCATTTTAACCATGACGGATTATTCAAAAACAACCCATCTTTTTTCTGGTGACTGATATTGTCCTCCTAATACGTGAGAGGACCGTGGAATTTCATTCACAGGTTTCAGTTATTTTTTAAATATTGTTTTGGAAAATGTAGCTGCCTCGATATCTGGGCATGCCCACCGAAATGAATATTTTTTAAAAAAATAAATGAAACCTGTAAATGAAATTCCACTGCCCTCTCACATATTAGGACAATATCAGTCACCAGAAAAAAGATGGGTTGTTTTTGAATAATCCGTCATGGTTAAAATGGAGTTTTAAGTTATAATGGTTTTGTATAGGAAGGGGGCGGGGCTATCACTCCATTGGAGCCTATATACTCTATTACTTTATGAAATTAAACATATTTGCGCAACTGGGATTTTTGGGGACTTTTAATATGTTGTTCTGGAGACCTCAAAGAAATGATCTGTGAAGAAAAATCCCATGTTACAATTTATTCCAATTGTAGGTTCAAAATGAACTAAAATTACCGGACTAAATACCATGCCAGTCTATATTACACCTTCCTCTGCCCCTTTCTCAAATCGCTCTGCCAATTGTAATAATTTAATCGCCATCAAGTCATCTACCCCATCTCTCTCTTCCCCATTACCCTCACCCACTAGATTTGGGTTACTAAATGCTAGAACTCTGACAAACAAAAGTATTCTTTCCTACGATTTTACACAGGACAACAATTTGGATTGTTTCATAATTACCGAATCCTGGACTACCAATGCAAACACTAAATCCCTGATTGAGGCCACTCCTTTGAACTATTCGTTTTTCCATCAACCACGTCCTTCCGGCCAGATGGCTGGCAGTTTAGCTGTCATCCATAAGAATACATTTAAATGGTCTCTTGTGAATTCCCTAGGTACTTATAACTCTTTTGAAATGCTCAGTTTTTTGATCCACAATAAAACTCCTCTGCTCTGTGTAATTATTTATAGGCCAGAAAAAAGTGTTAATTTTCTTGACGAGTTTTCTGAACTGTTATCTATTTTCACTCCTAAATATGACCACGCCCTAATTTTCGGGGATTTCAACATTCAGTTAAACTGTCCCTCTCGCCCCCTTGTAAATAACTTCATCAACCTTGAATCATTTAATCTGGTCCAGTCCATTCCTGAACCCACCCACATCAAGGGCCATACTCTTGACCTTGTACTTTCCCTTGGCATCCCTCCCACGGAGCTACAATTTTTACTTTTCCCCTTATCTGATCACAAAGCTAATATTTTTAATTTACCCCTCTCTCCTCCTATCTCTGACATCCCTCCTCCACCTCGCCGCTCTCGCATTTTAACATCCTTGATCGCATAGCACCCCTTAGAGAAGTTAGACCGTGTGCCAAGGTGACACCATGGCTCACTGACCACACTCGCTCACTCGCTCAAGAGGCAATGTAGAAAAGCAGAGAGAAAGTGGAAGCTCGACAAGCTCCACATGTCACTTGAAATCCTGAAAAACAGATGATTGAATATGAAACCGCAGTAAAGGATGCTCGATGCAAATATTTCTCCTCCCTAATCTCCAACAATAGTAATAACCCTAGAACCTTACTTAAAGTCATTGGTCCCTCCACAAAACACACATTTCTCAGAAAAAAAGTGTGACGAATTCCTCCACTATTTTGTTAATAGGGTTGACTCCAGTAGGTCTGGTATCACTCCAATTCCCAATACTCCCTCCTTCAATCAGAGCATCATTCAGTGATTTTGAACCGGTGTTACGGTACCCTTTGGTTAAGGCCGGTCTAGGGATTTGGGTTACCGAACATAAAAACAGTTTAAGGGATTCTGAACATTTCAATGTGCAAATAATCAGACACAACACAAGTTTAAAGACAAAATCAAATAGCTTTAGTTAGATTGGTTTGCAAAGTGAAGTTACCGGTGAAATAGCTTTTCAAGCAATGTCAGAAAGTACTCAAGGGTTACAAATACTCAAGGATTACAAATACTCAAAGTTAGTTAGCAAGTAGAGTAAAAGTAATTAGAGTTGTTTTACTTAAGTACTCTTAGAGTTTACATGAGCAGTAAATGCTTAAGTAGCTCAACATAAATCTGTGTGTGTTTACACTACGACAGATGTGGGGTCTATATTTAACAGTAATTAAGCAGTTCGAAAATAAATTGTATACCTCTGCCAGGGGACGCGGATGTTGCCAAAAAAAACAAACAAGACAGCTAAGAGCAACAGGTACAAACTAAACTGACTACCTATGAAAACAATATAGGTGCCCTAACTACCTAACTACTCTAGCCGGGAAGAAATACATAAGTGGCAACCACCCCTTACCTAATGTTTCTAGACATAATCAACCTACGTGATGTATATGATGTATATGCCCTGCCTGTCCCAAGGCAGGGCATACACTAGAACTACTTTAATGTTTCAGGGCAAAGTTGCTGCTGCCTGAACAGGTCTGCTTGGTCTGAGAGAGAATGAGAGAATGAGCCAGCACTGCTTATATAGGACACAGGTGAGTATGATTGGATGGAGGCGGGACCGAGGAATCACAGGCTGACGAATGAGGGTAGATGATGTGGCTTGGAGGCTGGACACACTTATGGCTGAGGACACTCCCACCTGCAGGGAATGAGAGTGTGTGGAAGGGGAAAGGGACTGGAGGAATAGAGAGGAGGAGGAATACAGAGACCTACAAACCTATACGGCACGTAACAACCGGTCACTCTGCTCACTCTTAAGGACACCATCCTCTCTATGAAATCCTCAACTTGCAACCTAGACCCAATCCCAACATCAATTTTAAAGGAAGATCTTACCACCTTATTACCCCACTTATTACAGATAATTAACTCCTCACTCCCCTCTGGCCTTTTCCCCTCTGAGCTTAAAGATGGTGCAATTTTAATGCACACCTTAAAAAAGTCGTTCAAACCCGCTTTTATCAACTCAGAAATATAGCAAAAATCAAGTCAATCAAGTCATTGCTATCTAGTGCTGATTTAGAAAAGGTCATTCACGCTTTTATTACGTCCCGTCTAGATTATTGTAATGCTTTGTATTCAGGCCTAAGTCACAAATCATTGTCCCGCTTGCAATTGGTCCAAAATGCAGCAGCCAGGCTTTTAACCAACATTATTAAAATTATTTTAATTACTTTTAAGGCATAAAGAGGTCTTGCGCCTAGTTACATCATGGAGCTCCTCCCCCCTCACAACCCGGGCCCGGGCCCAAAATACCAGGGCCCACTATTTATTCTGCATTTTAGCCATGAAGGACCATCATTTGATGTTGAGTTTAGTCTCTCTGATTAATTTAGGAGAAATAACTGAAAAAATGTTGGTCAAAATGGCAATTCATCTATATTTTGAAAATGTGTAGATTCTTGGAAATTAGGTAATTTAGATGTTTGAATAAAATTTAACTCTTGAGAGCGTAAAATGAAACCAAATGGACCCGTAACGCTCTCAGGAGTTACAGATCTATAAGGGTCCATATAAGGGTCCATTTGGTTACCAATGGTCCTTTCTAGGAAGAACGGAGGACTCTATCATAGGGTAAGGTCCCCCCAGCCTCTGTGTGGCCTGGAGCACGAGCTCCCGCAAGCCCTCCGCTTGCTAGATCCGCCACACCAGCAGCTTTTTCAGTCATTTAATATCACCTTCTGTCACACTGAGTATACTGATGCCATCCTAACACCACGTTTTGTCAACTTTTTAGTGATAGCCCAGAACAGTTATGTTTTAGTTCTAGCGCAGCGCCTCACGAAAAAGAAACGTGATACAAGTTTTAGCTATGCAATACAATTGCCAGTTACACTGTTCCAATTGTTTGAGCGTCAAGATATCTTTAAATATGGACCCTTACGGGTCCATTTGGTTTCATTTCACACTCTCAAAAGTTAAATTATATTTAAACATCTGAATTACTTGATTTTCAACAATCTATACACAATTAGAAAATGTAAAAGATTTGTTATTTTGACCAACATTTTGCCAGTTATCTCTCCTAAATTGTGGACAAAAACTTGGGGTAACACTTTCTATGATCCCTACTTTATAATGCATTATGAGAGCATTTATAGTGCATTATAAATGCATTCATAATGCCTCATAACTACACTCATAAACAGACAGAATGCTTTGTGATGCACTATATCAGTAGTCATGAAACATTATAATGTCACTGTCATAATGAATTATAACAGCTTAAATTCCAAGGATTCTATGGATGTTCTTGAATACTTATGAAGACCACATCTTTAATGCATGATGAGGGTTTATAATGCACTTTTGACTGACTGCTTATAATAGATTATAAAAACCTACACATGCAGTTCATGTGAACTGTAGTAGGCCCTAATGACTTATGGCATGCTATAATGGCCCATTCATTATCATGAGTTATCATTGCATGGGTTAAGTAAAGTGACACACATGTATGCATTTATAATCATGCATAATTGATCATAAAGCGTCATTGTTGGGGCTAAGTAAAGTGTGATTCATTTGCTTGCATTTAAAAGAATCTATACTGCATCTTGAGTGATTATTATGCAAGACAAATACAGTAAAATGTGTATGGTGGGAATTTATGGACAAGAGACCAAATACATTTGTCACATTTATTTTGACAATTTCAATTTGAAAATAGCTGGAAACACCAAGGCCAATTCAAAAATGGGTGGCAATCCCAAGTAGAAAAACAAAAAACAAACAAACAACAAAGTTGTCATGAGGGGATAGCAGGTGGAAGAATACGTTATCCGTCCCAGTTCTGCTCTTTGTAGAATTAACCTTAAAGCATGTTTGTTCCTTAACTAGTGTATGGAACAAACATAGAGAAGGACATTGGCCAGGTCTGCAGGTGCCCCATGCACAGGGTCAGGTTTTGTGTGTGCGTGTGTGTGCGTGTGTGTATGTGTGTTTCTACCTTGAACATTTTAATTTGAAAATAGCTGGAAACACCAAAATAGCTGGAAACACCAAGGCCAATTCAAAAATGGGTGGCAATCCCAAGTAGAAAACAAACAAACAAACAAACAACAAAACACACTACCCATAAAAGGACAACTTTGTTTTTTGTTTTTCAACCAAGGCCCATGTCCTTTGAACTCTTGTAGCCAGTTAATTTATTAGGACTATAGTAGGTAATAAAAATCTCCATAATATAGTCTAAATCCGTAAAATATATATAGTCTAAAATCAGTAAAATTAAAAACGGCGAAAGGAAAAAATAATATGCATCTTTTCTCTAACGTACATAATTAACCTTGGCTGAAAAACAAAAAACAAAGTTGTCCTTTTATGGGTAGTGTGTTTTGTTGTTTGTTTGTTTTTGTTTTTCTGCTTGGGATTGCCACCCATTTTTGAATTGGCCAGCTATTTTCAAATTGAAATTGTCAAAATAAATGTGACAAATGTATTTGGTCTCTTATTTGGTCTCTATTATAAGGTGTGGAAACCATATATGGAGTTCCCCCCTCCCCCACGTTAGCAGAGGAGCTAATAAAAGTTCCCCAGGTGGTGGCGAATTCTCCTCCAATCAGGATCGAGCAGCAGGTTCACATAGTGTAGCTACTGTTGGACGCCCCTAGTGCAATAGGCTGGTACTACACCATGAATTTCAAATCACTTACCCTACCTTTAAATGCAAGCAAATGAATCACACTTTACTTAGCCCCAACAATGACGCTTTATGATCAATTATGCATGATTACTCATGATTAACTCATGATAATGAATGGGCCATTATAGCATGCCATAAGTCATTACTACAGTTCACATGAACTGCATGTGTAGGTTTTCATAATCTATTATAAGCAGTCAGTCAAGAGTGCATTATAAACCCTCATCATGCATTATAGATGTGGTCTTCATAAGTATTCAAGAACATCCATAGAATCCTTGGAATTTAAGCTGTTATAATTCATTATGACAGTGACATTATAATGTTTCATGACTACTGATATAGTGCATCACAAAGCATTATGTCTGTTTATGAGTGTAGTTATGAGGCATTGTGATTGCATTTATAATGCACTATAAATGCTCTCATAATGCATTATAAAGTAGGGATCATAGAAAGTGTTACCAAACTTGGAAATCCTTAGTTTTGGGTCAGAGAGACTAAACTCAACATCAATGGTGGTCCATGGCTAAAATCCTGAATAAATAGTGGCCCCTGGTATGAAAAAGGCTGAAAACTACTGCTTTAAAGCAAAAGCTAAAACAAACAACAAAAACTACTTCTAACCTGAGCAGCATTCCTTCACAGGGTTCATTACATCATGTTGTGATCGCTCATTGGAAACCACATACAGTACATACTGCTTTAATGCTTGCTTTTCAACAATGTTTGGTTTAAAAAATATATTTTATCACCCATTGCTTAAACAAAGACATTTTTGGCAGGAACATGGTGTTCTACGTGTTAGCATTACTCGGCATTATTAACAAGACTTAGCATTAGCATTATTTAGCATTATTAGCATTAATTACCATTATTAACATTACTTAGCATTAGCATTAGTAGCATTACCAATACTTAGCATTGGCATTAATTAGCATTTTTAGCATCAGTTAATTACTTACCGCTATTAGCATTAATTAGCATTATTAATATTACTTAAGCATTAGTAGCATTATTAGAATTACTTAGCATTACTTAGGATTATTTGGCAATACACTTTAGCTAATTGAAAAATATCAGATCTACAAGCTGAGCCTGTAGATCTGATATTTTTGGAAAATGGTGAAAATGTGGCTCAAATCTTTGAATAATTTTTCAGGTGTAAATGTGTTAAGGTGTAGAGGTCCTCTTCAGACTCCATCTCAGCCCATAGCACCTGCAGCACCAACCTAGGTATCCTAGACAGCATGTTTACACCTAGATAGCACTTTATGCAGACTTATAGCTTGGTGATAGTATTCAGTGTGGGGCAGACACATGTATAGGTCACTTTATCATTTAGACAAAATCCTAAATTTGATATCCATTATGACTAGAATATTTGTCACATAAGCCGTTCCCTAAGGTTTAGCCCTCAGAGCCTGTTCTAAATATGTTTTCTATGGAAAAGTCATGAGGGTACATCTGGTTGGTCCTTGGTTACAAGGATCAATCTGAAGGGTATTTGCTCTCTGCAAATTCGCCCTATTATTCCCCCTATTACTGGAAAGCACTTTGTAACTTTGTTTAAAAAAGTGCTACACAAATAATACTTGTTATTGTCATTATTGTTATTATTACCCATGCTATTATATCAATAATATTATTATATATATAATACCATATGTCTCTCCTATTGCATGCTGCCAGTTCCCACCTGATGTTGTGTGTGAGTCCAGACTGGTCCAGGCCGTGCTGGGTCACTGCTAGCTTACATAACATCTTCAAACGGGGACTTAACTCCATGATGTACGTTGTGTCATCAACACAACTCAACATAGCTCCGTCTGCGTATCCTCCAAACAGGATGATGCAATCCCCAACCTGGCAGCAGCACATATCATACTTTGGACACAGTCTCTTCCCCTTGGGCATAACCTGCTTCCAGGAGAAGGTCTCTGGGTTGAGTTTCCACACGTCATCGAAGGTCTCGTCGGAATAGGGGGTCCTTTGGCCACCCACTATGTACAGCTCGCCGTTGTAGGCAAAGGCTGAATGACCGCAGCGTTCTCCTGAAAGGAGCTGTGCAGATGGTGTGTTCATCCAGTTGTTGGTGTCTGTATCAAACACTCTGATGGTCTTGTTGTCCCACACGCCCCCAAATACAAACATCTTTGTTCCAATGATAGTAGCAGAGTGACACTTGGACACAGGTGGTGGACACAGACAACCCCTGATGTCAATTAAAGTCCAGACCATTGTGGTGGTGTCCAACTTGAATGTGGCATTGGTGTAATAGCTCCCATGGACGCATCCTCCATGGACGCATCCTCCATGGATCAACATGGCCTTCCCCAGGACGCAGGCTGAGTGGTTACTCCTTGCCTCTGGGATGGTCCCGGTAACGCTGGGCTTGGACCACATGTAGGTGTCGACATTAAATTCATAAAGCACATTGTTGTACAACGGTTCTCCTAGACAGTCCCATGAGTCACCTCCGCAGATGTAGACTGAATCCTCTACCAGCACAGCTGTGTGTCGGCTAAACCCGTGGGGAATGTAAATATAATCCTCTTCAGTAGTCACTGGGAGCAACACCTTCCAGCATAGGGACACAGTGTTTAAGACATGGACATCCATCTTGTCCTTGGTCTTGAATCCGCCACAGCCTCCAAAGGAATAAATCTGGTTGCTTACCGCTACAGATGCATGATAGACTCGATCTAGTCCTGCCTTGGAAGGAGTCCAAGAAAACATCAGCATGTCTGTCTGCCTGTATGCCTGTGTCACTGTCTCTCTCTACATCTTCAGTCATTTGCATCACGGCACATGTTTATATCTAAAGTGACGTCACACGCGACATACTGTTGGCATGCATGGCGTAAAGGGATTGTTCAGATTTTTTAACTTAAGCTGTATGAAATACTGTCCATTAGTATAGTGGTGTCAACTGTACTAATTGATGTCCAGAGTCCTGTGGTTCTGCTCTGGTTTTGGTGAAATATTTAGTAGTTCTAGTCATTTTGTGGAGGTCACTGGGTCCACGCGGTAAATGTAAATTAATTAAAAAACAAATGCCATTTGTATAGCTGAATTATTTCTATAATATTAGCACAGGTTTTGTTCATTTTTGATCCCTCAATCTTATGAAACTACTTTTGGGTGTAGTGATATGGACACAAAAGCATAGCTCCATGTGGAGTCAAAAATTATAATCTACCATCGGAAACTAGAATCTAATCTATCAGAAACTAAAATCTAATGTGTCAGATTCCTGAAGAAGATCACAAACGATCGAAACGTTGAATAAAGTAGAGGAGCTGAGTCTCTCATCCAGTGTTGCGGACCTTATTTCTTTTCTATGAACTCTTTTTGTCCTGCACCTGGGCCTGTTATTGGATGTGCATGCTTTATCTTTTGTTAGAATCTAGAATCTACTATCAGAAAATAGAATCTAATGTGTCAGAATCTAGAATCTACTATCAGAAAATAGAATCTAATGTGTCAGAATCTATAATCTACTATCAGAAACTAGGATCTAATGTGTCAGAAACTAGGATCTAATGTGTCAGAAACTAGGATCTAATGTCAAAATGGATTGTTCCAAGTTTGCAGATTTGGAATTGTGTTTACTTTAATTTCTACAGTACCTGAATATAAACACATTATAGCGATATAAAAATGAAATGGGAGTTAAAGGAGCCGTATGTAAGAATTGTAATAAAACGAATCATAAAATGGCCCTGATATGCCAACAGACATTTAAAAATCACGTTCATTTCAAATACTTGTGTCACTGACAACAGTATGCAAGTCAGGATAATCGCGTTTAAAAAGTGCAGTTGCAGCCCTCAACTGATGTTGTTGTTGTCATTTTTTGTTTTGGCCGAAGCGCCACCCTCCACTTATCTCCCAATCACGAAGGCAGAAGTTTTTTGGCATCCAGGTTGCCAGCTTAGCTCTAGTTACCGCAGCAGCTGCTACTAACGTGTTGAGATAAAGAAATGTCTAACCTTCCGAAACCTAAAAGACCTCGTTATGAATCGGATTTTTAAAAAACATATTGGAGTCAATGTAAGCTTACACATCACGGCGAATTAGCCAAATAGCGAAAATGCGACTATTTTCGCTTTTTGTTTTTTCGCGTTGGTGTCGATTTTTTCAGAATGCAGCAGCCTAGACTGCTCTGCCGTGTAGAAACCCAAAACTGCAGCGCATCTTTCTCTTTCTCTCTCTCTCTCTGTGTGTGTGTGTGTGTGTGTGTGTGTGTGTGTGTGTGTGTGTGTGTGTGTGTGTGTGTGTGTGTGTGTGTGTGTGTGTGTGTGTGTGAGAGAGAGATGCGATATTGTATTGCGCATCGATCCATGGCCAAACTTCGAGCTATATACGATCTGCAAACAATGAATCTTATGCCTTAATATCTCATAATAAGGTGGCAGTTTGGTGGACAGTTTGTGCATAATATAGAACTATAGACTACATAGCTTTCTCTAGGACAAGGGGTCTGGGGCGACACGCGCTCTCATGCTTTAATAAGATAACTTCC
>CM076983.1:20574715-20599715 GCA_039105355.1 Benthosema pterotum | reverse complement strand
TACTCACACAAACCAGTTTCACAGGAGAAAATACTGATTACAAATTAGCTGGGGAAGTCAGGAACATAAAACTAAGAAAACTAAACCAGGAAACATAATACAGCATTACAAAACATGGAAAGGACAATAAATGAGACAAAGTGTCAAACATCTCACTCTCAACAATTGTGAAATAAGCAACATTTGTTTGTGTGCGCGCCCCAGTTTGACATGGCCATCATTATGTTCACACATCCAATGCAACCAGTAGTTTAATTAGGCCAATCGGTAGTTATGTTTGGCTACAGAGCAACGCAGACCATATTTGAAAACGTTTGGTTTCCAGGGACCTCCAGAAGAGAAGAATCTTATTATATTTTTGGGAACCACTAAATCCCAAAAGCTTTTGAGAAACTGTTTGCTATTGCTAAAATCTAAAATCACACATTTTCTTCACACATGTTTTCCGAATATTTTCAGAATATTGGTCTATGTTACTGCTATGTTACTCAGGGGTGAAAGTGGTTTGAAGTTCTTGCCGGGTCTATAGGAAACAGCATCGTGTAATGTGTTCAGGCCGCGGCGCGAAGCGGCGCGGCCGAAAAAAAAATTTGGAGGTTCAAACTCCACAGTGTCCCTAAAATGCATAGGAAAATGCTTTTTTGTGGCACTGTAAGCTAACCTAACCTAACCTGGAACATAATATAAAACACAGCAGGTCTGCCTTACACCTGCATTAGGCTCCCTATACTCCATTTTAGCATGATTAAACTGTTTTGTATTTGAGGCATTAGGCTACACAAGAAATAGGTTTCATTTTATTAAGATTTTATTTTGTTACAAACTACTGCAAAACAGCATTATTTCGACCCCCATAATATGCCCTAAAATGAAACCATTTTACTGCTCTCAAGAGTCTCAAGAGTCAAACATCTGAATTATGTAATTTTCAAGAGTCCACACAATTAGAATCTTAAAGGGGAATTCCACTCATTTTTCAATATTTTACTGTCATTAATATACCTTAGAGGTCATGATAAAGTTCCCCCATTCTGTGTTTCCTAGAAATGGAGGTCTGGAAAAACAGCACAGCATTTCTTTCTATGTCAGCTTCAGGACTTGTCCCTATTTGCTGTTGCTATTCTAAATAGAAGTCTATGTAGAAGAGCCTCCATTGGACTGACCCCATGAAGAGAACAGAGTTTGCATAACTCTATCTATACTGTATAGATGGCGTAACTGTCGATACTCTGTCTCTGTGGCTCTGGCTGTGCGAACCGACAAGAGGAGACTTCTCTCCGTGCAGTGACAGGTTATTTAACCTAATATTTTATTAGACCCTGCGGGACCCTGCGTGAAATCTTTTACCGGGTCCCAGACCCTGCGGGACCCCCTTCACTTTCACCCCTATGTTACTGCTTGTTAATGTTTAACATTAACTGTATTTGTTGTGATTATGTTTTCCCACAGTTGGGTCAGTATTTGTGAACATGGACAACTCTCTCAGAGCTAGAAGTGGGATTTTTAATCTGTGTAACGGAATGTAAATGTAGCACAGACACAGACACTGTGTGTCTGAGCAAACATATTATTCCTTTGGGGATTTCCTGCATCTGTCAGTGGAGAGGTCTCTGCCTGTGTGACTGTGACAATAATGCTTCACTTTTTAAGTGAAATGTCTTCTGTGACCCTGCACTGAGATGTTTTATTGATACGAATTAGCCTTGTTTACTCTCTGATGTACTTTGCCCTGCAATAGACATCAGTGAGAGAAGTATAGACAATATAGACATCAGTGAGAGAAGTATAGACAATATAGACATCAGTGTAGGCAATATAGACATATAGAGTGTCTGTACAGGTACAGACATTACATAATTGGTGGATATAATAAGGGACTTAAATGACTGGAACTGTAATTGATCGCGTGTGTGTGTGTGTGTGTGTGTGTGTGTGTGTGTGTGTGTGTGTGTGTGTGTGTGTGTGTGTGTGTGTGTGTGTGTGTGTGTGTGTGTGTGTGTGTGTGTGTGTGTTAGGGGTGTGGAGATTCATCGGTATTAATCGATACATCGATACCCACGTGCGCGATGCGAGTGCACCGGTTCATTCACCACGTATCGGTACAATTGACGGGTGAAATCTAGATTCATCTCGATGGATGCGTTTGTATCGGTGAAAATCGATGGTAAATCCGGCAAAATCCGATACAAGCGCCGTGTTTTTCATGTTAAATGTTATGCTTCTCCTTGATTCCCAATCGCCTTGAACGCACCATCATCATTCCAAGTTTTGTTTTGAACACGGACGGAAGCCGTGAGGCTCATAGGCTAGCTGCAATACACTACACAGAGGCAAGAGGTGCGATATTGAGGGGGCGGAAAACAGCCTGGTCACGTGGCTTGTGCACTCACATCAGCCCGTAGACTCCAATGCATTCCGTAACTGCTGGTTGTCCCCATTCAATAGAAGCCTTGGCTGCCATTCGACTGGGTTTGCGTAACGCTGTCTATACTCTATGGCTCTACTAGTAGTAGTAAACAAACCAACATGGAGGTACACGTGTGCAGCAGCAGCAGCAAAGAGCCGCAGCAGACTATATTTAATGTTAAGTCGTATGTATGGAAACACTATGGATTCTACAAGATTGATGGAAAGCTGGACAAGACGAACGTCATTTGCAAAGAATGCCGTGTTATAAAGCCGTACACGGGCAGTACGACAAACATGCAGAGCCACTTAAAAAGAATACACAACATCACAGACACGTCTACCGCCGCTTCCCCTTCAAGTACCGCTTCGGATACTGGAGATAAACCAAGCAAATCAGGTCAGGAGCTGAAAAGTTCTGTCGCCTCTTATTTTGGGAGTTCCCTTCCATCAACCTCTGCCCGCGCTATGGCTATAACTAAGGCCATCGCCTACTTCATATGCAAAGACATCCAGCCTTATAGCGTTGTGGAAAACGAGGGCTTTTTTATGACTTATGGACATTGGATAGAAGCTACTCAGTGAGAGTCTGTTTACACTACAGCAGCTGTAAGCCTTTGTCATATAAGGGTATACTTTGTTCTCACTATTGTAGTTAACATCACAATAGTGAGAACAAAGTATACCCTTTCACAACTGGGTTTAGTGCAAAGCAATTGTTGTAAACAATAATGCAGTCAGGCTCACTGCTGCTGTAGTGTAAACTAAACAGACAACCCTCACTGAGTGTCTTATATGTAAAGTTATAAAAGATAAAATAATAAAATGAAGGGGAAAAAATACTTTATGAGGGCCACTTAGTGCATATATACTGTATAGTGCATATCCCTGTCTGCCACACATATGAAGATTATGAACCTATTGAGTTCATAATCTTCATATGTGTGGCAGACAGGGATATGCACTATATAATTGCACTAAGTGACACTTTGAGAAATGTTGTTTAAGATGCCATTTTTTTTTTAAATGCTTATTTGCATCAGGTTGAATCATGTATCGTATCGCATCGCATCGTATCGCATCGTATCGCATTGATTTGAGCTGAAAGGTTATCGCAAAGTATCGCATCGGGAAGAGGGTGAATCGTATCGCATCGTATCGCCAAAAAAATACATGTATCGCTAAAATATCGTATCGCTGGCAGTGTATCGAGATGCATATCGAATCGGCCTCAGGGCTGAGATTCACACCCCTAGTGTGTGTGCGCGTGTGTGCGCATGCATACCTTTACATGCATCACTTTTTTAAAGAAAAGGTGTAACATTTTTGAAAAAAAAATGGAGAAGTAAACTACTTTTACTTTCATCACTGTATCATGTATGTTATTGTTAGCCTACACATTCACATGCATACACACAATTATGCACATGAAGTGAAAGATCAAGTGCGAGGAGCGCAGTATATTTCATGTGTGCGCGTGCACGCGCCGTCTATATGCGTGCGACTGCATCTCCATGAAAGAACAGAGCCTCAGCCCCTCTCCCCCATACACTCTCACAACACCATAATGACAGGTCTTGGCTGGGTCTGGGGTCTGTGGCGGAGTGGTGACATTATGGGAACCACCACCAGCCCTTCTCCCATTCTCTCTGTTATTGAATCCAGGCCTGGGCTATCTCCAACAGCCCAGGATATCTGTCTTCATAGTTCCCCGGCTCTGCACACAAACCCCTCCAAAGAAACCCTCCCGCAAAAACCTAGAGGAGGATAGCTGTCTGCGGACCCCTCCCTCCCTCCATATCCCTCTCCCACCATCCCCACCAGAGACCTCCTATGATCCCCTTCCTCCTAAAAAGCCTCAGAGCCCCCTCGGTTCCTCCCCGCGTCCCTAGGAGAATAACAAAGCCGCGCCATGCCGGGTTGAGGCCTGCGGCCTGCCGAGTCTCGATCCAGGCATGTCTTGTGAGAGGAAGCCACATGAGAGACACTTAAGAAGCTGGAAGAGAATCCCCCCATCGCTTCGGTTTGCGCCGAAAACTGGAAATGAGCTGCGTTTCAGCTACGCTGCAGTGAACCTAATTCAGACCCCCGGCCTTCCCTTCCCTTTCCAACGTTTGCTCGCTCTCCAAATCATCCAAAGCTCTCTCTCTCTCATGTGTTCTTATTGGTCTAGGATGGTTTTCAAAGTGGGGGTCGTGGGCCCGAGGGGGACTGCCAGGGGCCCGCCTCCCTTCATCTAACAATAGGAGGGCTGCAGCCAGGGCCCTCGGTATGGAAAGTTTGGGAGCCCCTGGACTAGAATCCAATACCTCCAGCTTGGTTCTGTCATGCCGATGAAAACCATGTCAAGTTTGATTATGACAGCAGAAAAAAACCCACAGGCACACCGCCGCCTCCCCCTTGCTCTCCCTTTTGACTGCAGCTCCATTCATAACTGGTTGCATCTGGAATGTGTACCATATTGTGTAGATAGCGGCGTAATCCCTTCAAGTGTACCAGTACTGGAAGCAAAGCACTGCTTTGACGTTTTTCACTTGAGACCAAAAGGGCCCAAACAGGAAAGAAAATACAAATGTCACTGTTGCAGAGACATGAAAGCAAAATTGGATGTTTCAGGAATGGTAGTACCTCCAAACCATTAGGTACTGTATAGGTACCTTAATCTTCACTACGAGCCATTAGAATTTTATACATGCAGGGATCCAATAGACATTTCGGAAAGTATATTATTTGTTTTTTTCATTGATATTGTGTATTAATGTTGTTGTTGTCTGTTGCATATACTGTAATTACTTACTAACCAAGGCACATTCCTATTCACTCTATTAATTGAACTCTCTATTTTAAAACAGCACCACCTAGTGGCTATACACCTGTCCTCTCCTGTCCACTGGGTAGAGGAAGTGAGCATTTCAGGACCCTGACAATGCATAAACCAGGGGTCCAATAGAACAAGGAGGTCCTCAGAGTTAATACATGGAGCCCGCTAAATCTTTATGTGAAAGGGATTTCATTTTAAAAAAATATATACCATTTCATCCCCATTGTTGGGGGAACATTTTTGGGGAAAAAAATAGACAAAAAAGACCAGACCAAGTACTAACCCAAATGTCAAGTTTACAAAGCATAGGATTTAATATATCGTCATTAAATGTCTAAAATCACGCTTTTTCCTATATTTAGTGTATTTGGTCTCTGGTCCCTTTCCCCGTATGCCTTTGTGTCAGAACTAAAAGCCGATTCTATTTCCATAGAATCTATAGGCTATTATGCCATGCATGTAGATAGAGTAAATTAAGTCAAACAATTGTTTATTGCAGTTGAGTCTTGGTATTGGTTTCATTTGTATTTTCTTTTACTTTGCTTACATTTGAATTTAAGTCAGATTCATTCCAAAGAGTGGCTCATTTCACAATTGGCTCAGCAGCACTCGGCGTCAAGAACAACCACCACCAACCATGTCAGGAATCTGCAAACTCCATGTGAAACAGCTTAAAAGTGTAATAATAATAATAATAATAATAATAATAATAATAATAATAATAATAATAATAATAATAATAATAATAATAATCATTCCATATAAAAATATACAGTGTACACAATAGCACACAATAGCACACAAATGCACGCACGCACGCACGCGCGCACGCACGCACACACACACACACACACACACACACACACACACACACACACACACACACACACACACACACACACACACACACACCACACACACACACACACAATATATATTTAACTTAAATATTATAATCAAAGTCTATAGGGCTCTGGTCATGTTGAAACCTGCACAGATCTTGAGTCACACGTCATGGATGTGTTCCATGAAGTCCGATATCCACATTGGAGCTATACGTCGTTCCCATGTGGATCAGGGCTCCACATGGGATCTTTTTTCATATGATTGCATTAAGTAAGGAGTTGTGGACGTGGGCGGGACACGTTCTGGCTTCAAGCCCTCAGGGCCTGTGCAACCAGAGACGCTCCCAGCAGACCGCCATGGAGGACGTGTTAAATGAGTCAGTACTGCCATGTACTGTAGAAATACTCAAATACCGCCATGTAGAACTACTCATTGGCCAGAATGTCTCGTTTCACAAGTTCAAAATGCATGAAAATAGCAGATCTACAAGTTCACAGCCTTCTTCTGCCTTTGATAGCTGTACAGACTATACATGGGCAAAGAGATGGCAGAGGGTTGACATGCAGCAAGGGTCGTCGGTGCCCAGATGGCCAGTCGTCCATGGGCCAGATGGGCTATATTCAAAAGGCCTAAATTATAGGGCCGAATAATGTACCTGTACGTTTTTTGATAATAATCTTAAAGAGCAAACTAACTAGTAGCTAAAGCTGTCAAATAACTGTAGTGGAGTAAGTACAGTACTTGCCTCTGAGACATAGTGGAGTTTGAGTAAATGTATTTACATTTACAGTTAAATACTACTCAGTTACTTTACGCCACTGCCTACAGAGAACCCAGAAATAGGTCATCTTGTGAACCGACTGAACTCTAACAGTCATCCCATTTAACCTCCAGCGAGAGGTCACCTTAGTATTGCTAAAGAGCTGCTGGCGTCTACTGTAAATGTTTTGCTCCTCATTCAATTCATTCGTGGGTTTAGGAGATGTGGCCGGGAGTGAAAAGAAGAAGGATTTTCTTGTGTGTTTTGGTTATACTTTGGTTCTGGGGGGATGGTGGTGGGGGGGATTATAGCCACAGGCTCCCTGGGAAAAAAGAGAAGTAAAGTAAATGACAGACTGCCACCATCCCACTCCCCCTCTCCTCTCCTCTCTGCTCTGCACTGATTAGTTGCTGCCGCTAAGCTCTGATGTGGCCTGCTTGTTAATTGGTCAAATCTCAGGCCCTGAAAGAAAGAATGATAGAAGGAAAAGAGAAAGATGTTCTGGCACAAGGAAAGAACAGAACTAAGAAAAAACTAAATAATGAACACAGGAATAGGAGGAAGGCAAAGGCAACAAGCTGGAGAGAGAAAGAGGGGTGTTTGAAATTAGTTTACTTGCACATGCCGGGTTGTGACTAATGGAGTCAACATTTTGGCTCCCTCGTGTCCTTCGTGACGTATGGTTGTCATGATGCCAACATGTGGGGGCTTTGGAGTGTATATGTGGAGAGGTGCAACAGGAAGCCACAGGGTGATGTAGGGTGACATGTATTTACCTAACACTCTAACATGTTGGTGTAAAATCAAATGGAAAGAACCGCTAGGGTAGTACAATTTTTGCACCCCCCCCCCCAGTGGTGGAAAATGTAATGCTGCGTGTTTTCGAATGATTTTTGTATTACAAAGTTTTCAAATAATTGGTATACAATATTTACCTCTGCGATGTAGAACTACTATCCTAGTGGAGTAAAATTAAAAGTATGAAAAATGTACCCCAAAACTACACTTATCGATAAGTAGGGCTACAGTACTTTAGGTAAAGTAAATGTACTTTCCAACACCACCCCCCTCCCCAAACCATCCATCCCTGAAGAGAAACATTCAAATGGCTCTCTGTCTAATCTGGCATTGCTCCCGACACTGACTCACTGCCGCTCTAATTGGAAACGAATCACAAAAATCTCCTCTGACTCAAGCCCTGCTTTATAAACTGCTAACAGCCATGGATGGGTGGAGTTTAGCTTTACGTAGGCTCTGTCCTTTACCGAGCTTTGCGCATTATATTGATCTTTTTTTTTTTTTTTTTTTTTTTTAAGACGGTGTGGCATAATTAAAACTCATTGTGGGATGCTTAAAAGCCGATTATTTTGTTATGTAACAGCATCAACTCGCCGAAAATGGCAGCGTCGTTGCAGATCTCTACACACCTGAAGTTGACCTACACTTCAGGAGCGACACTCCTATGATATATTATAACTTAGGAATAACTTGTTGCGTAACAACCCAAATTGTCTTTCACGATTCCCGTTTTTAAAGGCAATTACTAAAAATCAGTGCTGGCACGGCACCGGCCTTAGCCAAACAGCGGAGGCGAAGGGAGACACGCAGCATTACGTGTTCTGCTGTTTTTTTAAGGGATCAACGTCCAATTAGTAAATGTCACTCTTGAGTCTTGGCATATGGATTCCCGTGCTGGACGTCCCCGAGCGCGGGGCTGGTCATCCAGGCGTGTCTCCTGGACACATGTGGAAACCATCGCAGTCCAGAAGGATGAAGGCCCAGTTGTACTTCAAATGAAAGCAAGATGAAAAAACACATCTCTAAGCACTGAGCCCACAACGCGTCTTGTCTGGATGCGTTGTGAGGTTATACTGTAGATCTGCTATTTTGAGCGTTTTAGGTGACTGACTCTGGCAAGGTTGTGTACGATAAGGGCACTGACTGAGTGTGTGAGGCCATATGAAGGTGTGCGAAAGACGTGTGTGTGTTTGTGCATGTGTGTTTCCAATCGGTGTGAGTGCTGGTTGTCATGTGTGTTTCGTCAGGTCAAGGGGGTGTCCTAGTGTGCATTGATGCGTGTGTGTGTGTGTGTGTGTGTGTGTGTGTGTGTGTGTGTGTGTGTGTGTGTGTGTGTGTGTGTGTGTGTGTGTGTGTGTGTGTGTGTGTGTGTGTGTGTGTGTTTCTGATTGGTGTCATCACTGGATTCATCGGTGCGTCTTTGGGGTATTTGAGAGGGTGTGCGTGTGCGTATTTTATGAATAGCTGTGCGTGTCTACAGTCAAGCAAATGGACAGGTCTTCCAGCATTGCGTTGCTTCGGAGCTCGCCAGAGGGCTGTGCTGGGTTACTGTAAAACGCCCCCACATTCCCGTACCCCCACTCGTAACAGAACGGTGATTGGGAAGCAATGGGGGCCTGTCGGTTCCAGGAACCACACATCCCGACTTCAATGCTTTATGATGAACAGATCAGCCCCGGTGCTTCTCAAACTGCGTAATGGGGAGTGTTCTGGCTGTCCACCCAACTCTCTCTCACTCTCTCTCTCTCGCTCCCTGTTTTCTGCTTTCTTTCACTCATGCCTTTCCCCTTTTCTATGTTGCTCTTTCTCTCTCGTTCTCTCATATATTCTTTATCTTTATCTTCATTTGTCCGGTGCTCTCACCCAGTCTCCGTTCTCTCACGCTTTCTCTGTCTCTCTCTCTCGTTGGCTAATAAATTCCAAAATAGAGTGAACAATGTACAGTACATGCAGTTATTTGGATGGATCAAATTGCCAAAAAGAACTGTAGGCTACTCAAACACACTCCTCGGAGTGGGACATGTACATGCCTTGTACAGCAAATTAATGAATAAATAAATAATATGAAAAATAACTCAAATAAAGTTTAATTCCAAAATGTACAGCCCTTTCAAACAAGGCTACTTCTACTCTAACAAAATAGTTGATAAACAGACCCCATTGCATACCCATACACACTGTACAGAAGTCTACTAGCACAATGTCTGTATATCCTACACTATATGTAAAATTACACATCAAGATAAAAAAAAAGCTTACAAAATGACCAATGCTTGTATGGATGCAAGGGAAGATCAACTCTATAGTCAGGGGTGCACATAACTATTTTGGTCCAGTACTCAGAGGAGCACCTGGAGATGTTACTTGGTGCTCCCAAAATGCGGTGACCCGCATCGCTGGGCCCTGGGACCCCTTTTTTCCACTCCGTACATCCTGATCAATGTACAATATTACAGTACAGGGCGATAGTTTGGGCGTTGCAATAGTGGCTAGCCTAGTAGTACTACTACTACCTGCACTCTACATCCATTGAAATACTAGTAGTATTTTAGACATTAGTTAGAATCATTTCATTTTCAAGGCTTTTTTTACTGGCCCAGTCGGGCAGTCATTATGAGCCCAGCTGTGTGGTGCTCAAAGGAGCTTTCCACCCCTGGATTGGGAGCTCATTGCAGGATTTTTGGTGCTCCTGAGCACCGGAGCACCATGTGCACCCCTGTCTATAGTACTCTATGTCTTTCCATATCATCCATTTGAGAAATGTGGCGTCTTACAAGTTGGCGTTTTTTTTTTTTTTAAGGTTTCCTTTAAAAAATCATCCAGTCCTCAAATCAACCAGTTAATATTAAAGTCAATGAGAAATGGCACAGTATTTTTTTTCCCCCCTCCATGCTGAACATATATTCAGCAGAAGAGATGCATGTAGGTTCAGAAACAAGCGACCTAAGTACCGCCTATAAGTATGGCCTAAGTACAAGTCGAGTGTTCCAAGTCTGGAGGATTTCAGCCTTTAATTTGATTTGAGAACAGTTCGGGTCAAATAAAGGCATTATGGGCAACTTTTTAGCCAAAAGTCAAAGGTGGGAGGTGAGGCGGCGTTTTAGCCAATCGCATTACAGCAGTCAAAGGCAGTTTTATGAGACCACCATGACATTTACTCTCAAACCCTTATACTGATAAATAGTCAGATTCAGCTCAAAGCCCGTAAGGAAATGGAGCTGACACAGAAGTGAAACTGAATGCGGAGGGTTGGGGAGGGTGGTCTGATGTGCGTGGGTGGGGGGTGGTGTAATTCTGTGCTTCTTTGAAAAACAAGATATGCTCAATAAAAGAAAATGACTGACTTATGCTGAACCAGATGGCAAACCCAGCAGCTGACACGGTGAGTCAGTGAGTTGGAGACTACCGCCACGCAGTCCTCCTATGTAGGGCTATGAGCAACTGATTCTCTGTCTATAATGTGAAGACACAAGACACAACAAGTTGCATACAACACCATAACATAACATTAGTCATTCACAAAACTGTCAACAAAAGTAGTAAGTTGATTTAGAGCACCTATGACGCAGAAGGATGTGCTAAACCACAAACACACTGCAGATCCATGTGGTGCACATGGGTGCACGGCACAGCTCACAGGTGCACGCGCACACACACACACACACACGCACACGCACACGCGCGCACACACACACACACACACACACACACACACACACACACACACACACACACACACACACACACACACACACACACACACACACACACACACACACACACACACACACACAGATTTATATCCCCATAACATCCTCTCCTAGATTTCCTTTATTTAATTCTTTATTATCAATTTGACATTTCGAGACAAACGCAGGCTTTCCCTCCCTATAAAGGGACAAACATTGAATATGAAAGCCCTATTGTGTTATGTGACGTCAAATAGCATGAGCAGGAAGGATGCAAATAACGCCACCACAACATACAGGATGTTTTCACGTATTGCATGTTGTACCTCCGCGCCCTGGCCAATTCGTTCCTTCAAAATGATTTCACAAATGCTTCCTCGGCGGCTTATGTAGGCCCTTGAAAAATAAATTCTGTATTGGCACCAAAGCAAACCTCTACAAGACCCTTGCTTCGGGTAGATGTAGGTGTCTGCAAACCAGGGCCGGATCTAGGCATGGGCATGGGGGGGCAATGCCCCCTAAATACCCAGTCTGCCCCCCAAACACGATGCCATGCAAAACAACCCAAGATATTTCAAATTAAAGTGGCTTATATTTAAAATGATTTGAACCACTACTACTACACTTTTGGCACCTCTAAACCAACAGCATTTTTCATCATTGAAAACAGAAAACTCTCTGAGTCAGACCTTCAGCTTTATGCATGCTGCGTATCTGCTGCAACTTCAACAACAACTGAAGTTATTGATGCTTTACTTGACTAATAAAAGTCCTGTAACCGAAAATGGTATGGGGGCGGCTTCATCGCCCGTGGCGCGAATTTGAAGATTGGATTCTTGTCGTTAGCCATGTTTCTGTGTTATTTGAGCGTTTCTTGAATGGTTGAGCGAAACTTTAATGGCGGTTCAGCGGCAATAAAGGTGGAAACAGTTTAGGTACAGTTCTGTACCTTCGTGACTCACTGACAGCCTGATCACCTGTAGCATATACTGTATGTCAAACTCAAGGCCCAGAGGCCAAATCAGACTCCTGAATGAATTATCTTCGCCCTGTGGGAGATGACCCTTTGGTATATTGCACAAACCATGATAAGAAATGAATGCAACTAATTGTTTTGCCGTCTTCCTATTTTACTATGAAAGCAATGATCAGAGAGGATCATATAACAGGATACGGGGCTTTAACTATCCATTTTCCGTCTTTAATGGATGCAGTTTTATCTTTGTATGTAACTTGCTAAGAGTTACATACAACTCTTAGCAAATTGGGCTTTTTGCCTTTTATGAGAGGTAAGTAAAGATTGTCAGAAAAAGGGGAGAGCCGTGTAGCAAAGGTAATCATGAACAGGATTTGAACATGCAACATGCTGTCAGACCAGAGCCTATATGTGGCATGCACATTTTGACCACCCAATTTATTTATTATTTTGTTGCCCATCAAGAATAGCCAATCTACAAGCTCACAACGACACTGTGGTATCTTGTGAGCTTGTAGATATAGCACTTTTGGCTTAAAAGCCATAAACTCCGCAGCGGGGCAGGTAAATGAGACGTACACTTATAACAAACTAAACAAAGGCAACCAGGTCACAGCCTCTGGTGAGACTATAGACTTCATGTCTGTAACCAGGCCATTTAAGACTCCTCCAATGCTAACAGGATACTCAATGCCTTTTCTCTCTTTAACCCTGTTGTGTTTTGGACAGGGCTCTATAGCCCTACCCCAGGCCAGGCCAATGCTTCTCCATGTCCTAGTTCTCAGAATAAGGTGCTAGGATGTCAGGGAGGCTGACATCAGGTTGAGGTTAATTACTGCTCAGTCTGGGCTATGTGGAGATAAATGAGGAGCAATTGCAGCGCCATTGTGCACAGTGGTGAGGCGAATAGATTTTCTGTACAGTACTGTTTGCTATATTGCATTTTTCAATATTTGTCATTATTAGTGGGCCTTATTATTACTACTACTAGCCTATACATCTCAGAGGCAATGATTTTATTTTTTCCTTTTCCTCCCCCTCAATCTGCTAGAATTATTTGGCAGCTTTAGATACTATCTTATTTACTTTGCAGATTCATACAAAAATGATTAAACCGATATGTCCTATACTTGACTATTCAAAGATCCACAAAGTATCAACTTGTGAGGTTGTAGATATGCTATTTCTGAAAAGGTTTTGACAATTTCGGAAGAATTACATCGGTACTGTGACTATATTTTGACAGCAACAACTTTCAACTAACATTTTGAATACAGGCCATCCAACTTGTGGCACACACTATTGCTGCTTTTACTTGAGTAAAAGAAATCCGAGTACTTCTTCCCGCAGTGATTGTGTCCCGGCATGGGCTATATGGAGGTAAACCAGTAAATGAGAAGCCATGTAGCGCCGTTGTGTGTTATTGTAGGGAGCAGTGCTTTTAGCTGCCACTCTCCCACTATCATTTACAGCCCTTTGTAATCAGGGGAGCCTGTCTGAGTGTCTGTGTGTGCGTGTGTGTGTGTGTGTGTGTGTGTGTGTGTGTGTGTGTGTGTGTGTGTGTGTGTGTGTGTGTGTGTGTGTGTGTGTGTGTGTGTGTGTGTGTGCGTATGACTGTGCCTGTGCATGCATATGCGTGCACGTGAGTGTGTGTCTGAGGTAAGGTGTGGTAACAAGCGCAGCGATTTATCATCCTTTCCCACAGTTTGTTGTGTTGTTGGCTCGCAATCTTCACGTGTTTGCGTAACCTGGAAGCCAGCCACCGCCAAGATAACTATTTCAATCTTTTCTTTTTTCTCATGGACAGGCTGAGTGTGTGTGTGTCAGCGCACTCGTGCGTGCTTCTAGTGCTATACTTGTGAGGGCCCAATGTCCAACACAAGTCGTAAACTGTAATTTGAGGAATAGACACTGTGAGGCATTGTCCTGGACCTATATGGCTATAAAGCATTGGAGAGCTACTGTAGGTTTACAATAGATCTTGCCGTAAGCTCTTCCCCAAACTGCTATGGTCCAATCACAGCTAAGCATAACATGATGTGATAAACAAACCTCTTCAACAATAGTTTTCCTATGATAAAACATTCTTGTAAAAAAAGAAATGTCACACACACATTTTTCCATTACATACGACAGGCCTTGTTGACGGATTTGGAAGATATTTTGGAGTTCTGGTTCCAAAAATGAACCAATATTTAATGTGTAATGTGATATCTACATGGGAATGATTTGGAAAGTGTCCAACCCATGGTTCGACACTGGGGAGAGGGTGGGGCTTATGGAAAGGTCTAGGACATGGTCAGGCTTGGTATTATAGTTAGCACTAGAGGACGCATATTTCTTTGGCTATTTTCAACAATGTCGAGAAATGTTGATGTCCTCGCCAGTATAGTAATGTGTGTGTGTGTGTGTGTGTGTGTGTGTGTGTGTGTGTGTGTGTGTGTGTGTGTGTGTGTGTGTGTGTGTGTGTGTGTGTGTGTGTGTGCGTGCGTGTGTGTGTGTGTGTGTGTGGGTGTGTGTGCGTGCGTGCGTGCATGCGTGTGTCCACGCATGCCGCGGGATGCGTATTGCGGTAATGCAATGATAGAAGTGAAAAAAGGTACAAAAAGTGCAGCAATAGCAGCAATAACTGTGTTTGCTGTCACACGCACACATGCACACGCACGCATGCACGCACGCACGCACACACACGGCCTAAACACTGCTAAGGGTCCATTTGACTTCTGACACTTAATACAGAGCCAGCCAGTGGTCATTATTCAAACAGTGAGTGGACAGAGCAGAGCCTGCATGAGTTCAGGAAACAGTCCGACACCCAGACAGTGAAACACATGTCTCTGTAATGCCCTTAGAGAAATAGTCTGCAATGTGATTTAGAGCAACAAGTATTCCCAGCAACCCCTCCGTCCCCCCCCCCCCCCCCTCCGTCCTCCCCACTGATAACACAACACACACACACACACACACACACACACAACACACACACACACACACACACACACACACACGCACGTACACACACGCGTGTACACATGCACGCACCCCCCCACACACACACACAGTCAGTCAGTCAGTCGGTCGCATTTGGAGGAGGGAGGGGAAAGCATTTGGTTGCTTTATCCTCTCATGCCTTCATTCCCATACAGCAGTGATTTTTAAACATTTTCATTTCAACAAGCAATAGCATACGGAACAAAATGGAACCATAATCCATTTGGATCCATTTGTATGCTCTCAGTTATAGAAATAAATTGCACCAAATGGCCAGTAAGGGACGGATCCAATTATTATTTACTAGTGACAAGCTCCTGTTAACACAATTAATTTAAAATATAATATATAATATATATTTAAAATTGTGAAACCACCAGACACATTAACCACTTTGAACCTGGCATCCCTAAATTCATATAATAACTTTGCAAGATTTTCAAATCTTGAAATGCCTCCAAAGTAGCGTAAAGAGCCATACTACCTCACGTTATGCTTTTTTGCACTTGACGGTACAATACAAGGTATTCATTTGTAAAAGTATGAAATATGTGTACTACAAATGTATGCATGCAGTAGTATAAGTTTTTATCTCCTAGTTCTCCAAACACACAACTGTCTTGTTAGAAGATTTCATGCAGCAACTCAGGGCACTGTTGTACATTTACAGTAACTGCAGGAACAGCAAATGTTTATCTCTTGTCACCACAGAAATATTGATGGCAGAGAAGCGGTGCAGTCAGTCAGTGCAGTATTACATGTGTACGTTCTTCACATATGAAATCAACCTCACCCCCACCACCCCTTATTGACATTTGAACTTGAACTTTTCAAAACAAACAAAGTGAGACCGTGCTGTTTGTCTTGCCCGGAGCTGTGACCTCGTTCCACAGTGAAGGGAAGAACATCCTGTATATGGATTGATTCTGTCATGGAAGGAACACCATCCACACTGACCCCGGTCAGCATACGCAACTAGTGTTATGCATTGATTTATTGAATACTTTATTATTAACAGTTTTCAAAGTGCTGATACGGAGGATATTTTAGAGTCGTTGTAATACTGATCCTATATAAAACCAGGATTGTTTAATTTCAACTTGGAAAATCAACAATGGTGGACATTATACAGTAAACAAAGTGGAAATTGCAAATTTGCAAACAATTGGAAATTTGCAAATTTGGGCCTCGAGGGGAGTGGATGTCGTCCAACCAGACTGAACTGCTCTTCTTCCCCGCCAAGTCCTCCCCCATACGGGAGTTAACGATATCCGTTGACAACACCATGGTAAACTTGGCCCCACAGCGAAAAACCATGGCATTGTCCTGGACAGCCAGCTCTCATTCATAACACACATCTTATCTGTCACGCAGTCCTATAGGTTCACTCTCCACAACATCAGACGGATTCGACTCTTCATCACCCAAGAGTCAGCACAGCTCCTCATCTAGACAACAGTCATATCTAAACTGGACTACTGTAACTCCCTCCTTACTGGTCTACCGGCATGTGCACTTAAGCCCTTCCAATTGATCCAAAATGCCGTGGCCTGCTTGGTCTTTAACCGGCCAAAATTTGAATGCAACCAAAGGTTTGACGCCACCAAAACTATGGAATGCACTACCATTGCAATCAGAACCACAGACTCACTCCCTATCTTCAGCCGCAATCTGAAAACAGACCTCTTCAGACTCCATCTCAGCCCATAGCACTTGTATTGCATACCAACCCATAGTACTTGCAGTACCCTCCTAGTTTATATAGCACCTCATTAGATTGAAATAGCAGTGACTTATATAGGATGCATTACCATGTTCTAATCTAGTATATTGTAAAGTGGATTGTAAATTCTGCTTAAATTGTAAACTTAAATTTGTATGATGCATTACAATGTTTCTACTTAATGTAAGTCGCTCTGGATTAAGAGTGTGTGTGTGTGTGTGTGTGTGTGTGTGTGTGTGTGTGTGTGTGTGTGTGTGTGTGTGTGTGTGTGTGTGTGTGTGTGTGTGTGTGTGTGTGTGTGTGTGTGTGTGTGTGTATGTTTGAATTCTGGCACAGTCTATGTAAAGAGCCTTGGATAAAGGCGTAGTAAATACAGTATTACACACAAAAACATCAACAGTAGATTGCGAAAAGATGGTGGAGAAACGCATTTTGAGCTTGTAGATCTACTTTTGCTATATTTTTGGTTGAATACTGAAAGGAACACACATTTTTTTCAACAGAGCATCGAAGACAGACACAACAACACTGGTGCCACAGCTAGTGTATCATAACATTACTTCAATTCCAATTCACACTCTGGTTAAGAGTGATAGTGAAGTGAGTGCTTGTGTTTATCAGTTAACAGAAACGAAAGCGAGGCAAACTGTTGTGAAATGTTGGGGTGGACTGTTTAATTTGGCCTCTCCGGACCAGAGGACAATGTCCACTCTCCACACAATATATATATATATAGTATATACTAGATAGTTTCCCAACCACTGGGACTCATAACTGGGTTGTGAAGAACACCAACAAATCATGAATAAGAAAAAAAAGGTTAAATCAAAGGACTATACTTCAGTCATGTTGCATCGTAAGCTTTTGGATTATTATTTTCAGTACTTTCATCCCGGACAGACACCACATTTCTCTTTCAGGTCTATAGCTTAGTGGTGTGGGACTGTTCCTGAGCTTAACGGTTTGGAGCCGGTCCCGAGTGTGTGTGTGTGTGTGTGTGTGTCTGTGTGTGTGCGTGTGTGTGTGTGTGTGTGTGCGTGTGTGCGTGTGTGTGTGTGTGTGGGTACTATCTGTTTTGTCAGTATGCAAATTAGTGGCGGTCACATGTGAGTAAGGGGCAGCAGCATTATGTCCGTACGGACAAATGTGTTGGTGGCAAAGACTTGGTCTTGTGCCGTGCAACGACCATGATGCAATGTGTGCAATGGACTTGCAGAAGTTGCACTATACAGACCTGCTATTGGTCAATGAGGGATAGCTCTGTAATGTATTTCAGGTAATATTTTTGTCCATGCATTCTGGGGGACTGTTCATGGCAAAAATAATGCCTGTCACACCCCTGAGTGGCAACTTGATGTTGAATCAGTAGGTTTGCATGTTTCTCTTAGGGCTTAATAGTTGAACTTTTTTTTATTTAACGTTGATAAATAAAAAATACTTTTACAGAGTGATAAACACGTGATCAGACATGAACCTGAACCTTAAATCTATGTAGAGAGGCTGTTTTTGCACAGATATGATTATATGAACACAGGTGTGCTGTGAGATTTCGCCATGCCCTTTTTAGCGTACCTTGGACACAAAATGCTTGAAAACCACTGAAACAGATGAATCATGCAAAGGACAAAGCCACCTTTTTCCATCTCCACTTGGCATGAGATGATTTCCTGGGCACACAGACACAGATGTGACAGAATTCCTTCCACTGAATTCACCCTGAGCTTAAAACCCCCTCGCTGAACTATCACTTAACCAACATGATGATGAAAACAGGTGTCTTCAGAAAGTCTAATGGAACTGGCTGGCCGCACCCACAGACTTATTTGAGAGCTCACTTCTTTCAGATTTTAAAAATAATAAACTTAATATAAAAAAGAAAATATAACACCCCCATTCAGTCAGAGAGAACAAAGGAAGGCAGTGGTGACTAAGGTGGTGACTAATGAAACGTTAAGAAAATACACCGTATAGGCTCCAACTGTGTGTATCTTGAACAAATAAAGAAATTGCAGCGGTCCAAGGTCAGAGCTGAGTCAAAACACTGTGATATCTGATAGCGGTCGTCTATATTATATCATACATGACAGGAAACCAGTGAGGAACTGAGCCAACTATGATATCATCACCACTGCCCACAGGCTTAGAAAACAAATCAGTCCTCACTTCCTTAAAGACCTGATAGCAGTAGTGACACACATATACATACATACATACATACATACATATATATATATATATATATATATATATATATATATATATATATATATATATATATATATATATATATATATATATATATATATATATATATATATATATATATATATATGTGTGTGTTATAATTCAGCTGTTAAATTTTGAGTTAATCGCGAGTTAACTCAGCCTTGAGTTAATTTTTTTAGTGCGAGATTAACTCACAGTAAAACCAAAGGCCAAGTGGGTCTATTTGGTTCAATTTCGCCAAATGCAGGTGAATAATTGTTAAATATCTGCATCAGTTAAGTTACTTTAAAATAAGTCTACACAATTAGAGAATGTAGAAAACTTTCTACAAAATGTGCATGTTCGCTCCCAATGATACCAACATCAATCGATTGACAGCTCTAATATATATATACTGTATATATATATATATATATATATATATATATATATATATATATATATATATATATATATATATATATATATATAGTGTGTGTGTGTGTGTGTGTGTGTGTGTGTGTGTGTGTGTGTGTGTGTGTGTGTGTGTGTGTGTGTGTGTGTGTGTAAAATTAAAGGTAGCCCAGAGTAAGTTGCACATTTGCTATGTAAACAAACAAAAAAATAATAATCATTTCATACCAAACAATCTGTATGGGGAGGTCCCTGGCACAAATTATTTTCAGCTGAGCGGGCCACGACTAAATATACAGTATATATTCATTTGTAGATGTGAAAAAGTTGAGACACTGGAATGAAGGACTTACTGTACACTGAATGCTTAGAATGCCCTTTATCCTCCTCGTTAGAAGAAACAGACAGTCGCTCAGCGTTGATATATCATATAATATATCAACATAAATGTAATAATTTGGTGTCTGATTACTGGATCTTGTAAACACGCCCCAGTGGAGCAGTAATTTTCATGCTTTAATTGCTCCAACACTGCAAAGTCATTTAGGCATTTTCATTTGAAAAATGGTTACAGTCAGCCATGCTGGAAGACAGAGCACCGCACAAACTTTACGTAGTAGCCGTCTATTATGCAATTAACACCTCATCATGCTCTGTGACAGCGGTGGCAGTGGAAGAAGTACTCGGATATCTTTTTCACTGAAGTAAAAGCAACAGCAGCCTACTAAAAAGTCCCGCACAAACGTTTTACCTTAAGGAAACAGTAGATTGACATGTGACCATTGTGAGCTTGTAGATCAGCTGTTTTCAAATAACAGTTTGTATAAAATATTGCTAAGTTGCTTATTGTATAGCATGAAAGAACGCTCCCTTTCCAAGGCATCGAGGGGCGGATGCATACGGGCGCTGGAAACCAATGCTGCCCGACTATTGGTCCCCCAACCTACGTGCCTGCCTATGGGGGAACGATCTCAGTGGCTGTGGAAAAAACCCTCATTATTGAGGATATGAATAGCAGTTGCTTCAGCCACCAGGACTGCTCAACTGCATAATGTTTCTGTTTTTCCATCTGTGGGAAAGACATCATCAGTAAATGCCAGCGTTGGAAATTGTCTTCGGAAGCTCACTTTCGATGACTGGGCTGGATGCTTGTGCATCAGTGTGATATTTAAAGAATAACAGAAGAGAAACTTCCTCAGGTGACTGAGAATGTCAGATCAGGACGTGACCGGACTGTGTCAGCGAGAACAGTCTTTCGACAAATACATAGAGAGGCGTGTTATAGTGGGGCTGCGCTGCAGAGCATAACCACGAAACCTTAATTATAGAGACAAATGCACATTTTAGAGTTTAGTGTTGCAAAAACCTTATAGACAATCGCGTACAGACACTGAGGGGGAAAAAGTGATGGACAGATGAGTCATCTTCCATCATATTCTCCACAAGTGGTGCATGTGTGATGTGTGTACACCCAGAGAACGTGCAGTCTTTGACCCCTACAGAGAACAAGTCAGCTGGCTCTACTATGAAGTTATGGGAGCATTTTCCTAGCATGTTTTGGGACCACATATCCCCTTAGAAAGAATGGAAGGGTCACGGCAGAACAACACAAAGTTATTCTGAGTGATCACCTTATTTATTGATTTGAGACCATTATTCCAGGGAAATCCATCAAGAGCAGGTTCTCATTTTGAATGGGCAGGTAAAAGAAAGAGAAAAATTCTCTAACTGTGGATCCAATGGACCCGCAAGAGTCCATTTCATTTTTACGCTCTCAAGTGTTACATCTAGTTAACCAACTTTTCATCTGGTTAACCAGTTTAACTCTGTCAAGGACCACTGGTGGTCCCCGGACCACTGGTTGAAAACCACTGCTCTACAATATAGGCATTTAGCAGACGCCCTTCACCAGGATAACTTCAAAGCGCAGCATCACAGTAACATGTTGAGCATGAACCCTAGTCTAGAAAAGCCAGGCCGATAAATAGTTACATAGGTAGCGTGCAAAGAGACAATGTAGTGATTCAAAGTTACAGTATAGCAGGCCTATATTATGGAATGACTATGCACACACAACCCTCACAAATTAGAGTGAGGGATCCTACAAACACATTGATTTATGTGTTTGTAGGTTCCCTCACTCTAATTTAGCATTAACCATATACATTAGCATGGTATATACGGGACAATGCAGCTAAACAAGGTAGATAAGTTTGGGTGAGGTTCTCCAATTCAGAGTGAAAAGAACCAGAGGCTGATGTAACCCAAAACGACAACTTCAACGCGTAGAAACATAATGTGTACCGTACTTAGGGTACCTCTGGTCCCTCAGGTATATGCATAGCTCGAAGTCCTCTATATAAGGATTATTTTTCATTTGTATCATGGTTATTTTGTTTGTACAGTATGTTTTGTGTATACGTTTATGTAACCACAACAATGGAAACAAGCGAAGGCTTTTAAGTCCATTTGGTGTTTCTTTTAATTATGTACATTATGAATAGCCAATAAAGTATTTTAGCTAGCTATTCTAAATAAAGAAGAAAGGAGGGGTTATTATATCTGGGAAATCATGATCCTGGCTAAAAGTGGGACCGAGCCCAAGGGCAGGGGGGCGGCTTCAGGGCCTATACTGGGTCCTCTCAACTAAATATACACAGAAAATAAACAAATCAAAACAATGCAAACACACTATCCAAAAGCAAATAAGCCAGGGTTTAATGTAATCACAGCAAACAAAGCGCATGCACTAATAATTAATGGCCCAGTATACACCATATGTCCTCAACACTAATGGTCCAACAAACAATCGGTTAAAACCCCAGTCTCAAATACAATATGCTGGGAAAAACAGTGAAAGCCTGTGGTTCTCCTACAATAGATCACATTAAACATGTTAGCACTGAGTTGAGTGAATAGATCACATGAAATACATCTTGTTAGCCCTCAATAGCAACTCTCTAAGTGCAATATAAAATGGCATGATTAAATGTATATCGCCATATGATCCAAATTCAAGTAGTATAGTATAAGGTAAGTATAAGGTTGTAAACCTTATGCTTCCAGGTCCCAACAGACAGACACAAATCAGGCTTTACTGTATGGACAAACATAAGGCCTAAAACTTGGTCACCCTTTTAAGGACTAAAGGACTTTTAAGGACTAAATAGGCTACAGGTAGGATTCCAGTCAAACATCGATCCAACCTATATTTTTTCTATGCATATTTAGCATAAGAATTTGGTCTTCGATACGTGCTGACAACAAAGCACTTTGAACCCTGAATGCCTGGGCGGTAAAGGAGAGAAATGTACCAACCGCAGCTCAGAATTCACCACCATACGTCTGGTGGCTGGCGTTAACTTCCAGGTCTGACAGTGATCATTACTTTGTACATTTCTAGCCCTGCTGCAACCCTGGTTAAGCAAACACCACGGCTGGGAACTGACGCAACCAGAGATGAGAGAGAGAGAGACAGAGAGAGAGGAAAACACTCCCAAACATATAGACTATGTAATGAAAATGAAAAACATTGAAACAATCCCGGGGTCCTGCATGGCCCTCTCCTTGCTCATTTTTTTTGCAGCTAGCACTCATAAATGTCTCTCAGGCCGCTGCGAGGGCAAATATCCAATAACCACAAATAGCCCTGGGTCAGGCAATAACCCTTTCCTGCATCACATTCTCCGGCGTTGCCTCAGATACTGAGCGCTGAGCAGTTTCATGGGGGTCAAAGGTTTTCAGGTCAGATACTTATGAAGGACTCGCTTGTGTGTACACGCGCACACGTACGCCGATAAGGTATTTATAGAGCTGTTGAAAGTTAACAATTCCCCTTAGGAGAACACACAGTCGCTCTCCTACTGACAAAATTATTTTTACTTTGCTGCAGCATTGCCCCCCCCCCAACAAAACACCTCCACCACCACCACACACCCGCGTGTTTAACTGACATACTGTTGTATGCCAGCATGTATCCCTTGCCACACGTAACGTGGATTACAGGAGTGCTTGGGGGGTGTGGTGCAGACTGAAAAGGTGAATGTTCGGACAAGAGATAAGATAGCTCAGTCAGACTGAAAATAAATCAAGATAGAAACCTTTATTATCCCTTGAGAGGAAATCAGTAGAATCAAATCAAGAGAACACACAGGGCTTGAAATCTGAAAAGTGTTGTCGAGCTATAAAATCCAATGTTTTGACACATTGATGCTACTATAGTGTTGCTCTTCTGAATGATAGGCCCTTCTACTAATAGACTGGTAGCTCAAAACAAAACAGACTATCGCCTGCATGGGTTAAAGTTTTGAAGTGTAGACAAAACAATAACTATGATGTACTGTAGGCTGATGTCTTGCAACTGATTGTAACTGAATGCCTAAATCACCCTCTTAGCAGCCTGTCACACAATGACGTTGTGCGCACCACAAAACAGCCAATCCACAAGCTTCATGGGCATCTGCTGTTTTACGCGTGTGACGCCCTCACACGACAAAGTACAAACCAGGCTTAACGAGGCTGAAAAGCCCAGACAAGCAGACAGATCGCTGGCCAGAGGGGAAGTAAATCTCAAGAGTCCTGAGGGGTAGCCCTAGCCCCTACCCAGAATGCACCACTGGGTGGAATGCAGGGGTCAGAGCTCCATTTCAGCAGCTCTGTAAATCCTCCAAGGAGCTGAGGGGGCTTGTTTACAATTCTGCCGCGGAGTGACGGAGTAATGAAATCTAGTACTGTCTCTCTACACACTATGTGACAGTATGGCCCCTCAATCCCCCCCCCCCCCCCCCCCCCTTCTACCTCTCCTGTAGCAAAGTACATTTACTCAAGTTTTGAGATAATTTCACAACGGTTGTGTATAAGAGTGTGTCAATTTTTCAATATGTTCTACTCCCCTATATCTCAAATATATACCGTATTGTCCCGAATATAAGACGACCCCTATTTCTCAAGACTCATTCTTGTAGGAAGGACATTGAATGTCAAATAATATAGTCCCCAAATATAAGACGACTCCACTTTTTAGGATATTTCCATTGGAAAAAAAAAACACTGTCTTATAGTCAGTCAGGCTAATAGGGTATATATATTTTTGCTGTTAGTTCATGTGTGTGCATTTAGGCCACATTTATGATCATGGACATAGATGACCATTTGGTTGCCCTACTCGTAGGATATTTGTGTTGAGCCCTCCCAAGAAGAGTGCTGTGTTTCCTCATGCGGACTGGCTATTTGCACTGCTTGTGAGGGCACACATGAAGGCACTGAAGAATAGAAGGCATGAAGAAAAAAAGGTTATTTTGAAGGGGTTTTTTTGGCACATTTTGTTGCCCCCCTTTGGGTGTTGCTTATGGATATTTACATTTTATTTTAT
>CM076983.1:20269715-20569715 GCA_039105355.1 Benthosema pterotum | reverse complement strand
CCTGGATGCATAAGCAATAATGGAGGGGGGGGGGGGGGGGGCGAGTAAGGCTCTCAATGTGGTTTTATCAAATTGAATTACTGGCTCCCTGGAAATGCAAAACAACCCAAATACAGTATCACAATGCGGTCCAGAGATCTAAATTTAGATTTTATGATGACCAATGTTCACAACATATTATTATTATCCATTATGACTGAACAGCCTATAAACTGAATAACTGGATAACTTTATAATCTCAGCTGCTGCTAGTCGTTGTCCTTGATAAGATACATGGTTTCAGCTGCACCGTAAACTCTCTAATTGCTACAATGTCCTCCTTCCTAGTCTCACAGAAAGGTGAAAGTTCTGCTCTTACACCATAATAACATAATTTGTGCAATTAATCCTAGGAGCTCATGCTAGGTAATAGTTCCCTTTGTGACAGCCTGTTGTTCTAAGCAGAGGCCTACTCTGCCAGCAACTACACTCACTAGCATAACAAGCCCCATAGGCCATCCACCCAAAGAACAAACATCAAACTATTTAGTCTGGCTACCAGTGTGATTGTGCTGGGCGTTTAAGTGCTGCCGTGGCTAAATCAACTCAATTCAGCTTTATTGTCACATCACAGGTCCACAGGTGTAAAACAAAGAAGAAAACTCACTGACTGCATTCTTTGTCATACAAGCTCCACTATTGCATTTATCAAACAGTATTGTGACAGTGTGCCAGCGCTGGCATTATCGCTTATGGAAGGACCAACATATGGAATGTCAGAACAGGTCCATACAGGTCCAACTCCATATATGGAGATTTAAGGGTTGTAGTTGCTGGTTGGCTGTGATCGTCATACATGCAGATGGCCATATATGGCCCCTGGAGTTAGTGTCTTGATTAGGACACTGAACCATGATTGTCTAAGGAATAAATTCCAATAAATTGGCCTAATATAGCGCCAACAACAGGTGAATTTTTCAAAATACCTGAAATCATCCAATTGATAAATGCATTATTGCACTACTGGCTGCATTCACTCAGCACCAATACACCATGGGCAGACCCACTGTCTGCCTCTTATTTGGGGGCCTGGGTATCCCAAAATTGCACAAAACAAATAGTCAGATTTTTGGTGTATCAGTCGCACAGACTTTGCATTCCAAAGTTTTCAGGGGTGACCCATATTGTACAACATGCTGCAAATGTCGTGCTCAGCCAGAATTCTTCAACAAACACAATCAATTTAACTATAAATTCAGGTGGGCCTTGAGATTTTGACTTGCCCATTGGTGTGGCTTGGGACGAAAGCCTTTGAAAACCACTGGTCTCAACCTAGAAGCCATGCACAGACGACATTTGGCGGCATTTGGCCTGTGGCTTGGCATTAATGTCCCACTGTCCCACCCTACACTAAATTACCACACATAGCTCTCTTGCTCTGAAGTTACCCAGAGAGAGAGAGAGAGTGAGAGAGAGAGAGAGAGAGAGAGAGAGAGAGAGAGAGAGAGAGAGAGAGAGAGAGAGAGAGAGAGAAATGTCAGTGGAAAAAGGAAGGGACATGTTATATGAGATATTTCCGTAGGCCTCAAGCAAAAACACAGCCACACACAGCTTCCTCCAATGCTTGTGGTAGGTGGATTGATTAGTAGTCCATGGGTTCCCAACCAAAAGGTTGGGAAACAAGTACTGAAGTACCACCTCAGAAAATATTGTTAAAACACAGGAGTGTTTACTTGCCCTTTTTATTCCATTCCTAAGCCAAAAATGTCAAAAATCAGTTGAATCACTAATCAGCACAACTGATGATATTAATAATGTGATAAATCTGCTCTCCAATCTTCTGTTAACAGGTGGTGTGCTGTCATGCCCATTTCAGCATGGCTGGAAAGGCTATTTCAACCAGGGGAACTTCAGTACATGTAGCAATATAATATTTATTAATAATATTTCATTACACTATACACTATACACTATCCTTTTTGGAACGACTCCTCTGTGTACAACCAGAGGGGGGCTAAAGTACCACTAGTGGTACTAGTACCAGTGGTTGGGAACCTCTGGCACTAGTCTACTAAATTCGCCTTACTGGTACTGGTAGCTTTTTCTTGCACTTGTACTCATTGGAGTAAATTGTAGAATTAGATTACAATCTAGTGTTCCACTTTCACTTGTGACAACATGAGGCAGCCGCGTCAATATAGTCTTTTAATTTAATGTTAATTTTAAGCAGCCCCCCTCCAAGAGTCCTTGAGAAAGACACTGAAGTCCAAAATGCTCCTGATGAGCAGGTTGGTGCCCTGCATGGTTAATGACAATGTAATATGCATTGTAAAGCACTTAATTTGGATTAAGGAAGTGTGTAAATGCTTCTAAATTAAACCAATCCTACAAGGCTTGGTTCTAATATCCAATTATGCAGGCCAGGGCACACAAAAACAGCTGAGGTTTGCAAGGCATATTCTCCAAGAGTATTTCAAAAATGAGCTGATATTGTTATGTGGTGGTGGTAATACAAGGATAGAAACAAACCTCATAACCAGAATAACGCAATAACTCTATCCAAGAGAAAACCATATTCCGGTAAATTTAATGAAGTTGGTCAGCAAAACTATGGGAACCATGGAGAGTATGGCCCTCTCCTACATACTGCACACTGCACAGTGTAATGCAAGGACACAAACCAACAACGCAGTCACTGAAGACAAACAGTGTGTGTGCATGTGTGTGTGTGTGTGTGTGCGTGTGCGTGCGCGTGTGTGTGTGCGAGAGAGAGAGAGAGAGAGAGAGAGAGAGAGAGAGAGAGAGAGAGAGAGAGAGATTCAGATAAGCTGGTCTTGTTAATGGGGCTGAAACATACTGTAAATTACTGCTTAATGACGTCACCTAGATTAGAACATTTCTTTGAATGTTCCCTAGAAAAGGGAAATCATAGTGATTTCAGAAGTGTGAAATAGTTATGTCCAGTGTGAAAGCATTAAGATGAGTATGAAATTAGTTGATATCATACGGCTCTGCAGTGACATCAGAGCTGTTCTGTTGTGGAAAAGATTTCCCTTTTCATTTTCCTCATAGACTTTTTAAAAAGTATTTATATAAAAGACGTTTACGCTGTGGACAGATGGACAATTGAGGTTGTGACAAATCATAGCAACAAGCACAATATTTTGAGTCTAAGGAAGGAAAAAAGAAGACAGCCGGTTGAACACTATTTGTTAATGTTTTTCTTCTATTAATTATTTGTTCGGCCCATAACATTGTTTATTGTAAATTGTGATTTGTCCGCAGTATCGTCTTGAAATAAATAATTTTTTGAAAAGTCTACAAGGAAAATCAATGGGGAAATCTCTTTTTTGGAACAGGCGCTCTGACATCACTGCGGAGCCCTATATCAATGACATTTGACCTGTAAAGTTCATAAACCATATTGATCCTTATTGCTAAACCATCACAGCATTCAGTCACATAATTCAAAGAGCAAATCCATTCAGAAGAGAAAACCAAGCAGTTGTCTAGCAGGGACATGATACCAATAATACTCAGGGCCTAGCCATGGCTGCAGAGCAGACCTATGAACAACATATCTGCAGATACTGTATATTGTGCATATGCCACCAGGGGGTATACTCATGGCTATATCCCCTGGTGGCAACATTATAGCTTAAAACAGTAGTTCCCAAAGTCCTTGAGGGAGTTCCTGGGGATCCCCAGCTAACTGATACTTAGGAATGGACCTTGTGGGTCTTTCTTGTACAAATGAAACTAATTGGACCCTACTCTCTGAGAGTTAGATTAAGTTTGATTTCACAATTATGTCCCATAGATACCGCCTAATTCAGGTCCTAGAGTCGTAAAAATAATCTCTTATGAGGATCCTTAGCATGCATTTCGAAATATGTTGTCCGCAGGGTAATGAGTATTATTGAGGGTCCATCTTGAAAAGGTTTGGGAACCACTGCCTAGTACCTACTACTGTCTCAGTAGGCTACATTTGACTTCTGCCTCTGAGAGTGTAGTAGAGGACATGGGGGGCTATATAGTCAATATGCAACCAGGAAATCTTTACAAGACCTACAGTAGTATAGTCAGTCACAACATACGCTACAGTACTAACCTACTACTTTGATGTTTTTGCTTGCACAGATATGTGCTATCTGTCAGATTGCAGATTCCTGGACCATGCACAAGGGGATTCACGTCATTTCTAGTCAATCATACACCAGTGTACAGTAGCTAGTAAAAAAAAAGAACAGATGTACAAGCTGAAGCTTCAATCGTGGGCCGTGGCGGCTTGTAACTTGTAGATCAGTGGTTTCCAAGTGGTGGTCGGGGACCAGCAGTGGTCCTTGAGAGGGATTCAGGTGATGGACTGTTGGTTAACCAGATGTAACTCTTTGAGAGCGTAAAAATTAAACCAAATGGACACTTGCAGGTTTACACTCTCAAGAGTATATTCATCATCTGAATTATCTTAAGTGTAAACAACTTGAGAATGTAGAAGATTAATGTCCATTTTGGTCTGTTTGACTGTGTTGTTTCCCTATCCAGCCTGCTATTGTGGACAAATCAAAAGAAATCATTAGTTTTGGGGTCTGTGGGGCTAAAATGTCACCAAATGGTGGTCCGTGGCTCAAATGCTGAATAAATAGTGGGCCCTGGCATTAAAATGGTTGAAAACCACTGTTCTAGATCTGTTCAGTTTTATTTATTTATTTATTTATTCTTCTTTGAAAGTGTGACACCGTCGTGTGGCGAAGTACAGACGTGGGGCCTTTTTAACTATAGAGCTCCTCCCACCGCCGCCACCACCACTCACACGCACGGCCTGCGCGCACGCGGTGCGCGTCGCCGCCGCCCTTGCGCGTCCGTCTGCCGCTGCGTGGTGGTGAAAAGGAAGTGCGCACACGCGCCGCGGGACAGAGGGGGCTCTGCAGGGCACAGAACAACAAGCAACAAGTCGGGGACGCTGGATCTATACACACCACCACCACCACCGTACTAACGAATAAAATCACACATCCACCTCAAGTTTCTACAATCCAACCTACAAACATGACAGCGACCATCCTCTCGCCTTTCTTCGAATACAGTGAGGTCTCTAACAAGGTAAAGAAAATAACCAAAACTTTTTTTTGGTAGAGATTATAGTGGATCGGCTGCTGCCATTAAGCATGTCTAGCTCACTCTCATTCAAATCACGTTTCAGATTGTGTTAGTGTGTTTTTAACGTATTTGTTTGTTTTTTGCAACCTGGGCCGTAGACTTATGCGGTTATGTAAGGACAGAAGAAAAAGTGACGATGCCTGGTCTTTTATTTGGATTCGTAGGCTATAGGATCTAGATTTCAATATTTTTTAACTTCCAACTACATGTTCACTTTGGCTAACTGTTGTTGATCCCCCACACCCCCCTCCCGACCGATAGACCGACACGCTGTTGGCGGAAAAAAGTAGCACGATCACCCGGCCAAAACAACGTGGACCGACCCAACGCCACGAGTCGGTCCATGATCCGATCAAAGGTGTTTTATTAATCAAGGGCACGGGCATCGATCGACCCAACAAGTCTGTGGTTGATGATAAACTGTTCAAAACGCGCTGAGGTCGATCCTATGCCTCACGTGGCACCCCGGTTTGATAACACGCAGTGGAGAAGCGGCTCGGCTCCGCCAGTAGAAGTTGCTGCTATGTGTTAGTGGGGCTAATGATTTAATACAGTTTGGACCGCGTATATCCCGAAAATGACGTTGCTCCAGCCGAAATGAGTGTCGACGTGATCAAGCTCGCCACTTTTCTGTTGAGAGTGACACCATGGTGACTTTGTCAAAAGCAGCGTTGAAAACCTTTTGTTGCCAGAACGTGATGTATTATTGTATGGCCTCGTTTATACGACAGTTGCGTGCAGCTCTACGCTTGTATATCTGTTGGTGCTATACACGACCAGCATGCCAAGTAAACTGCAATAAGCGCCAACAACATTAACCTCTTAGTTTACTCATCTTGTACAACAGTGGTTTTCAACCTTTTTGATACCAGGGCTCAGTATTTATTCAGCATTTTAGCCACGGACCCAAAACTAAAGGTTTCTTTTGGTTTTGTCCACAATTCCAGGCTGGATTTTTGTAAACACAACAGGCAACCATACAGCAAAACAAAACAAAATGACCATTAATCTTCTACATGATCTAATTGTCTAGACTTCTTAATTAAGTGGTGCTAATTCAGTTGATGAATATTTTAACTCATGAGTGTAAACATTTAATTTTACGCTCTCAAGAGTTACATCTGGTTAATCAACTTAGCTGTGGACCACCTGGAACCCTCCAAGGACCACTGGTGGTCCCCGGACCACTGGTTGAAAACCGCTGTTGTGCGATATAACATTTGGATGGTGGCCATTAGCCAGTATATTTGAGTCAACACCACTAGACACTCTTTGAATGGCACCCAACACATTTTTACACAAAGTTAGTTCATATTAACTGAACGGAGGGTAAGAAGCTTATACAATGTTGACCATCTTGAACAGCATTTTTTTTGCAGAATAAATCAAAAGCCAGATTATTTAAATTCAGTTTGTGTCACACCTGTTGCACACAACTTCAGCAAACTATTTTCGCACCAGTCTGTTTATAGAGCGGTATAATGTCTACTAAACTAGACTTGTATTTTGAATACAATCTGTTGGTGGTGGTTAACTTGATAGTTTGCTCGTACGGGCATGCCCCCCAGAAGAAGATTGTGAAAATGTTATGGTGAAGCTGACTTTAACAAGTGAAGGGGTGGGTGGTAGCAGTTTTTGTTTTGGGTTAAAATATTTGCTGCCCTTGCAAAAATGCATCCTGGATGGATCACACATGACAGCATGTGTATTATATTATTTTATTTTAGATACCAGGGTTCAGAGAGGTCATGGAGTTTTGCCAAAGTGTACTACACTACACAGGAGGGAGAAGGAGAGAATCGCATGAATTTGACAGTGGCCCAGGTTACAAATGGTCCACTTTTATGTAACATTGAACCTGTACCAGTTTGTACCGATGTGCTGCTGCGAAGCAACGATGGTGCTTACTGGTACTGGTTAATGTAATAATTCCATTCATTCAGTGCATTAGGATACACAAAGGCTCCTGGGTTGTTTACACTTTGATGTTGCTCATACTTTTAGCCTGAGCTGGAAACCAGCGCAAGTCTCAGTTAACAGTTTAACCGCTCAAGTTCTATGTACTTCCATCGTACTACAAATGGTGAAAAATAACAGTACAAGCTCCCAATGTGTCTTACAATTTGTGAGGTTGTGCATCCATTTACACAAATGTTGTAAAGGTTAAACAATCTTGTGACTTTGCATATTATCACATGCCCGAAATGGGGTGGGGGCGCCAGGTTGAAAGTGGTTAACTTTGTAACACATGGAAATAATCCATTGTGGTCATGGAAGACCTGAAATGGTCTGTGAACTGCATTGTTTTGTCTTAACGTTTAACGCGTCTCATCTTTTGCAGAACAAGATGTTGAACTACAATAACACACTGAGTGGACCTCACTGCACATCTGTTGTCCCCTGCTCTGGTGCCAGCCCCTCGTCCTCTTGCTGCCCCCCCACAGGGTCCCTGCTGGACAGGAAGGTGGTGGGGGCCGCCTCGGCAGGAGGCCTCTTCCAGCGCCGCCACTCGGTCACCGTTCCCAGTCCCAACACCAAATTCAACCAGAATCAATTCATCAACAGCCTGAAATCGGATGCTGCGATCCTGCTGATGAATGGCGGCGGTGGCGGCAGCAGCAACAAGGAGAACCGCTTCTTCCGGGACCGCTCGTACTCCGAGACGGGTGAGAGGCTGCGGCCCGGGGGCCAGGCGACGGTGCTCGGCATGGGCGGAGGAGGCGGCGGCGGGAGTCAGGTCAACTCCAGCCGCTACAAGACGGAGCTGTGCCGCCCGTTCGAGGAGAACGGCGCCTGCAAGTACGGCGACAAGTGCCAGTTCGCCCACGGCATGCACGAGCTGCGCAGCCTCAGCCGCCACCCCAAGTACAAGACGGAGCTGTGCCGCACCTTCCACACCATCGGCTTCTGCCCGTACGGGCCGCGGTGCCACTTCATCCACAACGCAGAGGAGCGCCGGGGACCCCCTCCCCCCAACGCCTTGCCCCTCTCCGCCTTCAACAAGCTGGAGCGTCCACGGCTCCAGCACAGCTTCAGCTTCGCCGGGTTCCCGAGCTCGGGGGGCCTGCAGGACAGCCCCACCTCGGTCACGCCCCCGCCCCTGTTCTCTGCCGAGGAGGAGCTGCCCGAGTGGCAGAGCAACCCCTTCACCTATTCCAGCCAGGAGCTGGCCAACCTGTTCGGCCCCAGCCTCGGCGGCAGCATCACCATCATCACAGAGTCCCAGCAGGGCCAGGCTCCTCCTTCTCCCACTGCCATCCCCGCCCCGCCTCCGTGCTTCTTGCGGCCGGCGTCCGAGACCTCGTCCAGTCCCCCGGACTCTCTGTCTGACCAGGAGGGCTACCAAAGCAGCCTGGGCAGCCAGAGTGGCTCGGAGTCCCCTCTCCTGGACGCCTCTCGACGCCTCCCCATCTTCAGCCGGCTCTCCATCTCTGATGACTGAGGGGGAGGCCTGATCCTGGGGCAGAGACGGAGGGACACGGGGAAGAAGTGGGATTACTCTTCCTCCCCTGTCAACGCCACCATCCTCCTCCTCTGGCCTTGTTTACAACAGAAGCGGACAGCTCTGTGCATTGTTGTAGCCACTGAGTCAAATCAGAAAAAAAAATGACGGATTGGTTTCTCTGTAGAGGATCTTCAGCCCTTCTCCTTCCCTTTGCCCTCTTAAGCTCAATTTATACTCTGTCGTATGACGGTGTTATGTACCAAAATTGCCAATCTATAAACTCAGTATGTTTGAGCTTATGGATCGGCTATTTTCAGCTTCAGTGAACTTCAGGGATTGTGATGATCTCATACGTGGCCACACTCTCCTCCTGTTTCAATCAAACACACACTCTGTTTCCTCGCTGGTAGCCAAGTACACTGCACATCATAAACCTTTACATTGTGATGCCAAATATAACTGATCCATAAGCTCGATCGGCTATTTTTGGCACAACACCGGTGTGACGGAGCTTTGGGCATAAGACACTCTCTCCTCCTAGTCCCTCTCTAAACCGCAAGAACCAGTTCAGAATTGCATTCTGTGTCATGGTGCCATGGGTGAATGAATGAATGAGAGGCAGGGTGTGAAGTAGCTCATGTATCAGATGAAAATGTAGTTAGTATTATCTATTCTGGGCAACAGGACAGGCAGTTTAAGAGTGTCTACCAAATAAGGACGACTCTGTGCTTGGTTTGTTGGTGTGTTGCACATCAGCAGACGGCCATTCATTACTTGCCTCGTGCCACAGCCTTAACACACCTCTTAGCCTTTGCAGCGTCAAAGGCTTGTGACAAATCAGTGCTCTGTTTTAAAAGGGTCACCACCATTTTATGTTTTTTGAATTGAACAATAGAAAATAAATGGACAATAGGGCTGAGTTGTAAATGCCTTGGTGTCTTTTCCACAAGAAGCCAAGATTGGTGGACCATAATGTTCGTTTTTTTCCATACTGAAATTCCTGCTCCAACCATTGTGGAATGGATTTTTGTCTTTAATAATGGGATACAACGGATCAGTTTGCTTTATAGTTTGGGTGGTATGGATTGAGTGATAGATTTCCCTTGGTGCTATGTGCCTTGGAGACCACCGTAGTCTCAAGAGTCAGGGCTTGCTGGTCATATATGTTGGATATCAACAGGGTGATAAACTGATTTAGACAAGTCTTGATTTATTTTCTTTCTCTTTTGTCTACTTGCCAGTGTTGGAGTCTAAAAATGTCACTCAATTTTGATCTGGTGGCCGAATCAAAAAATGTTATCCACTAATTTTGACTTGGCTATCAAATTGAAACTTGTATTAGTCTGCCAGAATGTAACTTTCATCTGGTGATAATATCCAAGCTGGTTAGTTTAAGGGGAACCAGTGTATCTGTAAAATGTTGGTAATTAATACGGTAATAGGTAAGCTATATCCATTCCCAGCCCCCCACCCTTAACCATAAAGCTGATGTTATAAATTCCCACAATTTAATTGTTTGGCTGAGATGACTACTTACTTAGTCAATTGAGCTGAAAAGTTCTCTCGTGTCAGTTCCACCTTGTTCAAATATTCTATTATTGTTGTTATATTATTGTTTAGTTTATTTTTTAAAAAAGCTCTTCAAAGTAAGGGTTTTGCTTGTCACTGCTTATTTAACTTATCAAAATGTATTTATTGCTGATCTTAAGCATTTTTATTTTGTATTTATCTGGATAATGAAACGATAGAATATATTTTCTTTTATGTTAAATTATGATCTTCCGTATTAATCGCAAGATTGTGAAGACCTTGTTTTTGTTTTTTTCCACAGTTAATATATTATACTGCAATGACTTTTTTTTCTTTACTTTTTTTGTAACTACACTTGATTTATTTTGAAAGTGAATCTTAATTTAAACGACATGCAACAACATTTTTTTCCCCTTAATTTATTTTTCCTCTCCCTCATGTTGGGACCGCGGTTTCAGGTTCTCTGTTGCTGTGTTAGTTTGTCTCCACTGGGAACCTCTCTCTTCAGTGCTGCCTCTGTTTTTGTGTTTTAGTCTTTTCATTGGAAAGAATGCACTGTTGCATGCCTTGAGTGTCAAGTGGTGCCAAATGCTAGAAGTTGAGGATATTTAACCACTTGAACCCCAGCGTCCATGTTCTGGGAGTAGGGGTGTCTGGGTGGGGCAGAGATATTGGCCCAAAAAATCTACAAGCCTTGAAGATTGGTTAGCAATTTGGTGGGAACAAAAAGCGGTCCGAGTACAGAGCAAACTGGGGCCCAGTTTACTAAAGTCTACAGGGGTTTAAGTGGTTAAGCTTGTAGATAAAAGGGCACTGTGCTTCAAATGGCTTTTGATTGGCTGTTTGGCAGTGAGGCCTGTGACCCAGTTCTTGTCTTCAAGCATCTGTTTAGCATTGCTAGCTAAAATAAAAAGGGGTTCCCAATGGACACAGGGGCTTGATGCCTGTTCCAGTTCTAAGCTGCAGGTTTCTACCATTCAGAATATAGACTGGCTTGGGTAACGGTCCTTTTCTCATTGGTTTCTTCCTTTTTTGCCGGGGATTGATTCCCTTTATTTTGATCAGCCAAGTCACCTTTTTAATAGCAGTTCTTTGCTGTAAATTACACATTTTTAAGCTCTTATTTGAATTGATTACAGAAACTTGTCTGTTCAACATGACCATGCACAGTACACACACTTACTAGCACTTTTAGTCATCTCTATTGTAGATGATGCATTAGGGTTTTGTTTCCTTTTGTGACCACTTTTCCCCATGAAGTGCCTACCAATACATTCCAGGTACCCCCAAAAATGTAGTGCCTTTCAATATTTTTGTATAACACGGAAGAGAATAAAAGCCTAAAGCATATTCTTGTAGTACAGAGTTTTAAAAGGTTAACAGGATTGACACATGGAAAAGCAACTGTTGAATGTATTCACCTATAGCAGCCGTTGCTGTTCACTACAGTAATTACATTTTTTTTTTCCTTTTTTTGTTATGACAGATTGCAGTTAAAACCAATAAAACCCATATTTCTATTGAACGTGTGGTTTCTTGTTTAGTGAGGAGCGAGATGCAGATTACCAGCTACATTTTGCAGACTCAGCTATCCCTGTCTAAACTGTATGAAAACAGCCAGGGGGTCAAACTGCCATCCAACCCATTAACCGCAAGCATTTGTTATTTCTAGGGCAGCGATTATCAACCTCTGGGTGGGGGCCCCTCTGGCAGGCCGTGAGTATATTACAAGTAGGCGTTATAATAATTGGCAAAACACGTTCATATTTATTGATTCATAAGTTAATCTATGTAAGAAAATTTATCCAAGTTAAAGGTAATGGAGGCAACTATTACACTAAACAGATTTGTTTAAAAACAGAATGAAACCACCTCGACTATTGGCTCATTATGAAACTGCTGGAGGCTGCTGTGCTGTGATTGGCTAAAATGCTGCCTCCCCCTCACATTAGCACCGCCTGACTGTTTTGTTTTCATGATTTTTTCACAACAAAGTTCTGGACTGTCTGCAGGGAAACAGCTGCATCATCAAAGTAGAAGCAATGTAGAGGAAAAAGTAAAAAAAATAAAAAAAAAGCTATTTTTTGATTTTGGCTAAAACGTCTCCTCTATTACCATGTCATGTGGAGGTAAATCTTGTCAAGGAGACCAAACTGCAGTCCTACCAAAATTTATTTGAACTAATTCGCAAGGAAATGTTTTGCATGGCAGGAATTTTAACTTTTAGTGTGCTTTCAAAGCTTCCCATGGACTGTCAAGGTTGGCGTGCTCCTTAATCTCCATTGAGCAGTGGTGCAAGAAGTACTTTTTTACTTGGGTAAAAGTAGAACAGAGATGTAAAATAAGAAAGTGCTTGAGTGTTTTAAACTAAAACAAATCCTGCACCGTGGGTATATTGATTGGTTCTTTTTGTCCCTCGACAGACCAAGTAGACCAATGTTTCTCAACCTTTGGGCCGTATTTAAAGTACACTACTCTAGTAACTTGGACTTGGACACTTTTCTCCTCCGGGGTGGCATGCTGCTTCTCTTTCTATCGTTGAGAGGCACTGGAACTTGCTTATCCTTTGCCTGAAATTCTAAACCCTCCGCAGGCTATCGCCATGGTTACTGCCAGGCCACAGTGTTGACTTTCTCCCTGTTCCTTTTCTCTGCAGTCGTCTTTGAGGAAGGGCCCGATTTCATCACATGAATGGAAGATTAAACGCAGTTTGTAATTTCACCTCGGAGCAGTGTTTCTCAAATATTTTCATGTCAAGCATACACATTAATATGTATTCGTGCCACGCACGACTTGTGTTGTCGAAATGTTTAAAACCGCTTCCAGATTTTTCAGACCATTTCAAACTTGTTTTTAAAAATAGCGGTACTTTGAAAAGTGGTGCAGAGAAGCCAAGTCTTCCTCCCTGATGGCATTCAGTAATAAAACCATGTACAAACTCACAATCTATCGGCATATTGTGTTGCATTGTGATCTGCTAGCTGTTGCTGGACTGTCGTATGGAAAATTGTGTAAATATGCCCAAAATGCGGACGCCAGGGTTAATGTAGCCTGGTCTAGCCCTCAATGATTTTGGCCTTGGGGGGGCGGGGTGTCGTGGGATCCACACGGCGGAAGTGCTGCGCTCTGATTTGATCTCACTAACGTGTCGTCATCCCCGGCCCCTCCCCCTCCCGTCCACTGCTGTTCTACGTCACATCATTTAGAGCGACGCCCAACCCGGAAGGTTCACTCCCCCCTCAAGGCCACTTTCCAACGTGCGTTAGTCCAGGCTTTCCGTTTTCGCGCAACGCGAGTGAAAATGAAAGCCTGGGTGTCGAGGCTAGGGTTAATGTGCTTTTAACTTGCGTAAGAAGACTGGAATTTTTTCTTATCATTGCCGTCGGTTGGAGACCTTGTACGTCCAAATCGGTTTTATTATGTTAAATAGTGAAAACAGCTTACGGATGTGCTATTTCAACATTGTATCATTAAGTCTTTCATTTACAAAATAAATACATAAAAAGTTTAAATATGGATAAAGGAGGTTACGTTCTTAATACCAATAGAGCCGTATCACACATTCTTCAGCAGTCAGAACACAGTGCACTGGCCCCCGGAGCATCACAGGGTTCAGTTTTCTGCTCAAGAACATTGCAGACAAACACATAATACCATCCTATATGGAAAATGTATATATGCAAACCTTTCATGCAATCTTCGTATAAGAGAATAAAGTTAATAATATAACCATATATATAAAATATGTGATTTTGTAATTTATTGTCATATATATATATATATATATATATATATATATATATATATATATATATACAGTATATAATCGTCCATATAGGTTCCACCCTTAGGACACCAACTAACTCTGCTGCTCTGGTGCTGAAAAGCACCTCATCACTGGCAAACCAACACCCTTTTGCCTGCAAGTCTTCTCCGTAGATTAACTTGCTCTCTCTCATAGTGTGTGTGTGTGTGTGTGTGTGTGTGTGTGTGTGTGTGTGTGTGTGTGTGTGTGTGTGTGTGTGTGTGTGTGTGTGTGTGTGTGTGTGTGTGTGTGCGTGTGTGTGTGGAGAGCGGGGGTCCACAGCTAAATGATTGATAGTTAGGACTGGGAACCAAATTCTCATAGTTAATGAAACACTTTTTACGGTGATAGACTGCTGGGTAGAGATTGTATCGGATGGGGGTCCGTGGCCTAATGCCAAAACATGTGGGTTTCATATTATTTGTTTTGGGCTGCGCATAAGTATCCTTTTTTCCACAAAAAGCAAAAAAAAGCAAAACATAAATTAAATAAAATAAAATAAACATTTGATTTAAATTCCACAAGTAACTTTTAAGCCGTAGGGAAAGTTGCCAATCTACAAGCTCACAAAATCATAACTAATGTAGAACGGCCAACCTATGACCCGAATGTTCCAAGTCCTCTTAACATCCTCTTTGAAAAGCAGGCTGAACTAAGGTTCTCGACTGCTAAGTAAACATAAACTCAAAAGCAGGGGAGTTCTTCCTCCCATTGTTGGCCCACTGAACCAAAGAGCAACTCTGTTGCTTTGCCTTACTTTGTGCTACCTCATGATCCAGCTAAGACCATGTTGGTTCACTCCCCCCACCTACCCCCAGAGTCTCTGGTTATTCTTGCTTTAACCCCTTGGTAGAATGTTTTAGGAGGCTGCTTAAGTAATGACTCGGGAAAAACAAAACACCGGGAGCTAAATGAAATCTGCTGAAAGAGAGAAAGAAACCTGTCCTGACAGGTGGGTTTTTACAGGCTGCTGAGGGGCAGGGTGTGAGATATGGCAGAGTTTAGTCTCCATGCTCTTGGGAGAGCGCGTCAGTGATTTGGGTGAGTCTGGAGGATTATTGCGGGCTGCAGTGGCTTTAAGTGCTCCCGTAAGGCAGAGGGGAGGAGAGAAGGAGAAGAGAGGGGAGGAGAGCCGTATGATTGAGCAATGTTCTACTCTTACTCACTGATGACTGCTGCTCTTGTGGAAATGTAACTTAAGTACATTTACTCAATTCTTTCCCAACCTTTTCAGGCCTTGACGACCCCAAATCCTCCGGGCGTCCCAGCACACAGTTGAGGGACTAAACTACTGTAGTGCACTTTATTCGTTTTTTAATAAATAGGGGAGATCTGCATTCACAATTTACACCATTTCCGACTTGGCTAGTGCCCAAATGCTCTTGGCCAAGGTAAGAAGAGACACTTACTTAATAACAGTTACTGTATATGAACATGCTAGACTATAATTCATAATTGAATAAAATGTATACATTTGAATAACTGTTCCCGTGTTTGACAGAAGTTTGTGAGCTCAGAGTTCTCTGCACTGGGAGCCAATGGCTCCAAAACTTCAGCCAAAATGAATGAGCTAAGAGAGGCTTTGGGTCTGAAAGATAGCAGCATGATGGGAAGAGGAAAAGTAAATTATTGAGAGTTCTTTGTTGTGTTGGAAGGCTAAGAAGGGAAAAATATACTTTAGACTAGAGCACATTGTCGCTGTCGGGCAGAAACCTTGTATCACCATATTTTAACTTAGGCTTTTCGAGAACGAATGCCCGAATACTTCATCGTAGTGTTAGAGGAAAACTTCACCACTTTTTTAATTAATCGAACCAACTAATTTTCACACACAGTAAACTGGTCCTCAATAATGTACGGTAAATACAGTGATTTCTGTCTACTCCCGTCTGTCTGATAGGAAGGCTGTGTGAAGTTCCGAAACCCTTCCACCAGTGACATCATCATTAGGCAGATTTTGTTTTTAAAGACAACTCAACTGCTTTTTTGTTTTTTCGTGATCATTGAGAGAATGACGGCCTCCATTATGGCATTGCAACCTTTCTGCAATAGAAAGCCTGCAGTTGCTATTAGCTTGGAGTCCCCATCGATGATGTCAGTGGTGGACAGGTTTCTGAACTGCCCACAGCCCTAACATGAGACACAGACCCAGTAGAAAAGAACATCAGTGAGGACCAATTATACAAAAGTCTTTAAAACAAAGGGATGAAAAGTCAATCGAAAAGCATGGGATGAATTGTGAGCTTGTAGAACTGCTATGTTTGCCATTTCTAAAGAATAATTGGGGGTAAACTTTGTGAAAGTCCATATGTGCGTTTTATGAATGTTGAACCAACAACAGGCTCCATCATCTTTCCATCTTCTGATAACTTTTGCACATACAAGGTTTCCGGCCCAGAGTGACGATATCCCATGGTAGAACTGCCTTGATTGGAGCACATTCCAGCTGCCAAGATTATAACTGACAAATGGCACAGTAATCTTCACATTTCACAACCCAAGAGAGGGGGATGTCAAGGAGGTGGATCCACATCTTTAAACCTCCTTGCCCACTTTTCCAGGCTTATATAAATCTTTACTATATGAATTATAATAAAAGTCACCTGCATAATATGCCAAAATGATCCTTTGAAGTTGGTCCGTGTCTACACAGAGCCTTCTGGTCTTTCGCTAAGGATGCAGTCTGGAAAAACCATGCATAGATCTGAGAGTTCCAGGGACACTTTATACTCTTTCAGAGCAATGGTTCCCAAACACTTGGTCGGGATCCATTCTTTCGATCGCGGGCCAATTTCTGATGTGGGTCGTCAAATACCCGCGTTTACACTTTTATAAATTATTTCACAAGATTTATTTTCCCTCTCAGTAAGTTCTTTCTTAATTGTGACCAACATACAGTATAACAACCGGCCAGAAAGTAAGTGTGTGTGTGTGTGTGTGTGTGTGTGTGTGTGTGTGTGTGTGTGCGCAGGTGCGTGCATGTGCATGCGTACATGGGCTCTGTACTAGAAGTGTGCTGCTCAATCCCCTGTGATACTGTGAAAGGACTTCTGCTTCCAGTCTCCCACTCTCTGCTCCAGTTCCTCTCATTATTCTGACAGTTTTTCCAGACTGTGCTTCACATACTCTAATCTCACCTGCAGAGGCCTCAGTCAACAGTCAGCACACACTGGTCACAGTGTCAGGGTGGACAGAGGAACCCGGGTAGGGTCGGGGAGGTGTGTGGTCAGTCATAAACATCCCATAGCCACATTCTAAGCTTATGGTGGGGTACAAAAGTAGAGTGTCCACGAAATAACAACTGGACCACTTTTTTGGAAATAAATAAACAACTGCAAAGAATGGTAAGAAAGCCTTCCGAGGTGGAATTCTCCTTTAAGATTACAAATCAATGTTGAAGCACTCGACCCCATTGGTCAAAGGCGAATGCCACTGCAGGCAGATCCGTGGATTTATGACGAGGACACCCCGGTGCCGCTGGAGTTAAACTCCGAGTGCTCGTTTGCACTTTCACATCTTGGAAATAAACTGCTCTTACGGCCTGTTCCGGGTGCTTCAAAACGCCACCAAGCAACTTCTACGAGTAAGCGCGTATGCAAAAAATAAAAATAAAAAATAAAAAAGGTAGCAAAGTGCCGCCGTGGGGGACGTCATTCAGGCCGGCACCTGCCGTGGTGGTTATGGTAAGGGTTTGGTTATGGTTTGGTTATGGTTAGGGTAAAGGAAGGGTTTGGGGTAAGGTTAGGGTATGGTTTGGTTATGTTTATGGTAAGGGTTTGGTTATGGTTAGGTTATGGTTATGGTTAGGGTAAAGGTAAGGGTTTGGGTTAAGGTTAGGGTATGGTTATGGTTTGGTTATGTTTACGGTAAGGGTTTGGTTATGGTTAGGGTAAAGGTTTGGGTTAAGGTTAGGGTATGGTTATGGTTTGGTTATGTTTATGGTAAGGGTTTGGTTATGGTTAGGGTAAAGGTAAGGGTTTGTGTTAAGGTTAGGGTATGGGTTGCTGGATAAAACACCACGGGCAGAATGGACTATTCCATGGCGGCTGCCGTGTTTTGCACTGGCTGTCTCTCACTTCCACTGCGGGGAAGCGGGGCTGTTGCTCCGGTTCAGCCTCTATTCTCTTGGTAATCTATGCTAAAAACACACCCTGGCTCAGGGGCTGAAGGAATATGAGAAAACCACTGCCGCTGCGATTTCATCAATCATAACAATTTTTATCAGTCATGGCCCCCTGACTCCACCCCCCTGCGATGGTTGTCCTTGAGGGTAAAATGTTTGAGAACCTCTGGTGAATGTGTCAGTGCTACTGCTCCAAACATGTACTGTTGTTACAGCAGGAATAAACACCCGAAGAAGAGGATCCAACAAGTTTGTGTTTCTACTCAAAAAGGGAGGTGGTGCCCCCAGCGGCAAAAGGAAAATGGGTTTCTTTCCCCATCTCCTCCCCACCCCCAGACTGCTGCCTCACAGGCAGGACCATACAGGGTTCATACCTAGATTTACTATAAGCCCTGGAGAGCTTACAGTAAGCCTCATCCTTTTTCTTACATACAATATATAGCAGTGGTGTAAAGTCACCAAGTACAAAGTTGATAATTGAGTATTTCCAATTTCGATTTCTACTCCACTAGGCAAGGCCTTATAATACTTTAGATTTAGACTCTTATGACAACACATATTTACCACCTATATTAATTTCAGTACTTTTAATTTGGTACTTTTACTCACAAACTACATTTTCCCACCACTGGTGTAGTCCCTCTACTCATAGTTGAACTACTTGCCACTATTTCTATTCAGATAGACAGGTAAACTGTGACAGGAAAGAGAGAGAGGGAGACGGGGTGTGACACGCAGCAATGGCCGCCAGGCTCAGGAATCGAACCAGGCTCCTTTAGAGGCTTAACCACCACTACGCCATAGGCCATAGTGACTTCTCTGTTCTCTATTCTTTTCCCCTTTCATGTTTAAAGAAATATATATATAATACCCTTTTGCCTGCAATAACATGTCCAAAATAGGTCCAACAGGGTTTAAAGTACTTAAACTGACAGTGATTGACGTTGATTTTATTGTGCGCTTTAAGCTGTACTATTAAGCTATATGCGATGTGGCTTCCCATCACTCTAGCTGTGCAGTGTTTATACAAAACAATTCATATAGTCCACAATTTGGTAAAATAATGTATTAACTTTTTTTTCACATTTCACATTTTTTTCCCACGTCATTTCACCTCACATACACAGGTCTGTGTAACACAAGACAACAAGATTGTGATAGGCTATTTTCACACGCACACAGCCCACCCTAACGGGTTCATTTGGTTCCATTTGTACACTGTCAGAAAAAAAAGAAGCGTCTAAAGAAATCCATTAACATGGTGAAATACATCTTGATGATGTCATCAAGATGTATTTCACCATGTTAACGATTTTCTTCAGACCTCCATTTCCAGGAAACACAGAATGGGGGAACGTTCACCCAGCACCTCTAATGTTGAAAATGGGTGGAATTCCCCTTTAAATAAAATACAAAACATGGTTTGATTGGTTCATGGATTTTTTTTTGATCAATCGCTCAAAACATAATGGATGTTTGCAGGCCTACATCAATCTGGGAACAGTCTGGCAGAGCCCTGAGGTTGTTGTCATGGTCCCTGTCTCTGTGCCTTCAGTTCCCAGGCAGGGCTCCGTCCTGCTCTGTCCTTAAGGGGGAAATGTGACTGATTAGCTGAACAATGGTGTTATTTTGGCTGGTTCCTCCTTTCTGGGCTTGTTTTGCTACTGACATATGGACGCACAGTGGAGAGATGTGGCCTCTAGGCTGCAGGTGTGTGTGTGTGTGTGTGTGTGTGTGTGTGTGTGTGTGTGTGTGTGTGTGTGTGTGTGTGTGTGTGTGTGTGTGTGTGTGTGTGTGTGTTTACTATATTATGTATCAAATCGGACTGAATGGATAGATCTAACCCCAAACCGCAAATCAAAACTTGTCTGTATATTTCTTCTCCTTCTTTTTTAAAGGAAATGCTTACATACAGTATGTCAATGACATACTTGACACCAATACACTCTCACTCTCCCTCTCTTACACACGCATACATACTCACCCACACCCACACACAGACAGATATATCTGTCAGCAGCCCTGAGCGTCTGATGATGACAGACCTGCTTTTCTAGAGCTGTTCAAGGGAGAAGTGGTTAGTATGAGAGAGAGAGAGAGAGAGAGAGAGAGAGAGAGAGAGAGAGAGAGAGAAAGAGAGAGAGACAGAGAGAGAGAGAGAGACAGAGAGAGAGAGAGAGACAGAGAGAGAGAGAGAGACAGAGAGAGACAGAGAGAGAGAGACAGAGAGAGAGAGAGAGAGAGAGAGAGATGTGTTGTGTTTGGGTGAAACGTCAGTGATTGGCAGGCCTCCACCGCACTGCACAGCCTCAGGGCCAAATCAGTCAGACAAACAGACAGACAGACAGACAGGCTGGCACTCCCACGGCAATTTCCAGAGACAGGCAGACAGACAGACAGACAATACACTCCCTGCATGGTTGATACTTGTTGAGCTGACATGTTTCGGGCAAGACAGGAGAAAGGTGAGAAGTTGCAAACCACACGTTCTTTGGTTTTGTAACTCTCTAGCCCTCGGGGTGCGTGCGTACCCATGGTGATGCTAACGTAAGGGGTAGGCGTGAATTAACTGATTTATGCTCTGCAGCATGGCTGAGTCGCGTGCCGGCAAAAACAACCCATCTAGAAGCTCACTGCACAGAGGCGGGGTGCTGAAAATGCTATGGAAAGTAAAGGGGAATTATACCACTCCAATTATACATTGTGTGGAAATAATATATTAAAAGTCCATTCCGTTTAGCTTATAACTGGATGTCTAGAACTTCGTCACGTCACGCAGTTGTAGTCTGCTGCCATTGACATGGACATTTACCTGTGAACCGTGAGAACATGCCATAACAAAAACAAGAGGGTAGATAGATGCATGGTCAAGACGTGGCCACAACAGTTCTGCCCAGCAGGCTCAGCTCTACTGCCACGGTAGGCAAAGCGTCAGTTTGCACAGTTTGCAAGAGAACGATTCCAGCTCAGTGCGAATCACTACACATTAAAAGAAAAAGACTCATTGGACGAGACTCATCAGAAGCCTTAAGTACAGTATATATAGTAAAATAGGGGATTACAGAAGAATGAAGTTGTACTGTCAGGGTGACTATCAAGAGTTAAACTGACACTCAATATGTGTGTACTGCTGCTGCAAAACACACTAAAATGAACAAAAACATTGCATGCAAGAATGACAGCTTTCTCCACTCTACATTGACCATAGTCAACAGAGCGAACCTGATCGGCAGATAAATCACAGAAACAAACAAAAAGAAAACTCAAACAAAGTGGAAGTTGACACAACTGTGTTGGATTCTAAAAGCCTGACATGACAACAGAGGAACTGCAAGTAAACTTGAGAGTGACACGGTGGTGTCATTATGAACAAACCTGTCCTCCGTGCCCCGGGGGGTGCATGACTTGCCCCATCAAGCCACAACACACAACTCAGCAATGTTTAACCACAGCTCTCGCTGCACGCACACTGCTGGGCAGAAAGTACTCACATGTCTTTACTTAGGTAGAAGTATCAACTGCAATGTGGGAAGTGGGAACACAAAAAATGCATTGAAAATGTACTTAAAGTACCCAGAAAATAATGTTTATGAAGATTGTCCTTTCGCAAAGTATATTATATTAAATCTATTGGAAATCTTACGACAATAGCAGATCTACAAGCTCACTATGTGTTGGATGCAACACATTGTTAAGCTTGCAGATGGCCTATTTTCAAAAAGCCACCGTTTAAGTAGAGTTGAAGTGGTTAATGTGTACATGTTTTGTAATATTAATTAAAATCTACAAAACTAAACTGAATAACCATAGTTGAGTATCAAGTACAACGCCTGAAATTCAGTGGAGTAGAAGTAAAAGTATAGAAAATTGGAAATACTTCAATAAAGTACACACACACACACACGCACACGCACACACGCACACAGCTGTAGATCTGTTTTGTTAAACACTGTCATATACTGTATGTACTCAAATGTACGAGTCTACAAGCTCACAAGCAGATATTTGCACTTTTAAAAACAACAAAAAAACATTTTGCCTATGGCCAGTGATATGTCCAGAAGAAAGGGAATAGTGGTATTAGAAAAATCATTTTTCTATTCTACACGCCACCGGATTGCTATACAAACAGGGCGGGTTATTGCAGGTATTTAGTGAAGTTTACAGTAGACAACGAGATGAGACTATGATGAGTGACAGCCTGTCAACCACTGTCAACCTTTATGTCCACTGTCAAGACAAAGAAACAGGCGGTATGAAGTAGCACATTTTGAAAACAAAGATTTAAGAGGCCCGTCTACAAAATGTCACACGTTCAACCCCCACGACAGCCAGAACACTCAGAACATTCTCGACAGATCTTGTGGTGTACTTTCCTTATGAAGGTTCAGAAACGATAATGTTTAGTTTGTTTTAACTCATTTATTTACTCAACGAATAAAATAATAAAGTAAAGAATAAAGTATATCAACAATAAAGTATAAACCAAGAGAAAACATAAGTGCAAATATACGAGGAAAAACAAGTATAACTATGATGACAATTGAATATGATGAAATTCAGTGAATCACCCAACGGCGGTGTTTAATATGAAGCTTCTGTGTCCTGTGTATCCACAACAGGCTCCATTTTCATCATTGCTAAACACCTTAAGTTCTTTGCCTTTTTTACTATTTTGCAAAAAACATTTTTGAATACTTAAAATGGCCAGTCTACAAGCTCAAAAACAGCTCAGTTTAATTAGCCTACCGGTATACAGTATAGATTTCCTACTGTTCTTATGTTCTTATGGATATGTTTCACGTTAACTATTTTGTATGCATAATTTGCATATGATTACAATGCTTTTTCTTTTGTTCATACTCAATGCAAGTCATTCAGGATTAAGAGTTTCTGCTAAATTGTAAAGTCTAACTATACATTTGTATCTCTGGATTTTTAGAATGTGCTCTGCACATACAGGCAGTACACATAACCCCCCCTTCCCACACACACACTCACACACACAGATGATAAGGAGTTAATACAATACTGGAGCTGTCTGGGGAAGCGATCTCCGTCTGGTTCGTTGCCACGGCTCTGATTCACTAACCACACAGACACAGTTGATGTCATGTCACAACAGGTGACTCTGATTAACCATTAATTACACTAATTACATAACCAAAGTGATGTGCGTGTCGAGGGCGGTGTGAGTATCTGTGGCTCAGTGGCTAGAAACACAGCAAGGTCGCAAGTTCAAACCCTGTGAGGCAGATTTTTTTCTTGTGCTCTTGAGCAAGGGTGTTCCTAATAGCTTTTCAGGTTAACACCACATAGAAATACTGTATATCCACAAACCTGCATTACAATGATTTAATTAATGAATGAAGTGTTTGAATTAATCACTGAAGTGTTTCTAAAGCAGTGACAATCACTAATCTACACCCTGTAGTGTGACTTGCCGTGAGCAGATTTTCACGATTTTTTGGAGGAAAGGTTATGTAAAATGGGACATTTACTGTAACTTGTGAGCCGTAACATCTGGTCCATGACCGCGGTGTTTGGGAAACAGAGCTCTTGAGCAACACACTCAAACACTACCCCGATAACCCTTTACCGCAGCTTCAAAGGGACTTTAAAGCCTCCATACAGAACCTATCCTAATGAATACAATGTTATTTTAATCGATACACATGGATTGCTATAACTAGTACATGTGCAGTAATGGTTGACAAGACTACGGTAAACACCATGGAAGCCACTGGAGGCTAATAATGGATGCTAAAAACTAAATTATTAATAGTAAATGAAATACTATTAGTTCTGGATTAAACATGAAACAAATCCAAGATTTATGTTGTTGGCAAATTAGGTTGCAACGACAGATGTCAATAAATTGCAGGTTTAGACCGGGATAAAGGACTTACTCATCTTCCTCTTGGTTTGGGCACGTTCCATGATGTTACAGAATTTCTTTTTTGTTGTTGTTGTTGACAAGGTTTCAGGGCTGTTAAAACACTCAGTAAACTAAGAGTTCGCATAAGGGCTGATCCTCAGTTGACCCAGCTCAGGGTGACTCATCACACCTACCATTTACAGCAACAACACAATAACCCGTATACATGCTCCACTGTGTTTGCAAACAATAGGAATAAATCCTCAGTCTAAATGTGTCCGTTTGTAACCCGAGTGTGAAAGGTAGTGTACTGTGAATACTGTGCAATTTCCCTTACAAGAAAAAATGTATTCCCATTTTACCAAAGTGCTGGAGAGTCGGTGAGAATCACTCCTGTTACTGATCAAACACTCAAGTATTACAGAGCATAGAGATAGGGCAACACCACCTTTAAGTGAAAACGTTCTGAGGATTTGCATCACAGATTCAAGGCCAGTCAGATCATAAAACAAACGGATGGCAGATCATAAACCGTAGATTGGCCTATAAGTCAGTCTGTGATTTTACAATGTAGTCGAGTAGATTCAAATATAACAAACCAGAAAATTCAGAACCGTGGCCTAGTCCTAATCAGTGTTGGTCTATATTACTTAGGAAAGTAACTTCTTTACTTTACTCGTTACCCCTTAGACAAAGTAATATCATTACTTTACTTATTACTGGATTTGAAGAGTAATATATTACATATTACGTTATTACTTTCCCAAGTTCTCAACACCGCTTTTGAAAAAATAGAGAAGTACAACATAATCCGTTTATTACAAAATAAAGCAGCAAGCGATTTGTAGTGTACATAACTGCGCAGGATGCAGCGTGTGGACTGGATCTACAATCTACTGTACATCTCTGTTGTTACAGTACCTGTCAATAGCTTGTACATCTGTTCTATTTTTGCATGCAACAACAAGCTCATTTTAAAAAAGTAACTTGGCGTTACTTGCAAAGTAATGCGTTACTTATTACCCATTTTTGCAGAGTAATCTCGTTACTTTACTTTTTGGAGCAAAAGTAATAATATTACAGTAATATGTAATCTAAAATTAGTTACTGCCCAACACTGGTCCTAATGCATATTGAGATGTGGGTCAAAAGAATCAGAGGTTGAATCAAGTCTTTATGTCACCTTCCTCCAAGGTCAGAGCAGCAGGGAAGGGTCGGGGACGTCCGAGGGCCCGGTCAGGACACAACACTGAAACCTGTTCTCACCCTGATGGGAAGCAGACCTGGATCTGTGCCCTCATACTGCAAGGACCTCTGCTCGTCATTTCCTAGAAAAAACACACGCAGACACACATACACACACACACACACACACACACACACACACACACACACACACACACACACACACACACACACACACAGACATTAAAACAAACTCAGTCAATGCGATCAACGTGTTACCTCAAAGGCGCCAAAACAACCCGAGGAAGATCACGTTTCAGCTCTCCCGGGGTTTTTTATTTGTTTATTGTTGTTTTGTCTTTTCGTTCCCGTTTCAACACGGTCGTAAATGACAAAACAACATGCACACGCCTTCATCTGAACAAGCATGCACGCACGCACGCACACACACACCCACCCCCACATGCAAGCAGCATATTTCTATACCTGTAAGGACATCAGTTGAGGATGTCGATTTTATAAAGGTCCATAAAAAGTAAACTTTTAACCTTAACCCTGAAGCTGAAAATAGCCGATCAAGGTGCATGACACCTGCATGTAATCAGGTAAAACTCAAAAACATATTTTTTTTAACCTTAAAACCAGGAAAACTGCCCATGCAAACGTATTCCTCAAACTCGTTTTACTAACAGTACACACTAACAGTACACACCTGCGCGCACGCGCACACGCGCGCACACACACACACACACACACACACACACACACACACACACACACACACACACACACACACACACACACACACACACACACACACACACACACACACACACACACAACACACACACACACACACACACACACACACACACACACACACACACACACACACACACACACACACACACACACAGCTTCTTGGTCCATCTTGGTCTGTTTCCATACTCCATCCATATGGGCAATGGACCAACAAGGACTCATGCTTGAGGTAAACATTTACAAAAAAAGGTTTGTGATCAAAAAAGTCTGGATAAAACAAAAAGACAGGCCAAAGGAAAATAGGGGATGAATTATTTCCACACCTACCCACGTCACTGAGGTATTTTTATTACATGCTATTTGTTTTACCCATAATCCATATCCATTTCTCAAAAGGAAAACAGGGAGGCAGTGGCTGTGTGTGTGTGTGCCTGTGTGTGGTTTTAGATATTTGCAGGACAGGCTACACACTTACTAACTCAGTGATTCGCAATGCTTTTCATTTAAAAGGGGAATTCCAACCTGAGAAATGGTGCACTAACTAACATACAGAGCTTATAACAGTGGGATTTATAAATATCCTTTCCAAAATCAGCCTGGCGCAGCCCTGAATCAGCACCTTAAAACATACTAGCTTATTTTTTTTCCCCTGTGATTCAAGGACTGGCTTCCCTGGCTTTGGGGCCGTTTGTGTGGGTTGGAAATCCAATCTCAGCACCTGATTGGCCAACAGCCCTGTCACTCACTTTGTTCCCAAAGTCGTCTGCTTTCCAAATATTCTGCTGTGGTAGAGAGGGAGTTCAGTCTGAATAATGAAGTGAAACGAAGTGGAACGAAATGACAATTCAGACTGAGGTCAGGCTACTCCAAAATCTGAATGTATGACCATCTTTTACTTTCTTGTGACTATTGAGTGTCAACTAGACAATGTTCTGTACAACTGACAACAATAATATATTCTGAAGCAGAAAAAGACAATATCACTGGGTCTCATTTTTGTCAGAAACACTCATCCACTCTCATCATACAGTGACCAGAGTACAGTTAAAATGATTAAAATTAGACCGTAACAAGGAAGTTTGCCTCTCCATTATAGCAATAATAAGCAAACTTGACCGCCAAAACCTCCATGGCACCATGAGCATGATTACTGTTTACCATTTATACAAAGACTTTCAAAGAATTGCGGTTGAGCTCTAACATATAATGTTTGTGGGGATTTCAGCTCTCCCTGTTTGTTTTAATTTGTTTATTGTTGTTTTGTCTTTTCGTTCCGGTTTCTGAAAGGGGACCGTGCTGAAACGCTTGTAAATGACCATGCACACCCCTTCATCTGAGCAAGCATATGCACACACACACCTCCCTTGAAGGGCATAGATATCTTCTAGAGCATGAGAAGGAAATATGAAATATGAAGATAGCCTCACAAGTGCTCCACTACCATAAGGAGTGCCTGATTCACACGGCCCACACTGGGGGTTTTGATAACAAATAAAGCTTAATCTGGGAAGATCATCTGCTCTTCATAGCGCATAATCATCACAACCCAATTGTATTGGGGACAAAAGAGGTTTTAGGTGAAGTCAATGCAGAAAGGGAAGCAGAACAATCAAAAGGCGCAAACGTCACGGCTCGATCCCCAGCTGTTAGCAGGAGCAGTGTCCCCAGACACAGGTGAATCACAGCTAAATTGTTCAAGGGGTAAATGTTAAAGGTTTGGCCACTTTAAACTCCCAAAACCTGACAAGCTAAAGCTTTGTAAATGAGCAGCCTCCCCACACCCAACCTTTGTCGAAAATGGTAGAATGTAAGATAATGAACAATAAAACAAATACAAGATTACTTTTTGATATAAAAGCATGTTTTCATTTTTTTTTTTTAAGAGAAAAAGATGATCCTGTGTTTGCTAAGCAGCGATTCCCAGGCAGTGTATTCCAGAGTCTAGGTGCCCGGGATGCAAAGGGCTGGACACCCATAATGACAAAAACAGTTTTGGGAACAACCAAGAATAGATAATATATTCTTCCTAGCTACTGTATTTTCTTGGTACGGCTCAGAACATAGGGCTGATGTGGTTCGTGTAATGCAATGACCTGAGGTAGTACTGAGTGAGGAACACTGTGACAAAGTCCTAATAACCTCATGTGATATGGCAATAAACCACTGAATATGAAACTGTCACCTGTAGTGTGCGCGCGTGTGTGCGTGTGTGCGTGTGTGTGTGTGTGTGTAAAGGTGTGGGGGTGGCCTAAAAAGTGGATATCAGTATACTTTCCACCTAGTGGACAGATTTATCTTCATTGTGACAACTGTTCATTCCATTACATCATGAGCACACAGACATGGAGAGATACTTTTGCGGCCACCACCTAGGTTGCAACCACTTTTAAAATGGCCACGGCTGTTTTACTGTACAAATGGTCATGGCAGGTACTAAGCCGGTTGCAACCATTTAACGGTCGACCGTTTTACCAAACCGTTTGTGACTGTAAACTGTCGTGACCCATTTTATGGGTCGCAACTAAACCTGACCCTAACGCTAGCCCTAAACTTAAAGGACCACTTCACCACTTTTCAACGTATCTTCATATAATAGGTCCTCATTAATGTACATGATAAAATACCACTATTTTTTCTACTCAGTCTGTGTCTCACAGGAGGGCCTTAGGCAGTTCAGAAACTTCTTCTAATGACATCATCAATGGTGCAGAAATCTGCAGAATAATGAGGTCATTGGAAGAAGTTTCTGAACTGCCCACAGCCCTCCTGTATTTTATCATGGACATTAGTGAGGACCTATTATATGAAGATATGTTTAAAAGTGGTGAAGTGGTCCTTTAACCTCAGAAAAAACTATAAGTAAACGTAACCAAATTCTCTGACCCTTTTTAAAAAGGCTGCAACTGTTTTAAAAGGAACGAACCAACGGTCGCGATGGATTTAGAAAAAGGTCAAGGGAGGGGGGAGTCCGCCCCAGATTTTTCTAAAAGGGTTGAGGCAGGTAGAAAAACAGTTGAAAAAGGTTGGGACCGGGTTAGTATCCGCCGCGACTGTTTGTGAAACAGTAACCACCTACTGTATGTTGACGTCGCAAAAGGATTTTGTCCCTACTGCACAAATATACTGTACAAGTTATCACATACACAGACACACACTCGCTCCAGTCGACACACATGTACACTTCTAACATGCACAAATATACCCGTCGCACCATACACAGGCACACACTGGCCCCTCTGACCTGACTAAATGATATAGATTTTAGCCCTGACCCGGCTCTAAACTGTCAGGTTTTGTGAGAAGTTGAGAACTGAGTAAAATTGAAATGACAGTCAGCACCAACTTCATAATAGATCAATACACATAACTATTATTATTATATATTATTATAATGAAAACATGTATATGTATTTTTTTCATGGAACCCATGGCCCGACCCGGCCCTACTGATTAGTAGGGCTGGGAATCGATCCGAATTCCCTAGATCGATTCGATTTCGATTCACAAGGTCACGATCCGATTCGATCCACGATTCGATTCGATTCGATTCGATATCGATCTATTTACAGACATAATGGCCCCATGTGTTGAAACTAAAGATTTCCTTTGCTTCTGTGACCAAATGGACCCGCAAGGGTCCATTTGGTTTCATTTTTACGTTCTCAATTTGGTTAAACAACTTAGCTGGGGACCACCTGGTGGTGGTCCCTGGACCACCTGTTGAAAACCCCTGATTAATGAATACACAGTGAGACAGAATTAGTAATAGAGGGAGAGGAATGATGCTGTAACATTTTACCTGGGTCAAACACAAGCATTAATACTGTAACATACAGTATATTAGTGCAGTGGTTTTCAACCCTTTTGACACCAGGGACCACCATTTATTCAGCATTTGAGCCACCATTTGATTTTCAGCCCCAAAGACCTAAAACTAAAGAATTCTTTTGGTTTTGTTCACAATTCCAGGCTGGATGTTGCAAACTAAACAGTGTAAACTTCTTAATTAAATAGTGCTAATTCAGATGATGATTATTTTTTTAGAATGTAAAAATGAAACCAAATGGACCCTTGCGGGTCCATCTGGTTTCATTTTCACACTCTCAAGAGTTACATCTGGTTAACAAATTTCATTTAGCCTGGGGACCACCTGGAACCCTCTCAAGGACCACTGGTGGTCCCCGGACCACCTGTTGAAAACCCCTGAGATGTCTACTTTGTAAAATAAATATACTGCAGTATTCGCGCGGCATAATTCACTAGAACTAGGTGCTGCAGCTCACTTATAGGCTAATGCTCTGTGAGCTTGTAGATTGTATAATTATCGCGCAGCGCACAGCTGTTAACATTGCATCATACATACAGTAGCCTATACGCAGGATGCCGAGTGTGTGGGACTTAGCTCCGTGTGAGAGAACATTATAAACTTGGCTAAGAAGGCACAAATACCCCTGTCCAGATGGGAGATGACAATGGATTTGCTCCGCAGCAAGACGGCCCCGCGTCTGTGTTATATGTTTGGAGAACGTCGTGTGTCGGATGAAAACTCATTCGGTGAGAGACTGCGACTGAATGAATTGAATTGTGTGCGCGCACGGCTGCGTGTAAGTAAATCTTGCACTGAGACTGACCGTTCTAATGTGAAAGTAATGGGAAAGTAAAAGTCTTTGGAGCGAAGCGTGCGTACAAACTTTTTTTTTTTGCCCGGATCTAACATTTCACAATCGGGGGGGCTTTATGAGGCAGCGTCATTATAGCGTCATTAGGCCTATATGAAGGGCGTTTAGGGGGGCATTCCCCCCCATTGCCCCAGCTGTATAGCCGGCTCTGCAAACACGAGCCTCCAAAAAAGAAAAGAAAGCAAGAAAGAAGGCGATCACACGCTGTTTCCCCTCCCTCGACCATCGCTGCGCGTGATGGATATAATTGATAAAATACTGCAAAAGATACACAGTAACAGCCTAATTTAACACGATTCTCTCAGAACACATGCACAGGGCGCTCGCTGCGTTAGTGATCTCGTCAGGCAGCGAACACAGAGTGTTTGTGCTGTAACGCACGCACGTAAAAGAAAATAGTGCCAGCCGCCTGGAGAAGATCGATCCACACATTTTTGGATCGATGTCGTGTTTTTGAGCGTGAATCGATATCGGATCGCTGGATCGATTTTTTGAACCCAGCCCTACTGATTAGCATAGATTTTAGGCCCGGCCTAAAGCAGTTTTAGAACTCAACTGTAGATTACATGTTTGTGCATAACCACTGATGCTTAGCTACTGTTAGTTCATAAGCATCCTTTTCACCCTGACGTCTGCTTCCTCCTCAGGCATCATCGCTGTGGTGATCTTCACCACAGTGTTGCCAACTGCCAAAATCCAAAACGCACTTGTGGCACTTCCAAAATGCACTAGAGCAGGGGTTTTTCAACCATTTTCATACCAGGGCCCACTATTTATTCTGCATTTTAGCCACGGAGGACCACCGTTTGATGTTGAGTTTAGTCTCTTGGGACTAATTTAGGAGATAAACTGGCAAAATGTGGTCAAAATAACAATTCTTCTACATTTTCTAAATATGTAAATTCTTGAAAATTGGGTGATTCAGATGTTTAGATATAACTTAACTCTTGGGAGCAGTCAGGGTCCAATTGGTTTCATTTTACAATCTCAGTCTCAATCTGGTCTGGAAAAAAGCTAAATATAGTGACAAATGTGCCAAGTTGGCAACACTGCTCCTACCACGCCCTCAACGGCAACACGACCAAAGGAGGAGAGTGGCACAGCAGGGAGTCTGACGACACGCCTGGGATCTGCACCGACAACCCTGATACGCTGAACCAGTCAAATAAAGAGTGGTTTATTTAATAACAACCCAGAATGAATCAAATAAAGAGTGATTTATTTAATAGCACAATCCCGAATGAATCAAATAAAAAGTGGTTCATTTAATTTATTTAAACTTTATTTAAAAGACAACCCTCACACTGTGTCCAACTCAAAGATGGACACAGTAAATCAACAGGCACACAAAAACACAAGAACATCTGGTGTATGGTCTGGTGTCTAGACCTAATAATTAAGATAAAAAAGATAAGATATAAGATAAGATATAAAACAACTAGTTTCAGTTTGAGGGCTAGACACTCTCTTAAAGGGGCATTCCACCCATTTTCATATTTTTTCTGAGAGGGAAAAAAGGGTCTGAAAGGAAAATCATTAACATGGTGAAACACAACTTGATGATGATCAAGATATGTTTCACCGTATTGATGATTTTTTTCAGACCTCCATTTCTAGGAAACACAAAATGGGGGTAACTTTTGATCATGTTCAGACAACATCTCTAAGGTATATTAATGACATATTAGAATGTTGAAAATGGGTGGAGTTCCCCTTTAAAACCAGGAACCTAACATGGCCAACTAGTGCCCATGGAATGTTTGAGAGGCACACCATAGATCAAGGAGTTATTGATTTTCAAACTTTTCCTGAATTTAAGCTTTTTCCACAAAAACTAGATATACCACCATCACCACCACCTATTCCGAATCCTAAGCCTAGAAAACATATTCAGAAGCGGCTTTGCAGGCTGAAATTCAGGGAGTGTTCTATGCAACAAATATGCCAGTCACAATAAATATATTATCAAATTTAATATTTGTTTCAATGAAAAGGTTGCCCAGTATACTGTAGCTTTAAACTCACTTTGCCAAGTCACTTCACCTGCACTCGACTTCCCATTCACTTTATACATGCGGATACCCTCTAGTAACCCTCTAGTAACTGTCTCTCAGTGGAGGGCTGTGTGGACAGGCCTGAAACGTGCCTAGCAGTGGCATCATCTGCAGGGAATCCAAGGCAATAGAAACGTCAGGCTCTCTAGACAGTTGGTTAACATGCTATAATGGAAGCCATTGTTCCCGCGTAAATACAAATGTAAATACAAAATTTAAAATATATACTGTAAGTACAGCAGGAGTGACGGTGGCGGTGGTCACAGCATGGAACAGTGCGTCAAAAACAGGCCTTGTGTGGCTTCTCTTACAGTACAACCACTGTACAGGGTTTAGGCCACAGAACGAGTCAAAATAATACTTATGACCGAGGGGTTTGCTCACAAACCAACAACAACACAAGCAATTTCCACAGCTTAAAAGGAAGAAACAAGAAAAGAAAACACATGAAATAAGGGAGAAGTGAGTGTCCACCCCTACTACTGAGGGACCGCAAAGGCCACACCACACAGGTTATGTCCTTTAAAAGGCATTAGTTCACCACCCAAAATGAACTATTCTCCCATCAACTTATACACCCCATTGAGAGTTACTTCGCCAGTTAACATAGCGCTTGTTGGCCATGCCATAAAACCCCAGCACTTATCAGAGATGGAGCTTTAATCTGAACGACCCATTTGAACCACTTTCAACAGTTTACTATATCATTAATATATCTTACAGATGTTTTGTGGACCTGATAAAAAGGTTCCCCCATTCTGTGTTTCATAGAAATGGAGGTCTGAAAAAAAAAACACCATTAACGTGGTGAAACACAACTTGATGACATCATCAAGTTGTGTTTCACCATGATTTTTCTTTTGGGACCATTTTTTTTTTCTGAGAGTGTACAAATGTGAACCAAATGGACCCTGGCGGGTCCATTTGGTTCCATTTGTACACTCTCAGAAAAAAAAATGAGAATGCGTGAAATTCCCCTTTAAGGGCTTATTAGGCTTACATTTTTTGCGGCTCCAGACAGATTTTGAATTTATTTTTTGGTCAAAAATGGCTCTCTCAACATCTTGGGTTTCTGACCCAATAAGGTTGCCTATGGCAACCACACTAAAAGGGCCATCTTTAAATTAATTAAATAAATTAGTAAAAATGTCAAACTTAAAAATGACCTGACACTAAACAAGGGGCCAACATGGCACTTATCTTGGGCAGAATTTCCTCTTTTGTCAACAAAAGCACCCTGGGAATCTAAGACAGTGTATTACTCAGTCACACTAAAATGTGCATCTGAAAACATGAAATAAGCCACATACTGTAGAAGTAAACTACTAGAGCGCAGTGACTGTCTATTATAACAGTAACAGAGCTACTGAATTTCAAGTATTCAGAAGACAAGAGAATGAGTACTTGCCACCCCAGGTGCAGCAGTGCTACAGTATGCATGACCCCTCAACCACCCCAAAGAATAACTGAAGAACCAATTATGCTCGTTATTAGGAATGCACTTTTATTTCCCTTCCGATCTCGTTACCTCGTGGTTATACTGGCATTTTTGTCAATACTGATATGACCCAGTAATGACAAATAAGGGCAGATAGTGATACACTTCCGAAAATGATATGACAGTATTGCCAATACCGATATGGACTGATATGATTAAGAAAATCGCCGATCCAATACTTTTTTAGATACCAATACAATTTTGGGACATCCCCGCTTGTGTATAGTTTTCCCTTCTTCTTGTGGGTTTGGAGGAGACGTTGACCATGTCTAACTCGTCCCTCCTTTGAATATGCTTGCAACCTTCATCTATGTATCACTAAAAACTAATCTCCAAACCTACCACAACAAACTAATTAGACTAATTCCCGGCATGGAGCCCATGATGCGCTCCATTATGCAACTCATTTTGATTCCAGATTGGCTCCCGGTAGACAGACTGAAGCAACTGAAATCAGGATTGGCATTTAAAATTATAAAAGCAGCTTTGCCCTCTATGCCCTCATAGTACTTGACTGAGTACAGAACCTTATTATACTGTAGATAGATCTTTATTGATCCTTAAATACTAAGGTGGTGGCTAAAGAGTGAGTCTGCAGAGTGAGTTCTGATTTCAATGGAAGTTCACTTCATTGCATAGTTTTGTAATGCATGGAGCATCAAGAAACATCATGTAAACACCTCATGAACATTCGAGGACTTTCAGCAACCCATTTCTCTCTTTTCCTCTGTTTCTCTGAATTTGTTTTCTTTCCTACATGCAAACAAACTGACCCTATAAGGGAGCGGTTAGGGTCAGGGGGGTTGTAGAAGAGAGGGGGTGGGGGACTCTGTAGCAAGCAGCATGAAGCCGCTCACACTAAAAACACAAAACTAACACAATCTCCACTTCCCCCCGCACTACCCACACTACAATGCCAAAGACCTGTTTGATGTCTTACATAATAGTCCTAATTAGCCCCCATGTCTCGCACGCACACGCATGCACACACGCGCACACACACACACACACACACACACACACACACACACACACACACACAGGCTCCGGCCCAACACAAGCCTCACCAATAATCAAATCAAACTGCTAAATTACAGAGAGGGGGCCCCATTACAGCCCGACACGCAGCCCTGCCTCCCAGCGGCCCCGGTCATGGGAGCTTGGCCTTGGCTGGCTGCTGCACACACAGCCAGCAGCGGCTAAAGGCTTCCAGACTCGGTACCCTGATTACTAATAATGAGTCAGTGTGTCTGAGCGTGTGCATGTGTGTGTGCATGTGTGTGTGTGTGTGTGTGGAGGCGGAGGGTGTGTGGGAGAGAACGCATGTGTGAGACGGAGCGAGGAGGTTGTTGTTGTGCAATGGCCAGCTTTATAATTTGTGCTGCGCCGGTGTCGTGTGTCGAACATATAGCCAACCTACGAGAGCCACAATGCCTCTCCGTGTTTATATATTACAGTGTTGTGTGCATATTTTACAGATGCAGTTCGTTTAGCCACACACTTACAGTATTATGTGTAGTCGGTGGGAAAAAATACAAGTAAACAATTAAGTGGCCACTTCTGGTACTGCAGGCTTGACGCATAAACTCTCTCATAGAGGTAGTTGGTGATGTGCGTGTTCCATTGGCACCAAGTGCATTGATGACTGAACATAGAAAGTCGTTGTCCTGTACTTTTGGGGGGGGGGGGGGGGGGGGGGGGGGGGGGGGGGGTGAATGTGATGCACAATCTATGTAAAGCACCTTGGATAAAGGTGCTATATAAATGCACCATTTACCATTCATTAACTTTTAACATAAATGGGGTATCTAAGAGTTTGTGTGTGTGTGGCCGTGTGTGTGTGTGTGCGCGCTCTCTGTGTGTGTGTGTGTGTGTGTGTGTGTGTGTGTGTGTGTGTGTGTGTGTGTGTGTGTGTGTGTGGCGGTGTGTGTCTCTCCAATGTTCTGTACCATTTCAGTACGGTTCTCCTCCCCTCCCCTCCGGTCCTTTAGCTCTGCATGCTGGAAACAGTGAGTCAGCCCCCAGGCTCGTTTCATGTTTATCTATTGAGTGTCTCCGATGGGGAATAGAGAGGCTGTAAATTGCACCATTGCTCCGTGCTGCCTGCGTCCCTTGTCATCCTCCTTGTTGACCCGCCACTGTGAAAAGGCCAACGTCAGTACATGTCGCAATTTATCTGTCTTTTATCCATCCAATTAGAATTAGTCAGAACACTTTGCAAAGTATGTCTTTTATCCATCTACGTAGAATTGAGTGTGTTGGAAAAAAAAAAGCATAAATAATGGAAAAATAAATATGATGAAGGCCAGTCGTGGCCAAAGCGTTGTGGCCTAGTTTGGCGTTTTAATCTAATAAAGCTGTTCGTGCGGACTTCTCATGTTTTTCCATTGCACCTACTTAGCACCAGCGCAGAACGGGTGTGCGCATTGCTTTGGTTTTAAACTGTGTTCACTTGGCAGCCATCTTAACCCCCCCGCCAACCCTTCTGTGCTATTTTCACCACATGTTCAGAACGGGGCTGCTAGTGTTCATGTGCCTAAAATGAATGTGTAAATATACACTTAGAAATACAATGGTTACCACCTTTATCTAAACGCAACAGAATAATAGCACACTACTGTACATCCAATGACATATACAGTACATTTCAGTACAAGTTCACATTTCTGTACAATTTTCATAATAAGACCACAATAATTAAGATGACTAGGTTCTTTCTGTTTAAACGAGCCTAGACTGAGTAAAGAGATGCTGTATTTTAATGCAATTCCTCACAAATGGGTAGTTCACGGCTGACGTGGGCTTACGCTTAACTCAAGTGTGACTCATGTTTTGAAGAAATGGTCCTTTCCACCATTCTGTCATTACCACATACGTACATGCACACTTGGATGGAGATAATAAATAGTAAGGTGCATGTGAGTGTGTGCGTGTGCGTGTGTGTGTGTGTGTGTGCGCGCACGCGCGCGCATATGTGTGCGCCTACATGTGTGCATGGGCACAGAGGAATTCTGACAAATGCAAACAACCTGTTTGTGGTATAAAGCTTGGAAACAAGAGACATGGGAAATACACACTGGCCAACTGCTGAGGAAGGCACATCAACGCCTCCATTTTCTCAGCTCTCTGAAGAAGTTTGCTCTGGGCCCTGAAGCTCTACAGCGCTGCTTTGCAACCAGTGATCTGGGAGCCACCAGTGGTCCTTGAGGCGGTTCCAGGTTAGCCTGGATAAAGCCAGACCAAATCAGCTTTTAGCAACAAAAAAAAAATGCCCGTCAACAGATAGCTCAATTGTATGCTCACTTCCTACTCCAGAGAACTGCAGTGGCCAATTAGGACACAGTATGCAAATATATTTGAATACCATGTCCTTTTTTTGCAAACAGCTAATTCGGTCTGGCTTTATCCAGGTTAGTTCTAGGTTGTCCCCAGCTAAATGATGAAGAGTTGACAAGCAAAAGGATCCTCATTAAAAATCAATGACAGAAATCAGTCAGGGCAACTTCGAATTTAAGAACAGAGGATGTCTGCACACTGTACTTATGCTCCATTCCATTTATTAAGGTTGTTAATGAAGACTGTGGGAGTCAAAACGTTGAATCCTGAGTCCTCAAAAAGTTGAATGGAGCTGAAGTTCAGTGTACAGACATCTTGTCTTCTTCTAGTATGTATATTTTTGTCCAGCACCTGTCAACATTTTTTTGAGATGTTAGTGCATGTGACATTCATTGCCTCCGTCCAGCACATCCTATTGGCCATCCCAACCACTGAGCTGTTTCAGATGTTACCAAGTGACATTGTAGCCACGTAGCGGCAAAGTAATTGTGAGCACTTGTCAAACAAGTGCTTGTACCTGTGCCACAGTCCACAGTAGGTAAGTAAAGTAAGTAAAAATCACAAGATGACCAGCACCCACTTCAAGGCAAATTCATCACAGGGCTCTGGATACATTTATTGCTGGTCATTTCCATAGCTACAGTGTCAAACCAGCAGTAGCAACATTTAAACAAACTGACAGAGTTTACTCGGTTGGGCCTAACTTTTGGGAGGAAGACATTATTCCAGTTTCTTTCTCCTGCCAGGGGGAGGCAGTCTAGAGACCAGGAATACTGCTTGTTTTTTTTGCCAACCTAGCAGTAGATTTTTAAAGAGATAGTTCTCCTGGACTATCAAATTAAGTGATGGTGGTGTCCACAAGGATCAGCGCAATACAATACTGTATAAAGCCAATGGGTTTGGTTGGTCTATCAATCCTGGATGTTATGTTTATGAGATCCAATGTTCACCCACCAAGAAGGCAGCTTTAATTTAGTGATGCATGTGCAAATACAGTGACAGAAAATACCCCAAAGGAGTGGATAAAATATTATTATAATACAATCATTACATAACATCAGCTCCCAGTACCTGCCACTTGTCCACCCACAGAATATCAGAATACAGGAGTAGGCCGTATAACATTCCTTATTTATGCTGCATGGTCCTGGAAATAGTTCCAGAAAGACATTAATCTGGGCGATTTAAAACGTTTACCTGATACATAAAAAGACAGAGGTTTGCAGCTGCTTTACTTCAGTTCTATTAATGTGTAATTTGTGTTTTTTGCTTTATGTTTTACTATGTTATTTCACGTTGTAATGACTGCTTGTTTGCGTTCCTGGCCAGGGCTCCCTTGTAAAAGAGATTTCCATCTCAATGGGACTCACCTGGTTAGCCACTTAAGGCCCATAAACGTCATTTATGGCACTGTGGGCTGGTGGCCCGCCGGTGGGCCGCCAGGGAATTGGAAGTGGGCCTCCAAAGATTGCCAAAACTGTTAAACAAGGCACTTCACCACTTTTCAACCTTTCTTCACATAATTGGTCACTCACTAATGTCCATGATAAAATACATTTTTTCCTACTCCGTCTGTGTCTCGTAGGAGGGCTGTGGTCAGTTCAGAAACTCATCAGTAAAGTCCACCAGTGAAATCATCGTTAGGCAGATCAGATTCCTATAGTTTGGATTCGCCGATGTCAATGTTGTCACTGGTGGACACGTTTCTGAACTGCCCAAAGCACTTGATGAGACACAACTGAGTAGAGGAAAAAACTGATATTTTATCATGACCATTAAGTAGGACCAATATTGTGATTATTAGCAATTAGATCTGACGAATGATTAAAACATGTGCTCAATTTATCACAGATTCAAAACTAATTTAATCATGGTTAATCGCCATTCGTCATTCCATTCATTAATTAAACTAATTAACTTGTTATTTTCAACTTAAGCCTTGATAGTAACTTTACCGCGCGCACGCACACACACACACACACACACACACACACACACACACACACACACACACACACACACACACACACACACACACACACACACACACACACACACACACACACACACACACACACACACACACACACACACACACACACACACACACACACACACACACACACACACACACACACACACACACACACACACACACACACACACAGATAACCAAGGCAATAACCACATGCATCACAGCATTGTACAATACATGGATGTAATAATAGATTAGATATGCATTAGCTAATGTTATGTTAGCTTATGATAAACTTACTAGTTACATACGACGCACGCACGCACACACACACACACACACACAAAATGCAAATAGTAGTGTGGGGGGAATGCTGATCAGCAGATGTAGACTGGAGGGAGAAGAAGCTATAAAAGTCATGCACTCTGACAGGGACACTCCAGGGTTCAAAGTGGTACATGGGGCTTCTCATGAGGTCAGGGCAAGTACACGCCACCGATCTGACTGAACTCACGAGAGCTGATCATATCAGCTGACTCCGGGTCACAGCATTCTGAAGAGACAGCTCCTGTTCTCAGCCTGCTAATCACTCCACTGCTGTCTAGTCACAGCAGGTGTTGTTGCCGTCAGTTTTTATGCTGTGGGTTTCAGATTTACGGCATAGAGTAGACGGACATGCCTTGGGTTTTATTGCATTCCCCCCATGGGACACCTTGCATGCCGCTCGAGGTTCACGTTGGTGGAGCATCCTCAAGGGTCAATCCATTTCCGTCCCAGATACAGATGCATCATTATCATTTTTTGTTTTGTTTTTGCAATGAATGGACATTGTTTATATAATTTTCTCTTGCATTCTTCTCTCTTCTCTCTTGCATTCTTCTCTGGTTGTATGTGTACAACCAGAAGGACAATTCCACCCTAGAAGGCTATTTTTTACCTTTATTTGCAGTTGATTTATTTCCTTGTTGGCAGGATGTTGCTCAAATTTGCCTATTTCCATAGCTACAAAATGCAATTTTTGCAATGGTCTCTCTATCACGGCAATAGCGTCTTGACACTATTTCCCTCCCTTTGCGTAACAACTAAACAGAAAGTGAACATGTGAGTGTCAACACACAGCACACTGTTGACATGGTGGAGAGATGATATACTGTATAGCAAAATAACTGCATTTTGGAGCGATGGAAACTGGATTCTAAACTTATAGTGATGTAGGGTAAACAGCATTTTTTTTTTTTACAAAATAACAACAGGGCCACTTATTAGGAAATAAAGAAACTACAATTAAAGTTAAAAGACATTCACCTTTAAGAAATGTTGCTCACAAACACACAGCTTCTAGACCTGCCATGTTCCCACTTCTGACTATATTACTAGGAAGATCACTCCACTGCTGTTTACCGCAGAGAAGTGCATGGTCTGTATTAATGAAATGTAAAGCGTATTCTCTCAAGACGTTTTGTAAGCGATACTTGGGAGAAGGGGAGAGATTGGACAGGGAATCAGCGTCCATCAGCGGAGACTTTATTTTCTTTTGTTTTCCTCCCTCGCTTCCCGTCACAGTTGTTTTCTTTTCCTGTCCAAACAGAACGCTGCTTGGCTCTGCGGGGCGAAGCGGCAGCCGGTGGGCATCTCCAAGCGCTCAGAGGCGGAGGAGAGAAGGGGAAATGAAAAGCAGGGCTTCTGGGAATAATGGGCTTTCATAGAGACAGACAGACAGACAGACAGACAGACAACTAGATACAGGAAACGTGAAGGAAATAAAACCAATGCGTCGTGAATGGAAGTGAAACGCACATGAGTGTGCAAAAACATTCACAGAAAGTGGAGAGAAATAGGAGACAGAGAGAGGAGAGAGACGTGTGTGTGTGTGTGTGTGTGTGTGTGTGTGTGTGTGTGTGTGTGTGTGTGTGTGTGTGTGTGTGTGTGAGAGTGAGTGAGAGAGAGAGAGAGATAATTGTGAGAGTTAGAGAGAGAGGAGGGAAGAGCAGAATGAGGCGGTGTGTGTATGTGTCTGCGCGCACACATGCATGTGTGTATTCCTTTACAAGCAGTAGTGTGAACAAAGAGCTCTTTGTGTGTGTGTGTGTGTGTGTGTGTGTGTGTGTGTGTGTGTGTGTGTGTGTGTGTGTGTGTGTGTAGACAGAGTGAAGTGGTAGCGGGGCTTTAGGGAGTGTTAAACCTAGCACACTGACTGCATTCCTGCACTGCACTGATTACCAGGCCATTTTACTTTACTCTGCAACAGGAAACAACATACTTTTATCCGCCCCCCCCCCCCCCCCCCACCCACACACACACACACACACCTGTAAGTCTTAAAGACAATGGAGCACAGCACCTCCCAACGTGATGGGCAGGTGCAAAATAATCATAAACGAGACAGACCCGTAAAGTCTACTCTGCATGCTGAGGATGCCAAATTGGCTTTGTATCCACGTGCATGGGGCTGAATCTATCGCTTATTGTATTTTTTGCTTTTTTCTAATCGAAAGGTGTTTTCTTTAACGTTTTTTTTTTGCCATGCCAAACATAGCGAATAATCATGAATTGTTCCATTATCATTTTGTTATGATCAATGGATCCATTTAGACCCGAGGACCTGATTCTAATGTCTTCCAGATCAAGACAGTTTCTATACTCGGTGGTCCTCAAACAATTTCACATCAAGGACAAACATGCTAAAGTGTGCACTCATTTTTATGTTTTTTTTTAAATAGCAGATATATGCAGATCTAGTATGAGCTTGTAGATCTGCTATCTCTCTATCTAAAGGTCAAATAATGTGGTTACAAAGCTACAGTAGGGGGCAATTTTATGTCTAAAAGGGTTAAGTCGATTAGTTTGATGTAACTGTTGCATACATACAGTACATGAGTGCATACAAACCTCTATGTTGTTGTGTCTCTTTCTGTTTTTCACATGCCCCCCCTTTCCTTTCAGCTCGTCCCTAATTCCTCCTATTAAAAGTCTAATTTCTCCGTCTTCGCTCTAAACCAATTCTTTTAATCCACTTTCTCTCTAATCTCACTATTCTTCCCCTTTAAGCCCTTATTAATTTATTTTCCAGTTGACCTAATCTGTCCCCTCCGCCTCAATAACGTTTGGTTTGAATCTAAAGCTCCATACAGTCATCATCTCACTATGGTGTGTCATCCTTCTTGCGAGTACAGTACAGTGTGCAACAGACTCTGGTGAGAATAAAGGAAACAAACAACAGAAAACAAAGCCAAGCTAACAGCTGGGTTACATTACTTCTCCTACACATGAAAACAGTATTCTAAAGACAGGGGGAGATCAGCGATGCCAGATTTTGGAAGAAACAAGCAGAGAGATCTATGAAAACAAGCCCAAAATACGGACCTAGGCTGCATCACATGCACACACACACATACAAATCTTTTTGTGTTGTCATATATTCAGATTCAGGGGTTTACAGACAAATACACAATAAATTGCGGGCTCTTGACATGAAAATGTTTGAGAACGAAACCCAAACATACACTTTGGAAACAAGTCCCCCAAAACGCAACCAACAACATTCAGAAGTGACTTTACAGAAAAAAACAATCTCAACGTTTGCTTATAAGAAGCAGACCTGGCCACAGTGGAAGCGAGACGCTTCCCACTACTGCAATGGTCACAGAGCTCCTATCACAGGGTGGATGTGTTCTGGTGTGAGCTAAGCTAACAGAGGCATGACTCCGCAGTTTCTGAAGCGGACATCTTGACAAGGTTAAGTGAAGGAAAATATCCTTGCTAGTTGCTAATGTGTGGAAACCTTGGGCCGCTAAAAGACTTTCAACCTGGCAGCCCTAGCTCACACATTTTCACTATTCATGGGACAAAAAATGTATATAGGATTGTCCACATAAAAACTGTGTTACACCTGGATCTTATGTTCATGAGATTTAGCCATTGCCATTTACTTTTTACTGCTTGAATGTTTGTAAAACCAAAGGCCAATGCATTGTTTTTATTGAAGATGGTAAGTGACCCAGGATACAAGGTTTACATCTGAAAGTAACATTATGCCCTACCATGAAAAAATACCACCGGGTTGTACAGTAATGCTACTTGAGCAAGGCATTTTTGTAACGCTCCTTCCTCCACCCATGCAGTTAGAAAGTCTTTGTTTAGACAACTTGAGAACAACATATTTTCATTTTTTGTGGAGGGAACAGGGACTGCAACTAGCAAACATTCTTTTAATTATTATACTTATGGAGAAGCCAATTATCTTTTGTTGTGGGCGAATATTGAGATATATATGATCACAATGCATCTCAAGGATTATTTCTTCTTATAATCAATAATTTCAATTATTCTAGTAGGAATTATTGCTGGAATGATCATCAGGATACTCGATACTGGAGTGGAGAGATGATTTACTGTCCTTCAGGGTGAATAAAAGGTCAAAGGTGACGTTCCTGATTAAGGTCAAGGTCTGTCTCTGTTTCTCTAGAACTCAGGGAACGGAAGTGCAGATTTTCCAGAAACATGTTGGGGATCATCAGCTACTGCCCTGGAGAGATGATTAACTTTGGGTCAAAGAAGAAGAAGAAGATTACCTTTATTAATCCTCGTGGGGAAATTCGTTTTTCAGCACCCCCACCACGCACGCGCACACACGCACACGTGCACGCGCACATGCACACGCACACACACACACTATCTAACATATACAGTTCAGAGGATTTGAAGCAAATCATGCCAACTGAAGAGCATAGATATAAGGAAGCGAGCTAAACGTATTACAATGATGATAATGTGTATGTATTAGGGCTGTCAAAAGTTGAGCAAATCAGCTTAATAGTTACAGTAGGTCCGGCTATGCAGGAGCTAACTACTCTATTTCCATAGACAACAATTGTCTATGGAAATAGACCACGAACCGTGGTGTTATGACAGTCAGCTCTCATTCAAACGACACATTTTAGCAGGCATGTCCATCATGTAGTTTTACACTCTAATATTAAAAGAATTAGACCTCTCCTCAAGCAGGAGCCAGCCCAGCTACTTGTCCAAATACAGTAAAAATTGTGTTTTTAAAAAAGTGGCTATACTGTAACTCCCTCCGAGTCCTTACAAGTATGGAACCCCCAAATCTTCAAAGTCTGATTCATGACATGATTGAGCAAGTGAGCACTGAAGCTTGTTCTACAGTTCCACTCATTGAGCAAAGCTCTGGATAAGGATGTCAACTGAACACCTCAAATATATTAACACGGAATTCTATGTATGAGCAGAACTGCCACACTGTCTTAACAACTTAAACCATAAATACTTTGTTTACCAGGGTCCCTGAAGGATACCGTATGCCCCCCTCCCTTTTCCCATCCACATCTCACCCCTTCAATAAATATAGCCAAGCTATAAGTTCACAACATGTTTAGTTGCCTGTTATGAGATGCTGTCATGCTCTGAATGTCAATAAGGTTCATGTGGTTCAAGATTGCAAGGGAAAATGAGATTGTGAATGCAAATATAAAACATGCCAGCACTCATGAATTTTCCTTTTTCCACATGATTTCCTATTTACGTCATCTTATGAGCAGACAAACAGGCATGCAGCGTTTGTGACAAGACAACAGGAAGTGGCTGACACATACAGTACATACACTGTCACATTGACGATTAGTACAAAACACCCCCAGAAATTCAAATAATAATCAAATAATTTGTAAGAAGAAAAACAAAAGGTGTTGTATCTTGCCGTTTTTTTAACCAATTATTTGATGGCTTTGGCCGCAGTGTAATCATCTTTATATAAATACCTTTTGAATAGTCTATGAAAATGAACAGGAATTCAGTACTGGAAACAGGTGCCAAGTCATCAGTGCGGAGCTCTATGCTGTTTTTGTTGATCTACAGTATAAACTCACAACATGTTTGAAGATCTGGTTTTGTGTGTGCACATACTAAGCAAATACTGGTACACTTAAAGTCCTGTGTCCTGCCCACATATGCATGCTGGTACACTTAAAGCCCGGAAACAGGTCCCTAGAAAGATGTATACAAATCTCCTCCGATTACCCATAATCCCTGTGGGAGGCCACTTGGGTGCGTTGGACTTCCTGGCACCCATTCCTGTGCGACATCCCTGAAGGCCCCCCCCCCCCACACACACACACACACACACACACACACACACACACACACAACACCCCGCCGATGGAACCGGGGTTGCAGGTGCGGTAGTAATTTGCGTGTGCTTGTGTACGTGTGTGTGGGGGTGTGTGTGTGTGTGTGTGTGTGTGTGTGTGTGTGTGTGTGTGTGTGCGCGCGCGTGTGTGTGTGCGTTCGTGCATGTGTGTGTGTGTGTGTGTGTGTGTGTGTGCGCGCATGCATGCTCTGTTTTGGAAGTGCTAAAATTGCCTATTGCTGCATGGTGATTATTTATATCCTATAAATATACATAAGTATAGTTATAGTGGATATGAACTACTGTATGTGAGTGTTGTATTAGGGAATAAAAATCACCTGTTTTACCGCATTAACATGTATTCCCTCCAAGCTCTACAGTGAACTGCATGGCATCAATATCAATATACTGTTGTACAAAGCTGGACATTAATGGACAAATTAGTGTGTGTGTGTGTGTGTGTGTGTGTGTGTGTGTGTGTGTGTGTGTGTGTGTGTGTGCGTGTGTGTGTGTGTGTGTGCGTGTGCGTGTGCGTGCGTGTGCGTGTGCTGTATCTGACTGTCAAATACATACAGTATATGTCAGCACAACTGTTATAATGTTAGTTAATGTTCTCTAACAGCATGCAGTAACGTAACATAACTGCGTTCATATTTCATTCAGCCTTTATTAGCCAGCTGAGTTCCACCAAAATGGTAATCTCCTTTACAAGAGAGCCCTGGCCAGGAAAGCAAGCAAGCAAGTTGTCATTACGACATGAAAATACAATAAAGCACAATAAAGCAAAATGAAATGCAAACAAACTAAATTCAAAGAGCGGTCTTTTACTGCAATGGTTTTCAACCAGTGGTCTGGGGACCACCATTGGTCCTTGGGATGGTACCTGGTGGTCCCCAGCTAAGTTGGTTAACCAGATGACTTTTGGGGTTTTTTGAGACCATAAACCTGAAACTAAATGGACCCTTGCGGGTCAATTTAGTTTCATGTTTTGTTTTTTGTTTCCCAAATCCACCCTGGTATTGTGGACAAAAGCAAAAGAAATCTTTAGTTTTGTGGTCTGTGGGGCTAAAATGTCCTCAAATGGTAGTCGGTGGCTCAAATACTGAATAAATAGTGGGCCCTGATATCAAAAAAGGTTGATAGGAATGAAGTGCTCCAAAGTTAATGTCTATCTGGAACTGATTCCAGGAGCGTAGAGAATACTAAAAGCTACAGAAGCCTACACTAAAGTAAATGTGAATAGGGCATTAACTAGTGGCAGGTAGAGAGGTAAAAAACACACCTGTACCGCACTGTTGTGACATAACAGAGTTGAGCCAGAAGGCAAAGCTCTCTGTCTACCAGGCAACCATCATTCCTACTCTCACCTATGGTCACAAATAGGTGGGTCATAGCCGAAAGGCTAAGGTCGCGAATACAATGGACAGTGGGCGATGGACAAGTGACATCGGCCGATATCAGCAACACCGGCGGTCATTACCGTAAATTCTCGCTTAGAATGGCATGCAAAATGAGTACCGTAAACAACGGTGCAGTGGTGCACTGAAAAAGAAAGGTATGGTGGAGGAGGAAGTGGGGCGGAACTAGGAACTGCGCCGAATGGTTCGGGGTCGGGGGGGGGGGGGGGGGGGGGGGGGGGGGGGGGGGGGGGGGGGGGGGGGGGGGGGGGGCACCTGGCTCTGATTGGCTATCCCTGCTTCGTGATCCAGCTTAGGTGGATCCAGCTTAGGTGGTTCTGGCATCTGGTGAGGATGTCTCTCGGGTGCATCCTTGTTGTCGGGATCCCCCGGGGGCTAAGTTACTAATGTTGCTCTGGAGAGGGCAATCTGGAGATCTGTGGTGGATCTGTAGTCCCCGTGACCCGACTGATAAGCACCTTACAGAGCCTTAAGGTGTCCACTGTCGGTCCCTGGACCGCACAGTGAGAACCAGTGATGTATTATGGCACAGATAACAGAGGGGCGTTCAGCAATGGCCTGGGGAGATGGAGAAGTCACTCTACAAGGAGGAAGTGAGAATGTTTATGCTCACTATGCTAGCTTCATTTCCCCTTTATGTTGTTTGGAGAGGTTTGAAGTCCGAGCGCCAGAACTGGGCAGCTCATGTTATTACCCCGGCATGGATAAACATGAGGATGTAAATGCTCTGACTCCAACAACATAGTGCACAATTGAGAGACCGACCGGTCAGTTGGCTGACAGAGACGGGGATAGAAGGACGTACTTCCCCCTAATTGTGAAACAGTGACTAATCCAAAAGCGACCTCGCCCGCGGGCGCCCGGTTTCAAAAGCGGGCGCCCGCTTTCACAAAAACGGGCGCCCGGTTTCACAAAAACGGGCGCCCGTTTCACAAAAACGGGCGCCCGTTTTCAAAAGCGGGCGCCCGTTTTCAAAAGCGGGCGCCCGTTTTCACAAACTAGGCTATGCCTAAACCTAACTCTAACCCTAAACTTAACCTCAGTAAACCTATGCCTAAACCTAACCTAACCCTAACCATAACCTTTTGAAAAGGGCGCCCGTTTGTGAAAACGGGCGCCCGCTTTTGAAAACGGGCGCCCGTTTTCAAAAGCGGGCGCCGGTTTCACAAAAACGGGCGCCCGTTTTTGTGAAAGCGGGCGCCCGCTTTTGAAACCGGGCGCCCGCGGGCGAGGTCGCTTTTGGATTTCGCCCCTGCTGCCTAATTGTGAAACAGTGACTGTACAAAAAGAGGCTCATGTTTGCTATGTGACATACGGAATTAGTGCAGTTGTGACCACACTGGCTGTCTTTGTAACTCCAGGTAACTTAAACTAGGAGTTAAAGTTGAAAAGTTGACATATTATGACGCTGTCTCAAACCTTGGAAGTATATCCGGAGACAGGCGGTCGAGCAGAGAGTGGGGGGGTGTTGGGGGGTGGGGGGCGTGGTTGGACGGACATCGTGGGTGAGGGAACAGGGGGGTTAAGTGAAAGTTGGCCCCCGAGTGAAAAGAGTTCTTACGTGGGATCAAAGCTGAGCTGACTGGCAATTTAACTGGAAGAGGATATTGGCAGTCCCAAAGGCTCACCCTGCTTCCTGGAAGGCCCCCTCCCCCCTGCACACTCATACAAACACTCATTTTACTATATTTGTGAGGGAATCAACAAATAAAGGATGATATTATGAATGACATTTATTTTAATTGCCTTTTTATCGCAGATAAAGCCAAACATATTGTCAGTGAATCTAACCCAAATCCATAAACCCCAACTTAAAACTAAGTGCCTAATCCTAAAGCCAACATGCATCTCTTCCTAGATCCATTTGAACCATTAAAAAGTGGTTTTCAACCAGTGGTCCGGGACCACCAAAGGTCCTTGAGAGAGTTCCATGTGGGCCCCAGCTAAATGGTGGACAGTTGGTTAACCAGATGTAACTCTTTGAGAGCGTAAACATGAAACCAAATGGAGTTAAAATATTTATTCATGTGAATTAGCTCAAGTCATCACAACTAGAGAATGTAGGAGATTCATGGCCATATTGATCTGTATGTTTGACTGTTTCCCAAATCCAGCGTGGAATTGTGCACAAAAGCAAAAATAAATCTTTAGTTTTGCGGTCTGTGGAGGTAAAATGTCCTCAAATGGTGGTCCGTGGCTCAAATTCTGAATAAATGGCCGGTCCTGGTATCGAAAACCACTGCATTAAAACAACCATTTCTCTTGTGACGATGACCAGGGAATGTCCCCACAACGTCCACTTCACAAATGATTCTACACTTGGCGCGCGCACGCACACACATTCATGCACACGCTGCCAGTAATAGTTTGTCGTTAAGACTTAATGCTGTGCCCAGTGAAGAGGACTACCATTATACCACCATCCTCAGAGCCCCCCCACACACACACACACACCGTGTCCTTTTCCTTATGCACATGAGCAGACAGCCACATCTCTCTCTTTGTCTGTCAGTATGTCCCCCTCTCATCTGTTGCACTCTCACCATATCTCCTACATTGTCTCCCTCCTCATCCCTGGTGTTTAATTCTGTTTCTCTCTCTACCCCTCTTCTCTTCTCCTCCCCTCTCTCTCTGTTCTCTCATCAGCCCCAGGCCTCTCTTTCTCCTCTCCTGTCAGTGTCTGTCTCTCGCTCATACACCCGTGTTTCTCAAACATGTTAAACTCAAGGACCCCGAAACTGACGTGTGTGTACTTGACCACTTAGACGACCATCTGGCACCATGGATCCAATAACAGAAGTTCTACATTGCTATGATTTACAGTTTACGCAACAGTTTACTTCAAGATGTTGCATCCATGTTCAAATGGACAATATTTGGACACATTCTGCTGGGAATTCTCTGGAATCCCATACAGGACCCCTGAGGGGTCCCCAGGCCCCACTTTTGCGAACCACTGTCATACACAAGCTCTCTGTCAACACCATGTTTCTTCTTTCTTCCTGTGGTTCAGCTGCTGACTTTTATAATGTTTCATCACAATAGCTATCTCCCTTCCTCTCTCAGATGTATTATTTATTCAAGTATGGTGTCTGACGACAAAAAAACAACTGCTGGGCAAAGTAGAACAATGTGCAAACACAGCAGCAGGATTTGTGATTTGCTATGATAAGAGAATGATATCAAGTGGAACACAACCACCCTAAAGAATAACCATTGTGTGTATTCTTGCACGGATAGGACCACGGATGAAATCCTGCATCGTTGGCTAACCCCTGTGAATTTACATCACATTAGATGTTTTGTTCATTATTACTTGCCTTTAGAATAAACCCCAAAAGTAATAATAATAATAATAAGTGGAAAAACATCTCTCAGTCCATGCTGACATACAGTAAGTGGCTGGACCCAGGGGTTGCTGGCAGGCTTCCAGCTGGGTGAATGTGTGTCTCTCTCCGTCACATTTAACATCCGTGACAGCAGCGCTTCCTCGCTGGCTGGCCTGCTCTGCACATAGGAAGCACTGCTGCTTGACCTACAGCACGACGAAGAGGTGCAAGAGGACATGTGTGTGTGTGTGTGTGTGTGTGTGTGTGTGTGTGTGTGTGTGTGTGTGTGTGTGTGTGTGTGTGTAATTGAACAGCGGGGGGTCTTCCAGAGGGAGGATGTGGTCTGCACTGTGTGTGTGAATGTGCGTGTCGGCTGTCATGACTGGAAAGTTCACAGTGCACCGAGTACAAAGACCGGGGGGGTACACACACACACGCACACAATTTGGTTACATAAGTACGCCCTCTGAGTTGTATTAACACTAACTTTGGTGTTCCTGAATGGCAGTGTTGGCCTAGAGGAGAAGAAACATCAGGGCAGACCAGGAGAGGAAAGGAAAAGGCAGAGAGGGTCTGACAGTGGCCAGAGAGAGAGAGAGGTTCACACACTGTGTGTGCGCAGCACACGCACATGTGCGTGTGCACGGCACGTGACCCACAGAGAGAGACAGCTAATCCCAGGTCACAGCTGGTGCCTGCAAGCCACATCACAGTGGTCATTACCAGGATGTGTTGAGGAACACTCAGTTTAAACCACCATGAATAACAGACAGACAGACAGACAGACAGACAGACAGACAGACAGACAGACAGACAGACAGACAGACAGACAGACAGACAGACAGACAAAACGACAAACAGAAAGTCAAACAAAAAGACAGACAAGGCTGCTTGCTGTGGGCAGTGATCATCTGAACGCTTCTTGTCTGTATTCTTTCTTTTCTCTCATAAAGAACAACGAAAAATGAAAAAAACAAAACAAAAAGAATCTCACCCACACTTGTTTTTACACCTGTTAAACTGGTGGTGTTAAATTAAAGCTGATTCTGATCATTGCACGCACTGTGTCAACGTTCCAAAAAGGAACGCTCTGGACCAGTCCTCGTAAGAATGAAAGGAACCCACTTCATGGTTAGAGTTAAATTAACAACGGATTTTACAGAGAACAACTTTGCGGACGGGGGCTACACGAAACAAACCGCCGAGGCGCACAAAATGTACCTACTCATAACATTATCGGCTCGCATATGCCTCATAATGTGTGTCACATGTCATGTCGTCTCGTCTAGCTCGGCCATCTTTCTTTGCCGCGCGGTGCAACAAAGCTGAAATCCCTCAAAATGTAAATAAATAAACTGCCGGCACTTAAGTCATACACCCCCACCCACCCCATTAAAAAGAAACATACACACGCCGCAAAATCCTCCATGCTCATTTATTCCTTTGTAACTCGGAGAGGATGTAAATAAGTAACCAAATGGACCTGTTGCATTTGGCCTCTCTGAGCAGTTAAACTGACAGCGAGGATTTGACCGACTGCCCCTTTGTGTGCCTCTTTGCCAGCCTTCGATGACAAAACAACCACAGTGAGTCCTCCTGGCGCCGTTGTGGTGGCATCTGGGCGCCGAACACACAACTGGACTCGAGACAACATGTCGGCCAAACATGAAACTCCTTGGCGGCTCACTTTGTGATAACGCTGGACCACACACGTTCAGCATGGCCAACCCCGCTGACCACTCGCCGAAGGGGCAACATGGCTTTAGTCTAGTCTAAAGCATCACCACAGCATCTTGTAGAGACAGTAACATGTGACTGGGGACACGCAAGGCCTCCAACATGGCAATGTTGATTCTCTGACATACTGATCAGATCGGCAGGATCACAACTGTAATCATTTCATAAACGTAACGTGTACATGAGTGTGTTTATTCCTGACATAATTTAGACATTAAGCTGAGCAGATGCTCATCAATCCAGGTAGACTTACAGTAAGCAAAAACTACATTGGTACTCCAATCTACACCATCAGTGCTCACTGCTCCATGCTACAGTACATACTCCCAGAGACCTGTTTAAAGAGGGGGTGCCGTGATTTTTGTATTTTTTCCAATTTTGTACATGTTTAAGAGGTAACAGTATGTAAATAGACCCCTTGGTGTGTTTTTACGTGCAATGATGTCTTCCCTTTGTATTTATGGTTTCTTCCTGGGGGTTGAACCTTTCCAGCCAAATGTGCCAATGAAAAAAACTTCAATATAGTGACATCACATGCTCAGCCCCTCCCCTAACCCCTCCCGCTTTATCATGCAACTAAAGCTGTGGGTGTGGCTTCAATTCAGCTGGATGTCCACCCATCACCACCCACCAGGCAAACCAGGCATGCTTAATGAACTGGTAGGGTGGTAGGGTAGAATCATAAAAATGACAGTTTAACAAACACTGTACACTTTTTGGGAAAAAAAATCTTACTTTTGATATAACATTAATACCTGATGATCATGTTTTAGGGTAGAAAAAATTCATGGCACCCTATCTTTAAGGGCCTCTTTGTATGCCTGGTGGTCCCCAGACAGTATGCATAAATACATGCATACCGTGCCATACATACATTACATAAATTATTCAATAGAGGTGAAGTATCAACCACGCTAAGCAAACAGCCCCACTAGCTAACATACCTCAGCTGCTAGATCGAATCATGTTACATTGTTGTCAGTCAACAAGAGGAGAAAATATTTGTTCAACAAATTTTTGCGCATAAATCACAGAGATGGGGGTTCGTTGTCAGCTGTTGCCTCTGCATGAGCAGCACACACACACCAATGACGAGGCTGTCCACAGACACAACAGTCAGACACATATGATGGAAGAAGAAGCAAAGTCCTCAACACTGTGTCATCAAAACAGGTGTCAGACCCAGAGACACACGCGTCTGCCTTAGAAAGCGCCCTGGTATCACACTGCAGGACTGAAATGTTCTCAGTTTCCAAACCCTTGCATTCCAGAGGTTTTGACATGTGTTCCGCGGTCACCTTTTGTGACGTCTTAATGAAAAGCAGAATGTGGACTCGCAGTCTTGCACTGCGAGGAGAGAAAAGGGGACTTCGGGGGAGAAAAAAGGGGGAACACAGACTGACTGTGAAGGAAGTGAAGTGAAACTGAATCCCACAAACAAATCCTTTTGGTTTTGGGACCACAACGTGACGGTGCCAGCAGCAACGTACTGTAGGCCTGGGAGTGATCTGTCAAGGAGATCAGGCTAGTCAAGTCGGTATTCCATCCTCCGTAATCCAATTTCTAAATAAGCTTCACTAGGATGTGTTTGCCTGTTTTTACAGAGATACGTTTTCGTAACATGTAACACATTTGTTTTTCCATATAATTAGTTTTATCTGTTTCTATTGTACTTTTATTGCAAAAATATTTATATATAAGATCGCCATTTACATTTACTCATGTTATAGCTTTACTTCCCGAAAGACCTCACTAGCTATTTCCATTGGGTGAATATTTATATGAATAATAAATATGAATTATAAATTATAAAACAAACCTTTAGTTTCAACGCTTACCAAAAAAATACAACAACATCATATCTATAGATCCTAACCCTACAAGTATAAAATAGAGCTGATGAACTACAGAGATCGAAGGTTTCCAAGCAGCAACAATAATAGCTGAAGTTGATTAGAACAGTCTCACAGCAAATGTACAGAACTACGCATAATCACCTCTCAAATGCTGCTTCTTCAAACAACAGTTAAGCCATTATGACCAACTCTACAAATTCTAAATCCCAACAGCTTCCGGAAACTACAGTATATTCGTATATCAATGGTGGTGATCAAACCTTTTCATATCAAGGAAATATGTTTTTAGTGACCCTGATCTGAAAAAAAAGTACTTTCTCGTGTCACTAGGATGATCCTAACGATACCAATGAACCAGACAGAGAGTTCATCAGTCAGGCTTTCGCCGCCTTATAGCCTTTAGCTAAACGACAGCCGCACCCTCTGTCGGTGTCACTAGACAGTAGACACAGGTTCTGAACCAGGTGAATCAGGGGTTGTATAAGAATAAAAGTCAAGGGTTGGGATGATCGTAAAGAGGCGGCTTGGCGCTTTTGTCTGGAGGTGTGACAGTGGCTGTGCTTTGATTTATATACAGCTCTAGAGATAGCAGTGGTTGGAAAACACACTCAGCAATATCACTAGCAACACCACAGTGTAAAACTATTTTGTAATGAGTAAAAGCATTCCACACACATACCGCACACACATCCCTACTGTCCACTAATCATAATTCAGAATCATAATTGTACTAAAGTTTTTCATTAACCACTCAAGCCATATTTTATGAAAATACATTTTTTGATTAGCAATTATAATAATTTCCTAATTACTGTATATAAAGAAACCAACTACTAAAGCTGTCAAATACATGCGGTGGAGTAAAAAGTGTTACTGTAATGCTCACAACGTGTCACACACTCGGTGTGACACGTGAGCCTGTCCATCGCCTAGTTTCGCCCCCATAGTTACAGTATATAAAGGATCGAGTGCGAACCGGGAGTGACAGTGTCAGTCAGCGGCGTTTTAAAGCATACAGAAGACTGCCGGAAGTACCATTTATAACTCAATAGCTTGACCAAATGGCGTTGAGAGCGGTCTCAAATACGAGGTCAGGGTTGACGCACGTCACACACGTATGACGTCACTGAACGTCCGTCTTAACTCCATGAATGTACCACAGCTCCGGTTTCGACGTACAGGGTAGTGGGAGCTTCAATGTCGGACAGCCAGCCGTTCCTCGGGCTTGTTTTTCCTGTGCGACAGCGGCGAAAGACGAAAGTTAGGCTTAAAGTTGCTGGCACGTCTCTTTGCAGTACACCAACTTTGCTGAGAAAAAAAAAAAACACCAAGTGGCTATGGGTTATGTATGACGCGCCACCATGCTGGAGGGACGTCAAACAAAAGGAGGGACTGTAACGTTATCGCCGCTGTCTCTGCAACAGGACAAAGGGTGATCAAATTATACTATAGATAGAGGGATGAAAAAAGATCAGGGGGTTGAGGAGGAGGACGAAGTGTTTAATCCTCACCCCAGGGCCTGCCCAAAGAAGAATGGTCTACACCGTGTCTCCATGTCACGGTCCCATTAAGAGCCGAGTCACCGAGGCCCTCGCCTCAGAATAGCAGAGGTATCAACCCGGCGTGGGAAAAAAACAAACACAGCGAAACAAAATTATCTCCCGCCTGTACTGGAAAATCTATTTTCTTTTGTGTTTTTTTTTTTCTTTTTGTGGGACAATGGGGTTTCCGCATCTCCCATGATGCAACAGATGTTTGTGCCAAGTGGTGCTGCCTCAGCGACAAGATGTGGCAGAGCAGCAGGGAGTGAAATGAAAAATACCATGCTGATAATGACAAAATTATAGAAATGTTTCCTCACACATGCTGACGAACTATTAAGGATCCATTTGGTAACCAACTACAAACAAATAATTGCTCGGGGTCCCCCCCCTTAAGGATCGATCCCTGGAGGTCCCCCACCGTGAGAACCACTGCATTAGTATTATTTATTTGATCAAATCTGTACTTTTGTGTGGGGACCAGTCCATCACAAGGCACTTTTTCCCCCTGCATATTCAGATGGAAACATCATCCTGGAGCCTGCTCATGGAAAAGCACGGTCTGCTAAATATCAACCTGCCCGATGTGTTCATCCCACTGACACAATACAAATGAGCTTTACTTCATCGGTATTGTCTTGTACAATATGGTTTTCACTCAATACCAAAATTGCCCTTCCGCCAAATAACTTACCGCTTTCGCTTGGCCTGTTTTCAAGGGGCGTACAACGCCAGTGTGTGGTGTACAGAGCCAGTCTGAAGTTTTTTGTTTTTACCGACTCACGCTTATTCCCCCCCCAGACCAAATGAATCTCTGTACATCCACACTCAATTCCACGGAACACAGCGACCGTCTCAATGATCACTTCAGTTCAGACTTTTGGTTGATTACTTCTTTGTCTGGCGTACAGCTGGATCAACATGGCTAACTGGCTCATCCATGTGGGAGATTAAGTCTGTCAGTGAGTCAGGACGTTATTAATAGTGCATAATTTTCAGGCCACTGTAAGATCTGGGTAAAATCACAGGCTGTCTTTTGTTTTTTCCTTTTTACTTTGTGATTGATCTCTTTTCAACTCATGTGTGGTCTGTACCTGTTGACGGTTTTAGAGAATAGTCGTATTACTATCATCAGCTCACCACAGCAAGATACCAAACTATTCAAATGGAAACAAAATAAAACAAAAACATGTTTATTGTGATTTTGGGTTGACCGTGTGCTTTTCCAAATGACGTCAACTGAGATCAATGTTAGCCAAGACATGTTCTCAGCCCCATGAGGACTCTCTCTCTGTCAGGTCGTCAGGGAGCATTGTATTCATCAGTATCCATATGGAAACATCACCTTGGAAGCCTCTCACGGAAAAGGACAAGCCACTGAATATTCCAGAACATCCAGTGGACTGGAGACTGGAAGGCAATGAAACAGGATCCTCTGCCTGCTCTTCTGTTGGCCAGGGCTTCTCCACTATATTATTATTTATTTCAAGAGCCCCCAATATAAAGTAAAATGTAGTTAGTTATTTTAGTTATATCATATATTGATTACAGATTAATACTTTGTAAAGGGTGACCTGAAACACAACCTGTTTTTGGCCATATCCATAATGGAATCACACCAGTTTTATTAAGTCTGAATAGCAACAAAGACACAAAACAAAGTCAAATCAGAATGTGTACCTGAAATTAGATTCTAATCAGTCTGGCTCATTGAAGCCATATACATATACTTTGTTGTACAACAACGACATGACCCATTCTAATGCAGTACAACAACGACATGACCCATTCTAATGCACTAGACTGGCTATTTTTGGATGATCCTCGCATGGCAGGATGTAAAAGCATTCATTATTCACACCAAATGTTGTTACTTGTTACCACAGCAACAAATGCAGATATTTTGAAGATGTCTGAATACACAAATCTAATCAATTCAATTGCACACAGTGTGGGCAGTCAGTCATAAAGATATTTGGAAAAAACCCTCAGATGTGTCTGCATATATATGGTGGTAGTGAAAAAGTGCACTTCTGCTAAATAATTAATATATGCAATCTACTAAAGATCTGACATATCCACGTCTATGTAGCGTGTATGCCTTGTCCATGCTTCGTTCTGTCTACAGCAAGCTTCTGGTTAGCTTCTGGTTAGCTTACTCTGCCGCGCCCATAAAAGGAGGAAGCCCCGCCGGGAGGTTCTCCTCCTATTAAACACGCTGGGTGACAGTCACTGGTGCAGGTGTGCAGCGACAAAGATTGCCTTCCTTCCCTGCATGGTCTTCAGCCCCCGAACCCAGTCAATTGTGCTTGCATAGACGAATCACAAAAGCTGTAGCCTGGCCTAACCTGAAATGATTCTGGCCTAGGAGGGCAGGGTGCCGTCCAGCAGATGAGCAGATCTGATTGGATCTCACCAACATGACGTCATCCCCGGCCCCTCCCCCGCCCTCCACTGCTGTTCTACGTTCTGTGTGTGTGTGCGTGTGCGTGTGCGTGTGCGTGTGCGTGCGTGCGTGTGTACCCCAGTTCTGTTCGTATTCTGCCAGAATACGAACCCAATTTAACAAGTAATAATAACATTGTATATCATGAGGATGGTGGTGCTGACTGCCATTTCCCTTACTCTGTGATAGTTCTCAAATTCTGTCCTAGCTAGATCGTACACAACGCAAAGTTTTCGAGCCGGGTCGGGCCTAAAATATATGACTCGTCCATCCCATGCCCCGGGTTGGCTCAGCTAAGGCTTTCATTTCCAGGCCTGCACTGAGAATGTGCGATGACAGGTAGGTTCTGTAAGCCTGTGAAGAGCTGCTCTGGAGTTCTTGGGAGCCATTCCCAGAATTGTGTTTCTGTTGGAAATCGTAAATGTTTCAGTGCAATCTCAATGTTCACTGTGCCTGACAGTTTCACATGTATAGCTAGAATGCTTTCAGCTCCATTCTTACACTTTAGATGGGGGTGGGGCTCCCTTCCTTTAACCAGTTGAGTCTAACATACTTTGTCGTCCAAAGAAAAACAGCAGCATCTACAAGCTCACACTATGTCCTGATGCGTTGTGTGCTTGTAGATAGACCATTTCAGCTATCATTGCTTTCAAGTTATTTCTTAGAAACTACAGTGTAAATATGGAAGCCAGGGTTAATTTGGCTAAAAGATCATTTGTTATTAGTAAGCATTAGTAAAGCAGGAAAGCACATGCCTCTGTTTCTATTTTCTCACTTTGGTGTTTGTGGGATCAAGGGTAGAAGACCTGATGACAACTTTGTTTCTCATATTTCATCTGCAGGCGATATGCAGGCAGCTTGTGAACCAGGACTACGGTTCATGCGAGAGATTCAAATAAACACCGCTGCTGTTTTGACAAATCTCTTTTTGAAGTGAAAATGACTATGGAACACGAGGCGGCTCAACCATTCCGCAGTTCCCATCAACACCTCCTCCGAGTTCGCTGCCAGGTATCGATAACGACGAGTGATTTTTACAGTGCATGGTGAAATGGAAACCCCAAACGTGTCCCACAATAATATTCCCAACGTCACTTAATTGAGACAAATCGGGTGTTCTAAACAGGCCGGCCCTCAGCCGTACTTTATTACCAGAGATGAATCATGAAACGCACTGCTCTCGCAATTTAGCTGTCCCAAAAAATCCAGATGCCAGACTTAAGTGTTTGGGGGGGGGGGTAAAGTACAATGTACACGTGTGTGGGTTAACCACATGAACTGCAGCCCTATTCTGGGGCGAACATTTGGCAAAAACAGACGATTTCCCAACGTATCAATCACAAACTGAAGTTCGGGCTGGGACATCGGCTAATTTCAGCAAAGACATTCAGTATACTATAGGGTGAAACAAGAAGGATGCGAAGTACCCCACTACGCACGCGCACGCACACGCACACGCACACGCACACGCACACGCACACGCACACGCACACGCACACGCACACGCACACACACACGCGCACACACACACGCACACGCACACACACACACACACACACACTTCAGCAGGATTTGACAACCAATGACGGCCAGTTAAGCGTGACACCCTGGCCGAGGGGATTGTTTTGGCTCGCCTGGTCTCTGGTTTCATTAAATGATTACATTACCATTCCTGCTCCCCTATTGAGCACACATTGTCTCCATTTGGGGTGGATTACGTAACGCTGGCAATTGGGGCTGTGGGACAGGCTGTCCGAGTGTCCGCCCACTGAGTCAGGCAGCAGTTCACAGATGCCTTGATAGTGGCCTGTCAAGACATCTGTCCCTGCCTTGGTCTCGTCGATTTGTAACATGCAGCAAAATGTGAGGTCCTTGACAGGGGGGTCCAGGTGGTCCCCAGCTAAATCAGAATCGCTTAATTGTGACTTGACACATGACAGGTTTACAGATGCAAGCTCCAAAGAAAAGAATGTTTGGTAGTTTAAGAACCCAATGCAGTATTATAGGAACGTAAAGCTGTGTTCACACCAGCGGATGCAAAAAGTTCCAAGGTACAAAGCTGCACGTCATATTTGTGGCCTTGTACGGTAGTTTTTTTTTTTTTTTTTTTTAAGTGAACACAGCATCACAGAGGAAACCAATTAAGTCTGTCGTCTTCGAGCATAACGCTATGGCGCTCTGCGTTTGTGCTCCTTCGGTGTAGCATAGCAGTGACATCATTGTCGACAATCCCTCCCATAACTTTTCCACGTGATGAGACTAAACAAGATTAAAATGTCTTGTACAAGCAATGTAAAGTAATGCATCACTAATGTAAGTACAGTATATCTAAAGTTTTCCACCTGTCCAAAGCAATTTCTGATAGTGACAAAGCTTTGAATCAAGATACTTTTTTTCTGAACGCTACAGTATGTAAGTCACAAGATGCCTATAGCTGCAGTGCGGGTGCTTGAGTTATTCATTGCCAGTCAACTGTCTTTTGTGTTTTGATACGATAAAGTGTAGACAATCTTTAGCAGTCTAAGATGGAAGGAGTTAATACTTTTCATTGCTTCAACATTTACAACATCCACCTAAAACACAAACCTAAAAAAGCTCTGACTGATAGCGTAGTATGAGAGTGTATGTGTGCTAAAGCACCTTCACAAGATCCTGCATGCCTGGGAATTCACTTATTGTTACTGCCTTCAGGATTATTTATGGGGCTGCCTGGGAAGGCCAGGCTGGCAGAGCGTGCGGAAGGGAAAAAACGCTGTCACCGCACAACCGTCTAACTGTATACGGCCGCAGGGGGGGCATTATTTCGGTCCCCTTGCTCTTCTCAGTTTTCATTTAACTCAGAGAGGGTACGAATGGGACCAAGTGAACACACTGATTGGGTTGAGGTAGAAATGTCACAACATACCTATGGTAACTAAAGTTCCAGCTGAGCATAATGATGGAGCTTGCATTAAAAACAAATTCCAACGACTGATTCTACATCTATAAGCCTATGACAACGGGGAAAGAAGTTTCATATGGAGACAAAGGTTTGACTCCATAATGGCGCCTCCGGATTGGCCTGGCGTTTCAATGAAAACGATCGGCTCGGTTGTTCATGGGAAGCCGGGTGGGGGAGGGTGATCTCTGACTTGTTGTGACTCCTACAGCAAAACCGGTTTAAGGATTTTGAGACTAGAAACCTTGCCACTCTATCGGCATAACAACTGAATTGGGAGAAAATAAATACAGAAACAAAAAACACAACCGCAAAAAACTGGATAATCTCTCCCTCTTTCTCTCGGAGCACAGTAGGCAAGTGGACGCCATTACACGACACATGGGGTGAGGATGAGGTCAACCATATCATACAGATGCATGACATTGGCCAAACAGACACAGACACGGACATAAGGAAACAGGGTTTGTTGGTAGGTCAGCCAGCTTATATGCTGTAGCATGTGTTATTATTTGCATTCTCCACGGTATGTAACAACACAAACACTCTCTCTCTCTCTCTCTCTCTCATACACACACATCTGTGTGTGGCCACTCACCACTCAGACAGATGCCCTGCTTCTCCACTGTGTAGTTCAGCACAGAACATGCAGCCACAGGTGACTTGGCTATCACTATCTGTGGAGAGAGAGGGTGTAAGAGAGAAGAGAGGGAGGGAGAGAGAGTACAGTTACCGTAATATACTGTGCTCTAATTATTTTGGGGCAAAAATCATTGAGAAATGACAGAGTTACTGTGTGGTGGCGGGACCTCCTCCACCACACGGTAACTGTCATTTCTCGTGCTATAGTGTACTATGTGCCACGACTCTGTGCCATTACCCTACTGGCCGCTTTAGGTGTTACAGCTGTCTGTATTCATCACGTACACATACGTACATACAGACACACATAGCTATGTAATGCATTGGATGTACCACTCAAACATGGATGACCTACTAGCTCTGCTATCTTTGGGGCATTTTGTAGAGGGCTTACACGGAATTGAGGCACTCCTCCTGAGTTTGAGCTATGTTGAAAAATCAGTCTATTGTGAACCTAATGAACACTAATTTATGTATTTGTGTGGGGCTATAGTTATTACCCAGCACAGTGTGCCTGGTGGGTTGTAATCTCTGAGACAAGCATCTGTGCTACTGGCAGGATTGACCAGTTAGTGAGGTCACCTGAAACAACAGCTGTTGTTGTATTGATGCCACTATATCAGTTTTGTTTTTTCTTCATTGGCTGATGGCTGCAAAGGTTTCAGCCTCCAGGTACCTAAATACACAGGGAAAACATTTCCCTGTGTATCTCTTTAAAGTGTTTCCTAAACACCAGGTATATGGACCCACTAGTGATTCACAGACACATTTTTCTGGGTTAAATAAATAGCTTTTGTTCTTACATAATAATGAATGAAGACTAATAAAATACAATCTTGAGACAACAAGGATGTCAAACACCCCCCCCCCCCAAGAACTTAAAGCGAGAAAAAAATAAAGTGTTAAGGAATAGCCGATCAAAAAGCTCATAACATACTAACAGACATGAAACAGAGTGCACCATGACCTTTTTTCTGTGACTTTGCAATCGTGCCCTGTTGGAATGATTGTAATTGTACTGTATTATCACCAACGTTGTTTTGTATCTCAAGCTCAGACGTACTTAATATTAAATCACTGCAGTGAGGTTGTGTTCGTAGTCACTCGGCAAGTGACTATAGATGTTTGTACCTCAAAGCATTGCCAGACAACTTTTATTCAAAGCTGTCCACACAGCACTTTGCGTGCATATTCTGCGAGTGCATGGAGAGTCTGACCAATAATACACAATGTTTACATTGCCATCTCTGTGGTGATGTTTGGCTAGTCAGAAATCCTTGGAGGTGCACAAAATGGCTTTGTCACAGTGCCTTTGTCAAGGCACTGTGTTCGTTTGGTCTACATGAGTTGTTGTTAATTGCTCTCATTGAGCTGCCGAAAAAGATATGTCTATAGAAGGGTCCAGGCTTATAGACGTCTATAGACTATAGACGCTGCTGGGATTTTTTTTTTTCATCCCCTTATTTTGCAACCCATTTTTTCTACCCAGTGCCAATTATCTAATGTGATCCTGGGCTCTCCAGATCCTCCACCAATCTGGGGAGGCAGTGGACTGGCCTCATACTTCCTTCCACGCATGATGTTTCACTTGACGGGGGGAGTTTCCCTGGTGGGACAGGTCATTTAGTATGAAGGATGTAGGACTTAAGTGACTGTGAACATAAATGTAAAGATAATTCTACAGTTCTTACAGTTCTCATATCTCATGAAGGCATTATAGTGAATAAATGAATAACTAATGAAAATTACTCTCGCTTTTAGGTTCTGACCACCCAAAACTGAAAGCAATAACATCAAATATTTTGTCAAATAGAAACTAAACCAACATGGGCGAAAACTCAAAACCCTGTCTCAATATACAACGCAATTCAAACGTTACGAACGCAACTTCAAAGTAAACCAAGTCAGACCACAAAACTCAAACAATCACGCCCCAGACTCGTTCGCCTGGAGTGTTTCTTTAGGTTTAAGTTGTTAAAAGGAAACGCAATTCACGCTTCACACACATGGAGACATGTCCATCACGGTAATGACATGTTATTGTGGCGGCTGCGGTTTTTCCAAACACATGCGCGCACACACAGGCACACATGGTACACACGCACACACGCACACGCACACGCACACACACACACACACACACACACACACACACACACACACACACACACACACACACACACACACACAGAGCAAGGGACGCGGTCTGCACAGTCCTTAAGCTCTGCATGCCTGTGAGAATCAACTGAGACTGCATTATTCACACCGGCCTAATTCAAGAGAGGGTTTGGGGTGGTGGGGTGGCGGGGGTAGCCAAAATAACTGATTACCGACCACAGGTAATCTAATCCACTGTGAAATAGCAGTTCGAGTTTATTTTTAACCAGAAATCAAGAAAACAGCAGACATCTGCAGCCCGTTAGGCCCTAAGTGGAGATAAATGCTTGGGTTCGGATTGCCCCCCCCCAACCCCCCAAAAGCAAGCCCATTAACCGGGCACTGTGGTTGTTTTTCTTAATCCAAGACCCCCGCCCGCTATCATTCCACACCACCACCATTTCAGCTTCAAATATTGCTTCAACATGTACTTAGTGCTTTGGAATGGTTTCTTAATAGCAGGCGAGGAGATGCTGGGCCTATAGCCAAAAAACTCTCATGGAGACCCATGGTGGGTCAAAGTGACAACTCAACCCTCGTCTAAGTAGAACGGGGAGGTGGAGCAGTCATTCTGGCACGTTTCTCTTGATTCATAATCTAAGACGCCCCCCACCCACTGCAATTTAAACATGCTGACTGCTTCAACATGCAGTCTCTTGTGCCTGGGAATAGTAGCATAGCTAAAAAACAGACAACATTGGCCAGAAAACCTCTAAGTGATCCCGGAATAGGCAAATGTGATGGCCTAGTGAAGTGGTTCTCAAACTTTTTAATGTCCATAACCATCACATTTTATACATAAGTAGTCTTGCGTAGGCAGACAAGATGTTCACATATTGGGAAAATCTGTTGGTGAAATTAGACTACCTCCCAGTTTGCTTGAGACCCTCATGGATCCCCTTAAGAACCAAAAGGATCCCCCGACCCTGCATTAAGAAACACTGGCCTGGTGCAACAAAGTTCACCTTGAAGTTCAAGGTTAAAAAAGAAAGAAAAAACGGATTCAGGCAAATTTCTCCTCATTGTTTTGACGTTAGGATTGTTACAGCGTTCCGTACGCCCGTGATTGACCCAAGTTTTCCAAAACAATGAGTCACGTGACTGATCTCATTATTTCGGCACCGTTTATAGCAGTCTACTGTATGCAGGAACTCTGGCCATCCTGTTTTTGCTCCCAATTATTTCCTGCTCGTATGCTTTTGTTGGTGCCCACGCACCGCCAGCATTGCATTCTGTCTGCTTTAGAACATGAAAGGGCTTTGGAGTGCAGCATGACCTGAGAAAGAGCCGGAAAGGCACTGGTTATGAGAAATAAATGAAAGATAGAAAAGAATAATAAAACCAAACCAAGGTGTCTAGTAAAACACAAGGTTTTAGTTTTTTTTTTTTTTTTTTTTGCTAAAACCACTAGGGTAGGAGATAAGGGATAAATTGTGACTAGTACATCTTTAGACAACACACACCATTATGTGGAAATGAGTTGAAAAGTTCTTAAAGTCATGCACATAGTGAAATGCAGATAATTCAGACTGAAAAGTGTTCTTTTCATTTACGTAAATACCAGCTTGACTTCATTGAACGTAGGGTTAGTCCATTCATCAGAAAATCCCAGCAAGGGGCTTGTGCGAACATCGCCCCTTGAGAGAAGCTTGAAAGCAATGAACAAAAAAGAAAGGGAAGAAAAACTCCAGACAAGAAAGACAAACGCAACAACCATTGGACCAAAAGCACATTCACGAAGAGTAAAGTGACTTCAGATCTGTAGCGGGTGATGCAAACCGACCAACATAGGCATGTTGGCATCTTTCAGAGGTTTGACACAAATACTTTGCTGGTCTGCGGAAATTCTGGTAACCTTATACAAGCTGTGTGGTGCTGGCCATGGGCCATGACACTCTAAAAGCTGGGAGGGATTTAATGGCTCTCCTACAGTATATAGAAACTGCAGAGAGCAAACAGGTACGGTGACCGTACTAACCACTGCTTTACACCAAATCTCATTGTCAAAAATGAAGTCTGAATGTAGAATGTAGATCTGCTATTTCAGTCCAAATATTCACATAATTTTGTTCAATGCTCAGTGTAAGGATGCAAGCCTGGTTTTATCTAACATCATTATTATAATGACTCTACTATAAAATATCCTCCATACATGAGAGAACCCCCACAATCCCATTGTGGTACTTTAGCTAAACTGTACATAAACTGTAGCTAAACTGTACATAAAGAAATGATAATGTTATATCTAGGGGTGGGACTCGATTAAAAATTTTGATCTAATTAATTAGAGGCTCAATAATTAATTAATCTCAATTAATCTCATTTTAATCGCATATTATTATTTACCTGAGAAAAGTGAGAAAGCACATTTTTGAACTGAATTTATTATTATTATTATTATTATTATTATTATTATATTATGAGTGAAGCAATGAACTGAATGAGTGAAGCAATGAACTGAATACTAGGCCTGTGAATCTGTAGGTGTCCCACGATACAATTCAGTATCAATTTTCTGGGTCACGATTCGATCCAAAAACTAGATTTCTAGATTTTTTTTTTTAATTCTCGATTCAAAAAGATTCCCCAATTCCAAAGCTTTCCTCTTTTCTTTTTTTCTTCTTCTTATTTACCAAATTCAAGTACAAACGTTAGCATTTCTCAGTCAGTCCAGTACAATAATTGACTCTGGGGCAAAATAAATAAAATACTGGTACTTGGAAGACTAGCTGGTAAGAAAGGCAGTGCCACACACACAGCGCTGATTGTTCTGGAGCATACATTTGCGTACATTTAGCAGTCATTATTATCATGCAATTTAGTGTCAGATAAACACAGTGAAGTGAACTACTCTGAACTAGGCTACTATGATCAAACCGCACACACACACACACACACACAACACACACACACACACACACACACACACACACACACACACACACACACACACACACACACACACACACACACACACACACACACACACACACACACACACACACACACACACACACACGGCTACAGCCAATATGAACTCGACTCCAGCTGCACTGATGAGCGCCGGTCGCCAACTCCAGTTTGTCCCTATTCAAGCCATTGAATGTCGGACACCTCAACGTCGCTCTGGTACTAGCCAGAATGCAGAAAGACTTACCCAAGCTCCCTTCTCTTCACGGGGTCAGTCCAATGGCGGCTCTTCTACATAGATTTCTACGAAACGGGGACAGTAACACTAGCTCCAACATGTTGGATGTGATTTGAGGCTCGAACTGCTGCGATGGTATGCACATTCTTTGTTGCATAAACTGCCTTTTTGTCCACGCTTCCATCCGTTCTTTGCTTAAATCTAAATTTGCCATCAACGGGGCCGAGTAATGCTTGCTCATCTGGTTTGTCGTACATGTTGCGAGTTGTTTTGTTTTTGCTGCGGGGGAAGAGGACTTGGAGGCAGACGGAGCTTTAGAGTATAGACTGAGTTACGTTTACTCCATAGAGCTAGTAGACCAATGGCGATTCTTCTACATTGACTTCAACTGCAGTTTGTCCCTATTCAGGCCATTTGAACAGCGCTCAAGCGCTCAGTTTCTGACTCCTCAATGTCGTGACTCCGGGTGGACTGCCGCTTCCGTGTACGTTAGCATATTGGGTAGGTGTGAAACGGTGATACAAAGAGAAACGTTCCACTTCAATGGTGTGAATGGGCCATCAGTGACAAACGTTCCGTTCCAATGGTGGACAAAGAAAAGGTGCGAATAAATGCGTTATTTTTTATAACGCGCTATATTTTCTGTAATTAATTAGTCTCAATTAACGCGCTAAAGTCCCGGGACTGGTTATATCAGTTGTGATTGAGGCTCAAACCATTAGAAATAACCTTGAGGGACTTATACAATACAATATTAAGTATTAAAAACAATTTTAGCAATGCATGTTATTTGCACTTTAATGGAAAAACACCTCTAGGGAACAAAGAACAAAGAATCTCTACTGTACTGTCACTATTCCTATGATTAGGAAGACTTGGGAGTCAGGTACCGTGGGGTCATTGCAGCTTCCCTTGCAGTATCCCGAGTGTGCCACTCTCGCGTTTCACTCCATGGTGGCCAGGTTTCAAGCGGGCTGACAATAGGCGCAACACTGGAGCTTGCCCACTGAGCAAGACTCTTCAGTTCAAGTGGGGTGTGAAGATGTCTGCGTCTCACTGTGGCAAAGAGCAGCTCTCACTTAGCGGAACTCAAGTAGAGTAACTTGAGTTCACTCAGCCACCGAGTTTCCTCTGTGGAAACATGTTTGACAAACAAAACCACCTTTGTCTCTCCGCTACAGTACACAGTACATCTCCCTGTCTGCCTTACTTGTTCTGCTTGCCTTTCTGTCTCTGCCCATCTCATGTCTCTCTCAACCCACTCTCTTCGTACAAGTCTGTCCTTGTTGCAGTCCTCTCTTCCTTTATGTCTATTTGTCTCTCTTGCATTGATCTCCCTCTAACACTAGATCCTGATTGTGTGTTTGGAGCCCTGTGCAGGACCTCATCCTCCAACATTCGACTAACCCTACTTGACAGCAAACTCCTGAGCGTTCATTTAAAGGTGTAAAAACCTTCCTCACCTGTCTCTGGTGAGAATCCAGATATTGGACGATAAGACGTGTGTTGACCGTATGACTCCATGTATTCCCAAGGGCCGCCGTCACAAACCCAGAATCCCCCTCTTCAGATGGGATGGAACCTGAAGGAACAGACCACATAGAAGGTGAGCAGTGGATGAACAATGGAACTTGAATTAATGTTTTATTCGGCAGCACCCATGACCACTTCATCTACTCATGAGCTATAATGTCTATAAAGACAGAGCTAAAATAAGGTCTTTAGTTTTATTTACCTCTACACATTCATATCATTATCTCGGACATGGCTACAGTAGATCCAGGCAAGAAAGTCTTTCTGGAATAAGTTCCTCATACACTTCACAACACTCTCCCTGTCAGGTGCAGAAAATCAAAGTGGGAACACCCGTTCCCACCGTTTACAGTTGTTGGACTAATGACTGTAGGACTGTTGGTATGTCTAGCCAATGTATGCAACCTCCCTATAAATGTGGGTAGATGCTCCATGTGAGTATGTGGGATACATGAGAGAACCTGGAAAATTACTATTATCTTGTGACTGTTGTGAATAAGTGACTAGCATAATGCTATTGAACAGAAGGCAATAGCCTACTTTTTTGTAGGGCTGTTGAAAATAGCGAGTTAACTAGTTATATTAAATTTGTTCATTAATCTGATTAAAAACTTTAACGCAATTAACTCATATGCACACTGACTCAACCTACTGAGCATTTTCTCATTGAGAAAATGGATAGAACACAGATTATGCTGTGTCTCTTCCTGCAACCAGAGCCATCGAGTATAGCTGGAGGGATCTACAAGCATTGGGGGCTTGTAGATCACCTGTTTTGATAAATATTTAAGAAATAAACAGACCTTTTTCCCCAGATTATTTTTCTTTTTAAATGTTCAAATCCTGTAAATGAAAGCAGGCACATTTTGGACATAGTTTGAATGGTGATTAATCATGATTAATTAACTTTGAAGCTGTGATTAATTTGATTAATTTTTTTAATAATTCAACAGCCCTACCTTTTTGTCATTATGCAGGCTTATTCTGATGACAAACTGGACTGTTATGGCCACAGTTTAAAATAAATCTGCTCAGAAATGCAATGCTTGAACTAAATTTCTTATTTACAATGTTATATTCTTCAACAACGTGGGTAACTTATCATTCATTCATAGTATCTTACACTAGCTATGGTTTTATCTTGAGCAAAATGTTGTAATCAGGGAAAAATGGGAGCATGGATTCAAAAATGAGAGAAAAGCGGTATTGAGAAGCACTGCTTTAACTCATGTAGCTCTGACTCTGCATCTTTCTGGTGAATAGTGCTGGGTCATGAGTGAACACCGCCTGTAGGAGTCTCATCACAGGGGTTCAAAGTCACCAAACAACATGTTACAGCTGTGTGAGTCCTGTATTGTGACAAAGCTTGACCGAAGCACAACACAGCATTAACTAGAGTGCTACAGCTGGCTAGCACCTGATACTCTTATCAGCTCATGCCTCTGTGTGACTATGACCCCCGCAGTTCACATGACAACTATAAAACCAAGTTACAAGTCCAACAAGGAGGAAACCATGCATGAGGTGTTTTTGCCATTATCATTACAGTACATTTCCATGGGAGGGTTTAGCATGAGCATGTGTGCATTTATTTAGTGTTGCTTGTTAACATGAATGTTCCATAGATGTAATGGACCATTGACAACATACTGTATGTGTAAGTTAAGAAACAAACGATGTGGCTCTCAGCATCCACATGGAAATGGCATGGCTTGGACTTGGACTCCATGCTTCCAGCCTGTGGGTATCACAGGCTCCGTTTTCGCTGTCCAACAAGGAGCTTTTGCCCCGTTCACTGATTGGTCTATAGCAGCGGTGGGCAATTATTTTTCCCAAGGGGCCAAATGAGATGCATAAAATCTTGTGGAGGGCCAAGACTAAAGTCTGGACTAGCATTCATTTAATTTCAAGATAAAAGTAAGCGTAAGACCAACCATTTTGACACCAGGGCCCTCTATTTATTCAGAATTTGAGCCACAGAGGACCACCATTTGGTACCATTTTAATCCTCACAGACCCCAAAACTAGAGATTTCTTTTGCTTTTTGTCCACAATTCCAGGTGGATTTCAGAAACAAAACAGTCAAACATACAGATCAAAATGACCATTGATCTTCTACATTCTCTAGTTGTGTAGATTTGGGCTAATTCACATGATGAATATTTTAACTCTTGAGAGTGTATAAATGAAACCAAATGCATTTGGTTTCATTTTTACGCTCTCAAAGAGTTACATCTGGTTAACAAACTTTCCATATTTAACTGGAACTCTCTCAAGGACCACTGGTGGTCCCCGGGCCGGTCAGAGTCAACCAAAGGGCCACATTTGGCCCCCGGGCCGCATACTGCCCAGGTATGCTCTATAGGACAGGATTACGTAAGCTTAGGCACAGGTGCCACCATAGGCACTTCAGAGGGTGATCACTGGCACAAGTGTGAGAGAGATTTTTTTTTAAATGTATAAGAAATGTGTACAGTTAAATTACGTCCACTCACATCTCTATGTAAAGGACATACTGCACAACTCTACATTCATTATACTCACATGAACTCTTAACCAGGGAAGGTGGTAATAACAAAAGAGTCTAATAATCATACATCCTGAAAAAAAAAATCTACAAAAAGTAGAGAAAACATACATTTTGCTGTGCGTACGGACTAGGGCTGCAACTAACAATTATTTTCATAATCGATTCATCTGCTGTTATTTAGACGATTAATCGATCCATTGGATTACGACACTTGGTAATCCATCCTTACTTAACTATAACCATCCTTAGTTAACTATAACCATGTTCTAACTAACAGAATACATTTTTTTAAATTAATTAAAACAAGTGTCTTTAGGCTTATTCTGACATACAGTACATCTAGTATAGCCAGTGTTGGGCAGTAACTAATTTTAGATTACATATTACTGTAATATTACTTTCGCTCCAAAAAGTAAAGTAACGAGATTACTCTGGTAATAAGTAACGCATTACTTTGCAAGTAACGCCAAGTTACTTTAAAATGAGCTTGTTGTTGCATGGAAAAATAGAACAGATTTACAAGCTATCGACAGGTACTGTAACAACAGAGATGTGCATTAGATTGTAGATCCAGTCCACACGCTGCATCCTGCGCACAGTTATGTACACAACAAATCGCTTGCTGCTTTATTTTGCAATTTATTTTTAAATACAAGACCTCAACTGTCTTTGAAAACAATTGTGAAAAAGTTTGCAGTTTACATTTACAATGTCGGATTTTGTTGGCTTTGTTTTCAGGTGCAGTTTGTGGGATTGGAGACTATTATTATTCCAATAAATTGGATTTAGTTCTAAAAAGAGCTCACTAAACAGATTATGTTGTACATCTCTATTTTTTCCAAGGTGGGAGTTGAGAACTTGGGAAAGTAATAACGTAATATGTAATATATTATTCTTCGATTCCAGTAATAAGTAAAGTAATGATATTACTTTGTCTAAGGGGTAACGAGTAAAGTAAAGAAGTTACTTTCCTAAGTAATATTGACCAACACTGAGTATAGCTACATGTCTAGTATAGCTACATGTCATATTTTGGAGTGCTGTTGCTACTATGCATCCGCAACTATCATCAGATAGTACGGGAAGAAAAATGGTTCACTCCTCTTTGGTTTAGATACGCATAAGGCTTAAAAACTATGGTTTAGTGGCAAAACACCCCTGATAAATACAAAAAAAAATGTGTGATGGCCCAATTAATCGATTACTAAATTATTATGATTATGATTCATCTATTAATCGTTGCAGCCCTAGTATGGACAGTCAAAATCGGATGGAAATATATCATTTTGATGTGTCATAATTAAACACAATGCCCTTGTTTCGGAACTTGTGCTCAAGAACCTTATAGTTCTAGCCATGAGTATGATGGCCTTTCACCGTTTTAGGTGAATTCACCAAAAAAACGGTGATAACTTTTTCCAGTACACCTGGAGTATGTGTCCATTTGACACCGCCTCAAGTAACCCTGAGGGCCTCTGGACGCTAAAAAAAAATACAATTTATGTCTACTCTCTGTCTACCAGTGACATCACTTGGAGGCAGGTTTGGCGATTTCAAACCAGATTCTCTGGTGATAACGCTTATATAAAACAAAACAGTGGCTTCTATTGCAGCATTCTATCTTTCGAGGAAAAGGCTTCTGTCCAAAACTGAAATTATGTTACCTAGAGAAGCACTGATTTGGAAATTCTCGTCCGATACCATAACTTACATAACATAACAATTTGGCCCATAACAGGCAGCCTCTGTAGACATTTTTAAAGCACAACTCAAGACGTACTTCTATGCACTTGCTTTTAACTGATTTTCTGTGATTTTATATTTTATGCCTTATTTCAGGTCCTCACTGTACTGCTTCTTTCATGTATTTTAATGATCTCTTTAATTTAGACCCACTATTTTTTGTCTTCTTCTCTATTGCAATGTAAAGCACTTTGAGCTGCATTTTATGTCATGAAAGGTGCTATACAAATAAAGATTATTATTATATTATTATTATTATTATAGCTACGAGATATTTGTCATTATTCATTTCCCCTAGTGAGCAAAGGAAATAAAATCATCTTCATCATAACGGCTAAACTCATTCCATTATGTTTTATTTGCACAAATTCAATCACAGATTGTTCAACAAATACAGATGACAATTAAAAAGGCAAGTATCACCGCCAGGCCGATGTACTGGTGATAAATTGGAGAAATCCTTCTTTTTCCAAACCTTTACACCACTGACCCACCTACCCTGGGCAGTCATGTTTTGTTCTGGGGTTTCTTTCTGTGTGCTGAGCAAGGATTGGCCTTCATCAGTGTGAGCATCAGCAACTCTCACTTCCTCTCAACATTTCCTGGGGAAACGTGCGTGTGCACAAGGAAAATGGGGGAGGAGAGTGGCGGTGGGGGTCTTCCATGTGACAAATATGTCCCTGTGTGCTCGCAGCAAAATGGATTTTAAAATGCACCCAAAAAAGTGCAGGAATTGGGTTCCTTTTTTCATGACACGTCATCAGAGCCAGTCGGACGGGAAATTCAGTGACTGTTGAGTCCTAGACATAGTGTGTCTTTGTTAAAAATTTCTTGTTTCGTTATGGACTGTGTGCAAGTGAGCTTCAGGATCACCTCAATCCCATTGAAAGAGAGTTATGACACGCTTTGATCTCGCTGCAACATGATCGCATGACTCATACCGCTGGTGCTCCATCAAGATGTCTGTGGTTCAAGCACGGTTTCAAGATGATGTTTATTTGCCATTTCCGGCAAAAACGCCACAGTCAGAAAATACATTGATTGCATTCTGTGCTCATACGGACGAACATGCGCACAAAGCTGTGGATTGGAGTGCCTAGCGCTGCTCAAAAATATATCAAGTTTAAGTATAGTACTTGAGAAAATGTTACTTTACATCAGGGGTTTTCAACAGGTGGTCCGGGGACCACCAGTGGTCCCTGAGAGGGTTCCAGGTGGTCCCCAGGCTAAGTTGGTTAACCAGATGTAACTCTTGAGAACGTAAAAATGAAACCAAATGGACCCTTGCGGGCCCATTTGGTTTCATTTTTACACTCTCAAGAGTTAAAATATTCATCATCTTAATTAGCCCATGACACAACTACACAACTAGAAGATTGATGGTCATGGACAGAAGCAAAAGAAATCTTTAGTTTTGGGCTCTGTGGGGCTAAAATGTCCTCAAATGGTGGTCCGTGGCTCAAATGCTGGATAAATGGTGGGCCCTGGTATCAAAAAGGTTGAAAACCACTGCTTTACATGGTTGGAGGGGGGATAGACAGAGAGAGACAGAGAGAGAGGGGCAGCAGGATGGAAAGGCAGACTAAACAATCTGCGTGTCTCCGACCTCCCTCTCAGTCCCCTGGAGGACGTGAGGTTGTTATCAGCCTGTCGCTCCAACACAAACACTCAACAGAACCCTAAGGCTTAGGGTTCTGTGGCTTAGGGCCTATGCCACACTGGCCTCCACCTCCTCCCAACACTCAACAGAACCCTAAGCCACTGGCCTCCACCTCCTCCCAACACTCAACAGAACCCTAAGCCACTGGCCTCCACCTCCTCCCAACACTCAACAGAACCCTAAGCCACTGGCCTCCACCTCCTCCCAAGACTCAACAGAACCCAAAGCCACTGGCCTAATGTGGCTGCTCATCCTCCTTTCACCCTTCCAGGTGTGGGGGGACATCACCACATTGTACTGATGTTTGTCACCTGTATTATTATAATTCTGAACACTGACGAAGGCTGGGTATACACGCGTTTATGGGTATACAGGGGTTGACACTAAGGTCTCTGAGGCACTTGCCCATCGGGCAAGTGCAAGTCAGGTTCTACTTGCCCTCAGGTCATGGTCACTTGCCCCCAAATTGTAAATTTTGCATTTAGGTTTATTTCCTACTTGGGTGCTTTAAACCAGGGGTTTCCAACAGAGAGGGTTCCAGGTAGTGTAGAACATAAAAATGAAACCAAATGGACCCTTGCGGGTCCATTTGGTTTCATGTTTACACTCTCAAGAGTTAAATTATCTTATCTTAATCATCTTAACTACCGGTAGCCCAGGTCTACACATGTCTATGGATGTAGAAGATTAGGTCATTTTGATGTGTATGTTGCCTGTTTTGTCTCCCAAATCCAGCCTGGATTGTGGATAGCTAGAAAGCAGGGAAAGACACAGAGGCAGAGTGCAATGACTGCCTTCAAGACAAATTTATCTTGTGTTGGGTTATAGTGCACTAAGTTGCACACTTGCCCGATCGGGCAACAAGGTAGCAGTCTTCACTTGCCTCACAATTTTTTTTACTTGCCCCGGGCAAGTGGGCAAGTGTTAGTGTCAAGCCCTGGTATACACACGGAGAACATATAAAAAGTGAACTCTTGTCATTTCACTCATCAATTTTGTAAAGTAGAACTGCATCTGCCGAGTGGCAACTTAATGACCAATTCCGATATTACATAAAGGACTACAATAAAAACAAGTTTAGAGTTTAGAAAAAAAGAATTAATAAAGCATTCTATAAATCAATGCGTACAATGCTAAGTCACATTATTGTCATTTGTAGGCCCAATTCCAATACTCTACCAATTATACTGTTTATGTCTAATGAATACGCATCATGTACTCCCCCCACCCCTGTTTCCATTGTACCATAGAACTACCCTAACTCTATGGCATTTACCACAGCTGAATAAGATGAAAAAGCGAGAGCAGACCTGATAATGATGGTGGTTGAATCTCAGACAGTGTTGGGCAGTAACTAATTAAAAATTACATATTACTGTAATATTATTACTTTTTCCAGCAAAAGATATTACTCTACCAAAATGTGTAATAAGTAATATGTTACTCTGCCAAAACATGCCTAGTTATGTATTACTTTTGAGCTTGTTGTTGCATGTGAAAATAGAACAGATTTACAAGCTATCAAAAGATAACAGAGATGCACTGTAGTTTGTAGATCCTAATCCCCCGCAGCATTCTGCATCTGCACACATGACCTACTCTACAAATTATCTCAGTTGTCGCAGGTTGTCACTAAACAGAGTGTGTTGTACATCTCTATTTCTTTGTGGGTGGAGGGAGGGAGGGACTTTGGAAAGTAAAATTGTAATATGTAATATATTATTCTTTGATTCTAGTAATAAGTAAAGTAATATTAATTTTTCTAAGGGGTCATAAGTAAAGTAAAGATATTACTCTCCTAAGTAATATTACCCAACACTGATCTCAGCTGGGCGTTTACGGTCCTAATAAAAACAACTAACATGAAGAACATTCTCCAAACCCAACATGAGTCTCTTAGTTTCAGCACTTCCCACTTTGGTGAACCTACTCTACTATCTACTGTACATAGCACATATTGTCCCCATAAGAGAAACTTTGTTGTCATGGCCGTATACACAGCAGTATGAATTGCAGGACAAAGAGACAAAGTAAAGTACTGTATCTACGTATAATGCACACTGTGAGTGTATTAAAATGACCAACAAACTATAGACCAATTATTTTTTGACAAACATTTGGTACCGTTTAATATAATCAATTGCCAACGGCAAGCAAAAACATGCTGTTTTTGGAAGCGTTGGCTTCAGTTCATTCAGCCTCTGCTGTGCGTTGTGCCAGTGAAATGCTCCTAGCAAGACAGACTCTTGCAACCACGTCACGGATGCAACCGCTGTGTTGCTTAAAGGTCTGCTATTCATGGCCGTCCTCTGCTTACGACACCTTTGCGGGACGGAGCATAAATTAGGCTTTATGGGCTGCAGCTGCAAGAGCAGACTCTGCTGCCGTGATCATTCCCTACGGTCTTATGACAGCGACTGGTGCTGGGGTTTGTATATGCCGTTTTCCATGGCAGTATATCTCATCATCTTACTACTTTATTCTATGAGATGTCACTGATCAGTATGGATGGTGATTTGGCTTTTCTTTTTGTCTGTTGTTTCTTTGCTTTTACTTTAAGGAAAAATAATGTATACCGTACCAAAGTGTGCATGTGTCATAGAAATCTCACCTACTGTATTTGCAATTAACAACCTGTTCTTAATCAAGAAAAATATTCAACAAACAGCTATTATTGTTTATACACCACATAAACCAAGGATTGCATATTTCATGAGCGAGAGATCACACTAGTAGGAAAAAACAGCATTCGAGAGTCTGATCGGATGCATTTTTACACGTTGCAGGCTGCCACCACATTTACATTGCATCTTCTGAGTCACGGGGGGTTCATGTGGTGCTGGCTCCCCCTAGTAACACTACTGAATCTATTAGATCACACCGAGTCACACCGTTGTGCACGTATAGAACTAGAGTTGTGCATTGAGATGTTGGTGATCCTACGCCTAGGCTACATTTTGAAAATCATTGCACTAAGTCTAAGATAAGATCATACTCTCATAGTGTACAGCGGGTATATTGTTTTGGCGCTTGCCCGAACCCTTATACTTGTGGGTGGCTGTTGGGTTATAAGCATAGAAGCATACAGTATTCTGCTGAATACCCTCATTTCAAACCACGTTGGATAAGTGTGCAGGCCACGCTCCAACTTGTAAAATTCAGTGCGAGTATACAGTGAAATGTTAAAAGACTTCTCAAAAAGCTCGGCTTGAAGAAGATATAATCACATGGAGGCGGTGTTTTGTTTCCTTTAAAAAGGGAATGGATAAAACATTATTAATGATATCTGATTGTGTGGTTCTCAGCATCTCATCTTATGGAATTAAGGGTCTGTCTACTAATGGCTATTAAATTGGGGGTCCTTGAAATAAAAGTGAGAACCACTGATAGAACTTCTAGTTTGATTGTAAAATGTTAAAGATTTCTCCGTAGCCTGAGGTTGCATGGATTGTATTTCTCTTTATGGAAAAAAAAGCCATGGATAAAACATTATCAATGACATCTGATAGTGAGCTTTAGGGAGAGGTCCCCCAGCGACAGGCAGAGGAAGTGGCTCTCATAAACACAACTAAATCACATCTCGGCATCTCTTCCCTTTTGTCTGTGTCTCAGCTGCTCTCCCTTTCAACCCAAAAAGGGGGGCCACAAGTAGGGACCACCAGTGGAATGGGGGTAAACTATTCATAATATACTACAGTATGTACTTCTTAATCATTTTAATGTTTGAATCTGCAGATTCCAGTCCGGTTCTTCGCGAGGAAAGCTGTTTGTGCAAATCAATGGGGAGACTATTTCGAAATAAACGGAACACACCTCACCAATAGTTGCATCATGATAATAATCACACTACAAAACATCCTTGCATTGTCATTGTGCTTTAACTACAAATCCAATGAGATCCCTATACAGTACTTCTGTCTCTGCTATCGTATTTTATGTTTCTGGCAAAAAATGCAACTAATTCTTCGTCACTATGTGCTGGCTCAGTTTATTTTACTTTATTACTTCTTTGCCATAATATTAGGCAAGTCTATGGGAATTCAGAATGGGGGAAAGAAACATGACCCTAGTAGGTTGCATATTTGTCATTAGACTTTGGTGTTCTATAGCAGTGTTTTTATCCAGCATTTGAGCTAAGGACCACCATTTGATGACATTTTAGCCCCCACAGACCCAAAACTAAAAAAAAATATTTTGCTTTTGTCCACAATACCAGTTCTATAATACACCTCTTGGTGCAGCCTGGACACATCATCAGTGATTCTCCCGGATCATGGGGTGTTTCGGGTCTGAATCAGACACCCTCCTCCGGGCGACCCAGCCGGGGGTGATCAGTCCCCCGACTTGTGTCCAGGCAGCACACTACGCCACGCGTCACCCCTCCTCAACCAGAGCCAACGTGAGGCCTTTTCTGATGCCTCCAATATGTTCTTAATGGCTCTTCGCCTGTGCAGCCCACAAATCCCAAGGAGCCCCAGGACCCGATGTAAGGACCTGCCTGCAAAGCCCCTGCAGCCCACCTCGATAGGCTCACAGCGGGCCTTCCACCCATTTCTCCGGCACTCCGACACAAGGTCCGCGTACTTCGCTCGCTTCCTCTCCTGGGCCTCCTCCATTCTGTCCTCCCAGGGGACCGTTATATACCACAATATATTTGCAGGTACATTTGGTTTCATGTTTACACTCTCGAGAGTTACATCTGGTTAACAAACTGTCCATCATGCAGCTTGGGGACCACCTGGAACTTTCTGAAGGACCACTGGTGGTCCCCGGACCACTAGTTGGAAAACACTGCTCTATAGCCAATACAATCATGCATGCAATGGTGAAAAGATGACAAAAATGTTGACAGCTTATTTCTATTACGGTCCTGTGTATGGTGCTTCCAGCCTAATGTTTGGAGAGGAGTGATGAGATGTTCAAGGTATTTTTATTTATTTATTTGTTTACCATCAGCAGCTCTTAGACTGGATTTAACACGTTCATATAGTTAGTTCTACAAGTGTTTCATTGTAATATGGGGTTTTGAGTGACAGCTGCACTTCACCTACTCTTACAGAGCTGACATATTAACGTTAACTTTATCCTGTTGGATGTACAGTATCTAAGAATTGGTATCAAATATCCAATGTTCGATAATATTGGTATGTGAACACAAAGGGTGAAATATGGAGATAAGATTCTTCCCAGCAGAACAAATATAAAGTATGATACTATGTCCAAGGCTCGATGTTCATTCACATAAATGACATCATGCTGTGACATCATGTGTTTAACCACGTTTAGTTTACAAAATCTTCATCCATAGTGGAAGGCTCTGTGGCATGAATTAAGCCTTATTCATGCCTTGTATTTCACAATTACAAAAGCTGGAGATCTACAAGTTCAAAATGAGCGTCTTATTTTTGGTATGAGACGCTGCACTGGCGTGCGACTAACAGTAAATCAGATGCTAGTGTAGTTAGGGGTTGACCACTGGATAGTTTTCTGAGCCCGGACGTGAATGTGTCGACTAATACCACATTGGCCTTTCCCTGTGTGTCATTTCATTTTGGTTTTCCGAGCATTTCTGGTGTTCCGAAGGCTCTGACCTCTGGTTTTCTGGTGGTCAGACTGGTAATCTAGCAGCTCAAGCTGCTCCTGCATTTGCACTCATTATAGTGTCACTCCAATGAAGAGTGTCCGACTGAATGCCTGCAATGTGAAGGCAAAAAACTGTCAGAAACCTCCCATCTCCACATTTCAATGACACATATTTTCATAAACCTACTGTACATATTTCCCTATACTGTGCCATAGATCTGTGGGGGCTAAATAGCAGGTCCACAAGCTCACAACACCTAGTAGATATTTCCACGCGTTGTGCATTCTTCATTTAAATAGTAATACAAACGGACCGGTTTCCGAGCATACAAGGTTTCCAACCGACGGTGACAAAATGCAACTGGGGGGGAAAGAGGAAAAAGGCATCCTCAGTCATGCAGATAAAGCTGTGGGCAATGGAACAGTGTCACTGCGTGTGCGTCTACGTGTGTTTGTGTGTGAGTGTGCGTGTTCTCTATACAGTGGCTCCCTTATCAGGGGTGGCGTACGGACAAGCGAAGGCCCGCGGGGGCTTGAATCACTGCAGTCTCTGTCACACGCAGTCAATGAAGGAGGGTTTTTCTCCGCAGACAAAGAGAGGCTGTCTGCAGAGCCTGTGACAGGTCGCACACCACTGCCCTCCTGCTCTCATTAAAAGCCCTACTAGGTCAACGGGAAGGGGAGGGGGTGGGGGGTGAGGGCAGGGATGGGAACTACTTATACTTGAGTACTGTACTTTGAGTCGAATCTTTAGGCACTTTCTGCTTTAATTTGCCTGAGAATCTCAAATTATTTATTATTTGTAATTCTATTGCACTACGCACATCTCACAGGGAGATATTGTACCTTAATGTGTTGAGTAGTGGATGTGTTGTATGTCTCTCTTTTTAGCTGGTCTACAAGCTCACAACGCACTCACGGTGTGTTGCGATGAGAGCATGCCTGTTTACCTGTCATCACCATGGCTGGCTGTGATGATTATGACATTAGTTGACGATTAACATCATTACAGTAAACTGGAATTAATGATTTAGGCACTAAAAATAGGAACAAATAAATAATAATAATCTATTTGGCTTTTAGACTTGCACAGTGCAGATATGACATACCACAACTATTCAAATGAAATGACTGCCATAACATTACAAGGTATTTGTTAGTGGAAATAGCTGATCTACCAGTTCTACCAGGGCGTAACTGGTTAAGGTTCAGTTTACATGGTATAGTTTGCTTGTTCATAGTCTAACGGCTAAAGGTTATTGCATATTTAAGATGTATTGATCAAATTCTTAATAACAGTGTGTTCATTAATAATTATCCACTTGTCTGCTTATGAGACAGTGAGATAGTCATTAACAATTAAATAAAATCTAAAAATCACAATTCCAGGCAAAACATAGGTAATCTGTGTTTTGGTCTATCCAAAACATTGGGATCAGATGCAAACTTCAGCAATGTATTGCAACAGTAATAAAATAATACTTCCTACTGAGTGAGTGTGTGTGTGTGTGTGTGTGTGTGTGTGTGTGTGTGTGTGTGTGTGTGTGTGTGTGTGTGTGTGTGTGTGTGTGTGTGTGTGTGTGTGTGTGTGTGTGTGTGTGTGTGTGTGTGTGTGTGTGTGTGTGTGTGTGTGTGTGTGTGTGTGTGTGTTCAGACATATGACAGAGTGCTAACAAAGCATGACAGATTAGCAGTCTATCCAGAAACAAACAAGGCGGTATCAAAGGGCTGTTGGATGCAGCTGTTTACAACTCAACCCTCCAACAAAGAGTCAATTATGTAGTTTAGTCTTTGCTACTCATTTTCTGGGTACTTCAAGGTCAGGTTTACATGCAAATGATTCTGCACTCCTGTCGGCATGTGTACATAATCCTTGCAGTGGTTGTCTTCTTGCGTTGTTGCTATTCTTGATCATTTCGAGTTGTGTGTTTATTTCCTATGTTTTGTCGACCTGTCCAATATAACCAAATAATATACAACCACAGACTACAGATGAGGTGACCCGGAGGTATACATTGCTGCGCCATTTCAGCACCCTGCACTGCACATACAGACACAGACAGAAACGCACAAATAAACAAAACCATCGGAGAGCCTCAATTGTTACAATACTATCATGTCCCTATTCTGGGCAAGTCACTATAGAGCTGAGCAGTCCGTCCTCTCGTGACGTCACCCTTGCCCCAGAAATGGATTCCCCATTTATTTTCCTCATAGACTTTTATATAAATATATATATATATATATATATATATATATATATATATATATATATATATATATAAAGAGAGAGAGAGAGAGATAGAGAGAGATTACACCACAGACAAAGACAGCTTGGTTTGTGACAAATCATGACAACGCACACAATGTTTTGGGACAATCAAATATGTTCTAAGAAGAAACATGTGAAAATGAAAAGTGTTGTTTTTATTTTCTTGCTTTCTTCTTGCTATTTAGATATTGAATGGTAATATTGTGTTTGTTGGCAAGATTTGTCACAACCCCATTTTTAACTAATTTATTGGCATACAGAGGGACGATAAAGGAACGGGACAGAGTGTAAACTTCGGGGGGATTCCGGTCAACATAAGTATACTTATAAATAGATTATATTAAACATTGTTAATGCCTTTTTAATGTCCAATAAATCAAATTAAGACAGATTAGACAAGTCTAGACTAAAGTAAACTGAAATAAGCTAAACAAATCCCAGCATGACCATATCCCAGCACTGACGCCTCAGGCTTGGCTTTGCAAATAAGCAGCTGCAGCTTTGCTACATCCATGCCTGGGTATTGGGCAATGGCTGATGAAGCCTGTGCAAGTAAACAACTTATAATATTGTAGAGTTGGAAAACTGTGCATGTTTTATTATCTTTAAAGAGAGACCTATATAAAATTGTGTAAAAAGAAATAAGAATCTACAAACGCTCAATGCAACGCAAAGCGTAACACTGTGAGCTTGCATATGTGCAATGTTCAATACTTCTGTGTGGGGAGAAACAAAGAGCATGGTTATGGAGATACAAGGTTTGAGTTTTACAGCAACGATATAGTATGTGCTGCTGACAATTATTATGAATTATCTGATTCCTGCTCATCTGAAGCTCTTGCAGACTAACGTGATTTCACTCAGCTTAATACATTTTAAAGAGGAAAATAAACACTATCAACCTTAACAGCCATCATTTGTGAGACACTGAAATGAAAAATCTGCACAATTAATTATGCCCAGTGCTAATACGTCCTCTGCCTTGGTTGCTGTGTTGTGATTGTCGAAATTGCGCTACAAGCTTGTAGATCTGTTATATTCTACAAATCATGCAAATGTCCTGCAAATCGTTGATTGCATGCTTGTTCTTTCAGTTCTTTCAAAGTCAAATGGGGGGGGGGCTAACACCCCTATTCTGTGCATGTCATACCAGGTGAAAGCAGACAAACATTATGTGAAAACCACACAAACCTAGGGTGAAAATATAGGCAAATATTCCAAAGGGGGGAAACAATCTATAAAAGGTCAAATGATCTAGGTTGTAGATCGTCTATTTTATACTGACACAATACAGTACACCAATAAAGCGATAGACGATACAGGTTTGAGTGGTTAGGTTCTGTCTCAATAAATTCTTCATTGAGTGCCAAGTAAAACGTCTCCAGAATTTTATCGCAATAATTCATGTGAAAAAACAAAAATGTGCTAGTATTTGTGCTGCTCTTCCATCGGCAGAGCCTCCCGCTCCTGCCTGTGCTGTGTTCTGTTGTGTTCATATAAGCCTGGAGTGTTGGCATGCCGTGCACTTGGCACTCCCACCGTCTATTGAGTTTTCACTAAAGGAGGTCAGAGGCTGCTTGGTTTTTAGACCAGCGGCTCTCAACTTGCGGGCCGGGGCCCTGCTGGTGGGCTGTGGGGTTATTGTGAGTACATAGCTGCGTAAGTAGTGCTGGGGTTAGGGTTTAGATTGTGTTATGTACACTAAATGTATGCTTGAGTGCTTTAAGTGCACTTATCTGTACACCTGCTAATAGCTCGTCCCTCTTTCATCAAGCTAATTGTCAGGCAGTCCAAGAGCTGAGAGCAACTAGAAATCCGCTGGTTTCTGCTAGTCATATGCTATACCTGCATGCTCTCTATCATTTACACCCAGCTGTATCAGCTTTCTGTCTCTGTCCTGTGTTTCATAACTCTGTACTGGCTGACAATTGAATACCCTCCATGGGATTAATAAAGGTATGTCTGTCTAACACCAGGTTAGAGAGTGCACCCTAGAATCCGTCTGCAAACATCTAAATAAAATTATTAGATTAACATGATGCTCAGCATTTAGCTGACTTTTTATTTTATTTTTTTATTCAGAGTGGATTAACCGCTTAAGCCCTGTTTTATAATTAGTCTATTTTTTAAACAAATTTAGAAGATGTTTGCATATAAAAACTGTGCCCAAAATAAGGGTGGCACGCGACGGACCTGTGTGAGAGCATCAACTGAACCACAATGTCCGGGGAATCCATTAGAGCAGTTTTCAACCTTTTTCATATCAAGGCCACTTCCTTTCTCAGCATTTCAGCCATTTGTTGGTATTTAGACCAAACTAAAGAATATTGTTATTGTTGCATAGGACTATGTCCAAAATTTCATTTCCCAGTTACATAGGCTTCTTGTAAATTAAATAATGTGGCTGTTTAACAATGACTTAATACTTGAGTGTAAAATGAAAATGACAAATGGACTTTTTTTTTTTACACACTCAAAAGTTACCAACCATTTAAGTGGGGACCCCCTCAAGGACCACTCGTGGTTTCCAGTCCACAGGTTGGAAACCACAGTTTGAGAGCTTGTAAAGGGTAGAAGTACCTTATATACAATAAAATATACAATATACTGTATATTTTTACAAGTACTACATGTTTGACATACTAGCCAGTAGCCAGACCAACTTTATCTTTCAGACACTTTATGACACTAAGCGACTAATGGAGGGTGTATTTTCCCTACATTTAGACTATCCTGCAAAAATGTATTGCAGTAGGTGACTGCCTCTTATTTTTTTATTTGACAAGTAACATAAGTGAAGTGGAATGAACAGGTGGTGAGACAAGTTAGAAATCTTCAGTCTTTCAAACTGAGCTTTGAATGACATTTGTGAATGCTTATGCTTAGACTACCGTACAGGTACAGTAGCCTGTATGAACTGTTCAACATGTGACTGCCAGTAACCAACCACACCTTCACTCTCTCTCGCTCTAGGGATAATGGCTATACAGCATGGCAAAATAGGGCCCTAGTGTAAAATTAAATCCCTTTTAGCTACACCCACCCAAACGGCAAAAGGGCACTTCTATATTGTTTGCATTGATCCCAACCAATTCATTGATTATTAAATTCATTGATTATTAAAATAAACATGCTCTCTGAAAATGCATGCAGTCCATTGACCCATTAACACAGCAGAGAATAGAAGGGTTGGGTGCCAAAGGAGTTTGACCAACATTGCCTGCCTTGCCTCCCCATGATTTGGGGCGATGCTTCATCCGGATGGGAGCCCCGGGAGATATTATGTGAAAACAATAAAAACAATGAGCTAGCTTAGTGGTCAGACAGACAAACATGATGACCCTCTTCTAGAGAGATGACCTCCGGGAGAGACACATGTCTGTGACGCCAGAAAAGAATCAGTAGGGTTCATCTTTCGGTCTAAGTATGACAGAGTGCCACAGTAAATTGAACGGCGCGTTTTTGGTGTTCTTTTGACCTCTTGCTTGAATAACTGTTGTACAACAGAGATCAACAACACAAAATCATATTATCCACGGGTAGTGGTACTACTACTAACCTAAAGCCAGGTAGTAACCGAAGCCAGGACGGCACAGACAGACTGAGGCCCTATTCAGAGCCTCACCCAGTGTAACAACACAGGCTTGTCCTACTAAGTGACACGGGAGGCCCTGGGCAGCTCACTGAAGAAAAGCCCACAGATAGTGTGCAACCAAACAAGGCAACGTGAGACCTGGGCTACCCGGGGTGGAACAAAAACCATTACGCTGGGCGATCAAATGGTAGAGGGGATGTGGGGGAGGGATGGGGGGGCAGGAGAGGGAAAGTGACAAAGAGCATAAAAAGTGGATGGAGGTAGGAGCAGAGAGAGAGAGAGAGAGAGAGAGAGAGAGAGAGAGAGAGAGAGAGAGTAAAAATAGACAGTTTTGTACAGGTTTTCCACACAACAGCAACCGTACTGTCATGTGTGTTTCCTTTACTGTGTGATTACTTTTCAGGAAAGAGTACAAAGTGCTGCATTGACAAATCATGTTAATACAGTACCTCTGATTGGTTTAAACCTTATGAAACCTAATACCTATAGAACATCTGGTTCGTAGACCGGGTGCTTTTGTGTGACACTTCAAAATCAGCAATATAATTTGCAGGGATTGGACATAAAAACTAGACATATGAGATACAGGGTTCTGTCTGACAGCAAAAACATATAGACAAAGATGGGGGGCGGGGGGGGCTGTTACCGCAAGGGAGTGAATATGTGAATCTGATTACATGGAAGAATTGGATACACACCTCTATTGTCTAATAGACTGTACGGTCCCCAAGTCTAACAGGGGGATGGGAGAAAGACAGCAGGACCTCAGGGGAAATGTGGACTTAGAGGTGGAGACAGAGAATATGAGTGAAATGAGGAGAGAGAGGGTGAAAGTAGGATACAAAAAAAGACGTAGAACAAGGGAGCGAGTGTGTCTATTACATAACGTGTAACGTGTTTGTTTTTATTCAAAGCGCGGCCCCGGTATAATGTTGTCCCAACATTCAGCGCCTTGGCCGCTCCGCTGGGACAGCCCCAGACACACATGCACAGACAGTAGATACTGAAAAGCTACACGGGAGATAGAGATTATGTATCCACTGCCCCACGGTGTCTGCTGGGAGAGTTCTTATCACGGGATTACCAGCCCACAAACTAGCATCAATGTTTTGGGTTTCTCTTTGTTTTTGTTTTGTGTTTTACACACAGGAGGCTGAATTCAAAAAGGCATCATGAACTATTTTGTTCTCTCAAAAAGGCTCTGTGCCCAACTGTAGTCCCGGGTTTCCAGAAGGTGGCTTAGCCTCGTTGCGGTTCAGTTTCCCATGGCTTTGTTTCAATTACACTTTAATCGCTCAACCTGACTTTCCCGACTTTTTTACAATGTCTTTCACGGCCAATCCCGGCGTTACTGACTTCTTAGGATCAGTAGGGGGCACCAAAAACATTTTTGTTTCTTTGTTTTCTTTACCCCAGCAAGCATATTTGAACCAGTAACCAGTTTCCGGTTCAAATCTGCTGCCGACTCATTGACCAGCCAATCAGCTAATATGGAAAAATGAACCAGATGAGGAAACAGATTATATGGCAAAATACTGCCAACATACAGTATATAAACGCCTGAATGTGTAATTCCACTAACAGCTTTAGCCTTAACAATTCCATAAGGTACTGGGTGCCAAACTCTGGGCAGGGAACTATTTCTGGGTTGCGACGCAGAGGTTTTAAGGATACCTATATATTTTTTTGTTTCACACATTTTATCATTTTATCATTTCAAAACATTTTGTGAAAAAAAGCAATAGATCTCTTATTTTCACTAGTTTGGGGATTAAAAAAAAATCTCTTTTGGATCACAGGCTAAAAAGTTTGGAACCCACTGCTCTAAAGGTAATAAGGTCAAATGTTTTTGATCCATTTGTACTGTCAAAATGTCCACGTCAACAGACTTCAGAACCTCTCATGTGCCAACTCCATGAAAGTGAGGTCGCTCTAGATAAAGATGCCAGCGGAATGCCTAGACTGTCAAATAAACTGGGCCATGTGCAATTGTGGGCCTTTAGGTCTCAATCTCAGAAGCATAATGATACAGTGCAATGTAGCTGTCATGGAAAACATGTACTAATGTTGATGCACACAGTGAAATCCTCAATGGTGTTTTATGCAGCCAAAATATAAACATGTAAATAGGAGAACATGCATAGTTGTGCTTTCCAGATGCAATACGAGGGCAAAACCAGAAAGGCGCTTACTTGACCAAATGGGGAAATGTCTGAGGTCCCTGTGAGGGAATGGGTCATTTCCACGGCTAAAAAAGATTTTTAGAGCTACATTTACAATTGGTAAAATATTCAGGTTGCGATTACAGTAGGTTTTGAGGTTAGGGGTTGGCGTTGAGTTTAATGTTTCGGTTATGGTTACAATGGCCAAACAAAATGTAAAAAAAAAAAAGCATTTTAACTTAATTCGTTTCGATGCCCACATAGAGATACAGATTATGGAAAACAAATACAATACATATAATAGTAACATATACAGTTAATTCACCAGTGTTCATTCAGGCATTTGTTTCATGCAACTCAAATAAAAACATGTAAGCAAATAAGTAGTACTGCGTGCATGCATGCACACGCATGTATGCGTGTGTGTACAGTATTTACAATAGTGGTTTCTAGACGCAGGACAAGTTATCCTATCTATCTATACTCTAAGAAGCATAATGTGATGCAAAACCTCACCAGAATAACATGCGTGGTTTGTGGCCAAGTGGAGACGTGGGTTAAGTAAGATAACATGGAGAGCATTGTGCTGTTAGACCTCCCATCATGGCCGACCACAAAGATGTTTTCTTACGAGTAAAGGTACTGTACTAAAAACAAGATCTTAAGAAACGTCTTCGCATCAAAATGTACTCTTTATCAAGAATGTGTCAGATCTTAAAATATAAAATATAATGTGAAATTTAAAAATAGGTGATCGACAAGCACACAATGTATTGCAAGGTGCTGGCTGTGAGCTTGTAGATTGCCCATTAATTTTTAATAGAAATGTATAAAATAGGGCTTAAATGTTGTTTACGTATGTTTTAGAATAGTCTAGATGTACAAAGTAACTTGGAACTCGAGTTTTAAAATAGTAGAAGTGGAAACGAGAGGAGAATAGATGCAGGGCGACGGCTCAAGTTCATCAGGAACAGGACTCGAACCGCAATCACGGTACACGGAGTAAATGTAGTGCACTTATTTACTTTCCACCACTGGTCATCTGGTTAGACGCTTTGCTTCTGCACTCACTTTACAGAGAGGAAAGAACAGAGGTATTGTACATCTTGCTTCCATGGTTTTTAGATAGCGTAGCTTTGCTAGTACCCACCCACTATGGCTTCCACGGACACGCAGGTTTGTCCATCCCAGTGGGTAAGTCACATGTTTTGTTAAAACATCGTACTCACATCATTTTGTTTTGTCAATCCATAACCTCAAACCTAATGCCAACCCGTAACCCCAGCGCAACCTGAATATTTTACCAACTGTAAACTTGGCTCTAAAAGTTTTTTCCTAGCCATTTCCTCACAGGGACCTCAAAAATGTCCCCCATAAGGTCAAAGTCCTTGTGGTTTTTACCATCCTCGTGGGGACTTTTGGTTCCCACGATGTGCATAGTTAAGCAAGAACAGACACAAACACAAACACAACTTACCTCGATCTCCGATATGCGTTGTGATCTGGTTGGTCAGGACCACCTTAGGAGAAGCAAAAAAACAAACATATACAGTATGATGAGTTTCACAACATTCACCAATGCACGGTGTGTGATTATGTAATCTGGGGGCATGTGAGGTGTTGGCAGAAGAGTGGACAATAATAATAATAATAATAAGGGTGGTAATAATAATAATAACATATACAGGTTTCACAAAATTCATTTACATGTATTTTTATTTTTTATTTTAGGTTTTATGATCTCAACTACACCCAGAAAACCATAGCTTTGAACATTCAGTGGATTTTCTGGGGTCTGGAGTTTTCTGTGGGGATTGGAAGGCTTTTGAGCTGCAATGAAAACAGGCAAAACAGTGGAAACCGTTGACATTATATGGAATTTGCAGAATGTGAAATCACGTGTTTGAGTCAGAAAATCCCAGACCACAGAAACTCTACTGAATGCTGAAGGTACAGTTTTTTGGGTGCAATTGAGCTCAGGAAAAAAGAAAAAATACAAAAAAAAAAAAAAAACTTTTTTTAATGTCAGTCTCTAAATTATTTAACCCAACCCAACTTTTTTTATTACAATTACAGTGACTGCACTTGTCATGTCTGTAACATGTCATGTGTCACGTCCATCATTAATGCCGGATCTGTTGCTTATGTCTGACGTCCGAATATAGCCCACCTGCAAACTCACTATGCGATGCATTTTGAGCTTGAACATTTTTTCCACTGTGCGACACCGCCGTGCAATGAAGTATGAACCACTCTTTATTATGCTATGTTTTTATTATTGTGTCTGTGTGAGTTTTCAGTGTGTGTGATTTGGCCTTGGTCACAAAGGCACGACTAGCAGTGTATGATAACAGTGTTTCCAGTAACAAGAGATAGTGTCCCAGTTTGCTTCACACGAGTAAGCAGAATGTAATCTTTTGTCAAAACGGCACACTTTGGTCTGAAAAATACAACGGATGCCAAAATAACCAGCCAGGCAGCTAACTGAAGCAAGTTCAAGTGATAAAGTTTCCCGGTGGGCCAGACACAATTCATTAAAAATACAATAATACCATTCTGTTATCCTGTCTTTTAGGCATTCGAAGAATCAGTTTTGCATTCACTACATTTTGCTCATTTTTCTGGTTATGTCAGAGCCCAAACATGGCAGTTTTCAGCCATACCGCTAAAACGGTGCCGATTCTACCTTCTTCTAAGTAATTTTTCTGTATTCTGAAAAACTTATGTCTCTGTATGATTGGTGATGTATTTGAGCATGACATGTTGCAATGTGACCTGCTGTGTGAGCTTGTACATCTGCAGAATGTTTACACCAGAATAGGGTTCACGTGGTTAACCACTATGCCATCCTGTGCCATCTTTCAGAGATCGTTTTTATGTGTTTCTATAAAAATCCTGTGTCTATCTTCAGGCTTATCTAGGGCGATGTTTTTTCACCACAGTCCATAAAAAATGGCAGATTTTTCAAAAGTGTAATCATTGCTTAACTGACTTGTTCCAAGTACTTATCTTTACAACTTTTCAGAAAGCATGTAAAACACATCTGGAACGAATGGCACATTTTGCGCGGCTGCTTCGCCAGGTTTAGCCATTATAGTCATTACATAAGTGTCGTCACAAGCTCACAGTGCCACTGTAAGCTTGTAAACCGGCTATTTTCAAATAGTATAATATGGGGCGCAAAGACAAAGGCCAACGGCTCATTTTAAATAATGGAAATTCTAATAATGTGGAATACTGTACCAATGTGAGCATTTTATATTCTCATAAACAATACATACATTATATTTAATTCTGAAAACTGGTGTTTGAACAGCTACATTATTAAATATGCCCTGCCCACTCATTTACCATACGGACAGAAGTCTCTGAGTGGAAGAAGTCCCACAAAGTATAGATTTAAGTGGTTAAGGGCCTTACACACTAGGGGGCGTTGTTTTCAGGTCATTTTCAGGCTAAATGTGCTTGTAGCTGATCCACAAGCTTACAACGTTGCAGCATGAATAGAACTGCTATTTTCCCCACAAACAGACGCTGAGGTTTAAGCTCGCAATCATGTATAAATCAGGCATAATGCATTCCTGTTATAATATCACAGTGGCAGATTCCTCTAGTCTAGATGATGAAACAGAATTCTCGGGAGAACAAGACATGTTTTGTGTTTTCTTTCCCCGTGACACACACCTTGGCAGAACATATTTGTTTTTGCACAAATATGCAGGTAAAACAATGCCAAATTCACATTTTGAGGGAGTTTTGTGGTTGGTCATGCCAGCGGGCTGAGCTCATCGCATACATAATGTGCAGACAATGCATCTACACATAACTCCTATTTTTGTCACAGCACATTTACAGTACATCTACTCAGTAGATTTACTTTAATACTGTATTTGTACTGTCCTTGAGCATTTCCAATAATTTTACCTCTACTCCACTACATTTCAGGTACAAACTTTGCACATTTATTCAAATGTATTTAAAGAACTTTTGATTTCTAATTAACAAAAAATAAAACATACAAAGTATATTAACCACTTCAGCCCTTTATACATTTCAGCCATTTGAAAATAGCAAGCCTATAAGCTAACAAGGTGCTGCAATGCCACGCATTTAAAGCTTGTAGATAGAATATTTTCTAAACATGATCATATACATTGTAAAAAGACAAATGTGTGTATTGTTATTCTGTAATTCTGGAGCACGTTGAAACTGAGAACTGCCTGGCAAAAACCTCAGTCTACTCTGTAAGCCACTGATATAGGCAACCAAATAAATATATAGCTATATTTTGGGCTTTTTCCCCCTCTATGTTGCTTTCTCCTTTCATGCTGCAGCTGTTTCCCTGCAGACACATGCTTCATCCTGCACAAATCCGTAACTTTGTTGTTGTCAACAAATCATGAAAACAAAACATTTGTCGGGTGGGTCCTATTAGGTCCCATTTGTGGAGTCTTCTTTGGTACTGGCTGGCCTGGGAATCGAACGCCATTACCTTGGCTACTAGTAACTAGTCCAGCAGGGGTCCTGCACAATGACAGACAGCAGAAGATGGTATTTGTACTGGGCAGCGCCGAGGGATGGCTGCATGCATGTTCACCCAACAAACCCTGCCTTGGATAAATAAAGGAGTACTTAAGATAAATGTCTTTATTTGCTTAAACCCTGATAGGCTTAAAGAAAAAAAGTGTGCCATAGCGAGGTAACCTCCATCCAATTGTGCACTTCTTGTCCAGGCACATTTCAAGATAGCGAAAGGCGGGAAAACAAAGAATAGACGTGTTCTGGTCTGTTTGCTCCATCGAGTCAGGACAGCGCCCAAGCCTAACCGCAAGCATCCATAATGTTAAAACAACACGAGTGCCGACACAGCACATTTTGGTCCTGACTGAGCGCTGATCAGAAATCACATGGCAGATGATAGACAAGAAAAGGGGGAGAGGAAGAGAAAACACGCAGTGACATGGATAGGGCCTTTGGTTATGAAAGAGGGCTGAGAGAGAGATTATGGTGAACAAAAGCTCTGCGGTCGCCAAGCATCGCAAGTCTCCTGTTGCTACGTAACGCCAAGTACAGGCCTATGTAAGATGTGTACATAAAGCCAGACAAAGCCTGCTCTTTCCCTTGAGCTGAAAGGGTTTAAAGTGATGGCGTACTAACACCTTGATGGCAATAACAGTCTCTACACAGTGAAGTGCTAAAGCTGCTATTATTATTTGAACAAAATTATGCCTAATTTCAACCAGGCAAAGTAATATACAATATAACTAGCACATAGGAAGGGTTGTAGAACTAGAAGTGTTCTGCAAAGTAGCCACTTTCCTATTGAGTAACAGAACTTTTACTAATTAAACTGAGATTAAATTTAGGGCCCGTTATGAAAAGCGGGCCCTAAATTTAATTTCAGTTTAATTAGTAAAAGTTCTGCTTTTCATAACATGCGCTGTCCGTGATGCGGCCCACAAGTAATTTGAATTCCCTTAATTTTGTTTTCGTCATCTTTCTTCTTCCCTTAGGCACTATTCCTTATGCCGACACCTTTATTCGCGACTGGAGGTGTGGTTGTCATGGATTTCTCAATTTTTGGCAAAATGCAAGCTCAATACAGAAAAGGAAACATTGATGTTTGGTGATCATATAGCACTTTGAATCATAAGAAATGATCCATAACTGACCGAGCCATGATCTTTTGAAAAGACTTGAAAAGGGCGCATGAAGAGAGAGCAAACAGTGAGGCTGCGGGTAGAGCCATGCATCACGAGGCGTTAGTATACTTATGAACCATTTAGAAGTATATAGGCATAACAGCAAAAAGATAATGGATGAATTAAAAGCAATGGCAAAACCAACACGGATTGGAAGAAAGCAAAAAACGCCCAAACCAGACCTATGCATAATGCAACGCTTCTACGAGGTGTTTAAGGGAAATAGGATGGTATCGAAAAAAACAACTTTAGCGTGGGAACACCTCTTCTTCATTTCTAGATGCTCCAACTGCATATAAAGGGTGATGAGACGAAAATGGAGCCCTTGGTCTCCACTCCCCACTGCTTTGTGTTATTTTTTGTCATTGCTCATTTGCACATACTATACATGAAACGTAACCTCTATTATTTACCCTAATAATGAAGCACCTAGGAGCACGGGGGCACTTCACATAGACAGGGCGATATGGCCCTCCATGTCACCCTGTCAGTGCTTCACCCTGGGTGAACATCTTGTGACTGACATGTCTCCCATCCAATGCCAGGTTAACTACGTTGAAACCGAGAGACCTGGGAGCTGGAGCTGACCACTCCAAATACATTCTTCTACACATGGCCTCCCATGTAGCATTTTGTGCACCAACTAGTGACAGAGGACAGACATCTCTTCACTGAGGGAGAAGAGCAGTGTTTTGACAAATGGGGGGGGGGGGGTGTTGGAGGAGGAGGTTGCGCTATGCTTGAGAACCATTGGACTAAAGACACACTGGTTTAATCTCAACAACTGTGCGATGAGACTTTCATGGGAGCTAAAATCTCACACCGGAAGTTACATGAACAAGCACAGCGAATGCAGCAAGCTGGAACAGATCATGAACACTATTTATGAACCATAGGGACCTGTGTCATTTAATTGATTCAAGGCTACAAAATAATACATCAGTTTTTTCACTTGCTCTTTCATGATATTTGAGGCTGCCAGACAGGAAACGGCAGACAGTCTTGCCATAGTTGACATGTTTAGAAACACACTTTTTGTTGTTTAAATGCCTCTATAAAATCACACAGTGTACGTTGAAAGCAACAGACAACAATGTGTTATACATCTTCTGATATTTTCCAGAAGTGTATTTTGGAATTGCATGACAGCGAAAATGATGTTGGTGTCACTACCTGCTTACATCATATACCCTGGACTACAAGTTACACAAACCAGTACCATCCATAATCTGGCACAGCTAGTCCTCTGGTTTATCATTTTTGATTCTTTGTAGAAAATAGACACAACACCCATACAAGACCTATTGTTTACAGGTTACTCTCAACATTGCCTTATTTTAGCAGAGAACAATTTAGTTCATTTGATGTACTGATTAAGGCTGATGAATTGTGTAGTGTTCATCTGATTGATGGTTTACATTTTTACAACTCTCTGTAACATGGGGCAGGTTTGTGTGACAACGCTGACATCTAGTGGTGAAAAGGTGTTACCCTGCCTTACATTTCCACACTTTTTCCACACATACTGCATTTTGTAGACAATGAATTATCTATGTCTCAAAGGTCAAACAACATCCAATATATTGGGGCTTAAGTAATTACCTTATAAAGAGATATGCAATTTGTGTAATATCAAGGTATTACTGATAACCTACTTAGCTGGAAACATTTAAAGCCTTTTGGACTTTGGCAGTATACATGAAACTTCAGAGATGACAACTAAACAGAAAACATTTTAACATACATTTAAAAGGTAAAATGCAATTAAAAGCATCAGCTTATATGATTAATTAGAATGTAATTAAAAGTGTCAGCTTCTATGATTAATTCAAATGTAATTAAAAGCAACAGCTTATATGATTATTATGGGAACATCGACTATATGAATAGTCTAACAAAATATTAGCAGTGATTAGTGATATTTTCAGATTGTTTATTTGTCACGCTTGAGCAGCGTAATTCCTGAGCCAATAATATAATGGCTGGGGGAAAATGCTAATGTGTATGTACAGTATGAATTCAAGGCTCCATAAGGTTTGGAATTGATAGAAAAATAATGGTTTTGATGATTTTTAATGATTTTTCTTTGGGTTAAAAAAACAACAACAGCCTGTTATTGCTTACCGGGATGCGGAACTCGTGCGCCAGGTATTTGAGGGTGGAAGCCTCCTGTCCCAGCAGGTTGCTCCGCTGGGTGAGGTTCCCGGGAAGCGACGTGTCAAACTCCTTCCTCACCACCGAGGCCACAGAGTCCAGGATGATCAGACCTGATTTGGTGGAGATGACATCCTCCTCCAGCCTGTCCAGTCTGCACGACGCACCACGCATACATGAGGACACGTCAGAGTAGGTTGTATGACCCGTTTAGGTTGGATGTCGAAATAAAAAATGAATGAATAATAATTAAACCCCATCGGCAACCCCATCTGAACATATGTTGTTCCAGGTTACCCCTATGGGTTGACACCCATAGAGAAGAACCTCTATGGGTTGGCAGCCATAGAAATACTCTCCATATTTGTAACTTGTAATGAGAGCTTTGCGCCTTCATATCATATCATTCCATGTACTTTATGTACAACAAAGTTACAAATATAATGATAAAATGTTTGTCATTATATCAAATAAGGGTATCAGCATATGTAATCTAGTGTGTACTTTATAAGCATCAGTGTTGGTGCCATCCAATGAGAAATGACATTGACACAATGGATAATAAAGCATGTGGCTTCTATCTCCTTTCACTAAACAGTACCTGCTGAGAACATCCTGACAGGTGAGTTCCCTGAAGACGTGCACACGCCCAGCCATCTGCACCACCTTCTCCCTGGAACAGAAGTAGTCTGGGAACCTGCTCTGGGCCATTTCTACCAACCTGGCGTTAAAAGGAACACACAGTGCATACTAGGTAAAGTGATCATTGATTGGAAACATGACAAATATATAGTTGAAATGTTAATGCTCTATATTAGTACAGGCATTATATGGAATAGAAGGGGTCAACCTGGAACTAATTGCAAAAAAAGCAAACTCAGCTGATTTTGTATCTTCAATATATCCTGAATAGCAGATAAAAAGTTGCCTGGAATTGTCTGAGGGGAAAGGTTTGAAAATGGCATTTACAGTATGTCCACCATTGACTTCCCATTTAAGGCAAATATTTTCTAAATTTCATTGTGCTTTAAGTAGCAAATGACATATCAAACTAGAGAGTTTTCATGATGCTGGATCCATTCCAAGCATTTATTTTGCCTCAAAAATCTTCCTTGGGTTAAAAACAGCCATAACCGTGTTGACAAATATGATGAGGTCAGCACATTTGGGCAAGTTGTTATGGTGATATTTCACCCAATGAGTGATTTTGTGCAAAACTAATGCTAATAATGTATTCAGCACCATGAAAACTCTCTAGTTTGACATGTCACTTGCTACTTAAAGCACAATGAAATTTAGAAATGATTTGCCTTCAATAGAATGTCAATGGTGGACATACTGTAAATGCCATTTTCAAACCTTTCCCCTCAGACAATTCCAGGCAACTTTTTATCTGTTCAAGATATATTGAAGATACAAAATCAGCTGAGTTTGATTTTTTTGCAATTAGTTCTAGGTCAAATGACACTATTACTGGACTATATCAGTGGTTTTCAACCAGTGGTCTGGGGACCACCAGCGGCCCCTGAGAGGATTCCAGGTGGTCCCCAGCTAAATGATGAACAGTTGGTAACCAAATGGATCGTAAAATTTTACAAAGAGTTAAATTATATTTAAACATCTGAACTACTTAATTCTCAAGAATGTACACATTTAGAAAATGTATATGAATTGTTATTTTGTCACGTTTTGCAAGTTCATCTCTCCTAAATTATGGACACAAACTTGAAAATGGTGTTTTTGTATTTTGTGGTTTTTTGTATTGTTTGCACTGCTTTTTGTTTTTGTTTTGTTGTTTTTCTGTTTTTAGCTGCCCTGTCTACTTGTGCTGCATACAGTGTTGTAGTGGTACTTTTAGAAGTGGGGGGACACCTCTTAAAGGGGAATTCCACCCATTTTATTTATTTTTTCTGAGAGTCTACAAATGTGAACCAAATGGACCCTAACGGGTCCATTTGGTTCCATTTGTACACTCTCAGAAAAAAGGAAACTCATTAACATGGTGAAACACATCTTGATGATGTCATCAAGATGTGTTTCACAATGTTAACGCTTTTTTTCAGACCTCCATTTCTAGGAAACACAGAATGGGGGGAACTTTTTTATCATGTCCACACAACATCTCTAAGGTATATTAATGACATAGTAAAATATTGAAAATGAGTGGAATTCCGCTTTAAGACACGCTATTAAAACAAGTATAGCATATTGAGAAGATTGTTTACAATTGTACCCAAAAAAACATACGGTAGGCATACTTTTGCCCCCAAAATATTCTAGATGCAAGAAGTGGGGGGACGCTGTCCCCCCGCGCCCCCCCCCCTCCACTACACCCCTGGCTGCATACCATTTGCCCTTTTAGGGACTTAAATAAACCTGGACTGAACTGGACCGGGACATCATGTGCGGTAAGAACCCTGGCGGTGTACCTCTCTGCTGAAAAGGCTGACTCTGTGTCTATGTAGATCACTCCACTGTCCAGGCCTCCCATGCTCTTGGGCAGAGTAGCCAACACACTGAGCATCATGCACAGCTGGGTCTTACCACATCCTGACGGACCAGCCACCTAGCAGTACGTACACACACACACACACACACACACACACACACACACACACACACACACACATGTTTAATTAAGCCACCTTCGGGGACGGATGACAGAACACCCCCCTTTCGGGGGCTACCCTTTCTGAATGGGTTAGAGAGAAGCTGCGACCACTGTTGACGTCCAGAGGATACCCACTTTACCAATATGACTTGATACTTTTGATTTAACCTTTCTTTCAAAAGTATGATTTTTTACCCTGAGATTGGGGACAAATCATATTTAAGCCACTTTTGGGGAATGGGGCGGGGCTTATTTCACACTACAGGAAGTCACCTTTGGGCCTTAGTCTATACACAGAGCTTACTTTAAGCCACCTTTGGGGTCCAGTTCTGGGGACATATCCTGGCTACTCTATAGCCTACTGACTACCTATGAGCTAAAGAATTGATTATAAGATTTTAAAGCCCCACATTGAGAGGCTTCTACAGGCCTGTAGGGGATTTGATGGTCTGCTACAAGCCCTTGTGCGGATTCAAATCCTCAGATAAGGCTCTCTTGGTGCTTTCCAACCCTGCTTGTGGATCTTTGGCCTGAAAACACTCCTATATGCTACAATAAAAACGTAATTTTTTACCCACTCATACCGTCCCTTTATCCAGAACACCAGAAAGCATAATGTTAAATTGCATCTAATTGAACTAGTGTTTCATTGTGTATGATTTGCTATTCTTGGTATATGTTTTGCACTTTTCAGTGATATCTGTATGCCTTCTCTGTCTTGTCACTTTCCATGTCACAATGTTTGTCACTACACAAATAAATAGTTGTCCTATGCATGTGATAACACTTTGACCTTTGCCTTTGGCTACACAAAATCTGACCTTTGCAATGTAATTTCCTTCACAAACTCTACAAGAAGTAAACAGTGGGGCCTGGGGGCTAACATGATGCACTCTCTCGTATCTTTTTATTGGCTAATTGTAGTAGAGCTTTCTGCCTTCTTTGACTACTAACTCGGCTCAGTCCCTACAGTACATCCGCCATTGATGAGTAAAGATGTCTCAGAAGTTCTGAGGCATCCTTATACTGTAAGTTAGAAGTGGTAAGAGTCACTCTGCACTCATTGCTACTGTAGAAAGCAGCAGACCACCTCGATCTACAAGCGGTGGGGGGAGGAGGGGGTTTGAGGAAAACATCATGTATGTCGGGGTTGAAAGCCCAACTGAAACTAAAAACTGTAGTTACACAGCAACACTTTTGGGGACATTTTTCGGAATACACACCAGTTGATTGGGGACCTCTTAACCTCTTGGGCCCCATGGCCCCCGCCGTAAGGCAGCAAGTACTTTGACCTCTGAACTTCCGCCAATAAATGTCAATAAATCAATAGGGACCAAATAAAATAAGATATTCATTGATTATTGTTACAGTGGGTATTTATAATCCATACATTACTCCTATTACATGATTAGTACACATAATTGTTACTTATTTCTATAATTTTCCTCCCTATACGTTAACATGACTAATATTACAGCAATAATACATTTTCTCAATTCTATGTGTTCAATGAGGTCTTCAGGCACATTCACTACTCAGAATACAAAATCTCCATAGGCGGAGATAATTTTCAGCTATATTCTCCTGAGTAAGTGATCACAGAGGGACAATTTGGAGAGAAAAATATTATGCTTTACACCGCATTCATAAATTTTCAGAAGTTGGCTTCTATTTGGTGATCCAAGTGTAGCCATAATCATTGTAGTTTTTTGCCCACAACTGTTCCCATTTGAGCATACGTTTTAGGCGGATTTTCCCCCTGGGAGAGGTTAACAACCCCCACCAAAGTGTCCCCAATCTGTCTTAAGTGGACAGGTCTACACTAGTCCTTCCCCTCTCCCAGGAAGACAAGCACACGCTCTGATTAACTTGGTGACAAAGAACCTAAATGGCCTGGAATTGAAGGCACATGGTTTGGGGATATACAATTGAGTGAGAAAGTTTGTCATTTGGTCTTAACACCCAATTTCACCATGAACAGTCAGTCTGAGCTGAATCCAGCTGCCTCCAGTTGTCTCTACACCAGCTCATCGGTAGTGGTCAAATGGGATGATGCACCCTCGCATATCTTTTTATTGGCTAATTGTAGTAGAGCTTCCTGCCTTCTTTGACTACAAACTCGGCTCAGTCCCTACAGTACATCCGCCATTGATGAGTAAGGATGTCTCAGAAGTTCTGAGGCATCCTTATACTGTAAGTTAGAAGTGGTAAGATTCATCTACCCCAATCCCCACCCACCAGACACTGCACTCATTGCTACTGTAGCAAGCAGCAGACCACCTCGATCTACAAGCGGTGGGGGGAGGAGGGGGTTTGAGGAAAACATCATGTATGTCGGGGTTGAAAGCCCAACTGAAACTAAAAAACTGTAGTTACACAGCAACACTTTTGGGGACATTTTTCGGAATACACACCAGTTGATTGGGGACCTCTTAACCTCTTGGGCCCCATGGCCCCCGCCGTAAGGCAGCAAGTACTTTGACCTCTGAACTTCCGCCAATAAATGTCAATAAATCAATAGGGACCAAATAAAATAAGATATTCATTGATTATTGTTACAGTGGGTATTTATAATCCATACATTACTCCTATTACATGATTAGTACACCTAATTGTTACTTATTTCTATAATTTTCCTCCCTATACGTTAACATGACTAATATTACAGCAATAATACATTTTCTCAATTCTATGTGTTCAATGAGGTCTTCAGGCACATTCACTACTCAGAATACAAAATCTCCATAGACGGAGATAATTTTCAGCTATATTCTCCTGAGTAAGTGATCACAGAGGGACAATTTGGAGAGAAAAATATTATGCTTTACACCGCATTCATAAATTTTCAGAAGTTGGCTTCTATTTGGTGATCCAAGTGTAGCCATAATCATTGTAGTTTTTTGCCCACAACTGTTCCCATTTGAGCATACGTTTTAGGCGGATTTTCCCCCTGGGAGAGGTTAACAACCCCCACCAAAGTGTCCCCAATCTGTCTTAAGTGGACAGGTCTACACTAGTCCTTCCCCTCTCCCAGGAAGACAAGCACACGCTCTGATTAACTTGGTGACAAAGAACCTAAATGGCCTGGAATTGAAGGCACATGGTTTGGGGATATACAATTGAGTGAGAAGGTTTGTCATTTGGTCTTAACACCCAATTTCACCATGAACAGTCAGTCTGAGCTGAATCCAACTGCCTCCAGTTGTCTCTACACCAGCTCATCGGTAGTGGTCAAATGGGATGATGCACCCTCGCATATCTTTTTATTGGCTAATTGTAGTAGAGCTTCCTGCCTTCTTTGACTACAAACTCGGCTCAGTCCCTACAGTACATCCGCCATTGATGAGTAAGGATGTCTCAGAAGTTCTGAGGCATCGTTATACTGTAAGTTAGAAGTGGTAAGATTCATCTACCCCAATCCCCACCCACCAGACACTGCACTCATTGCTACTGTAGAAAGCAGCAGACCACCTCGATCTACAAGCGGTGGGGGGAGGAGGGGGTTTGAGGAAAACATCATGTATGTCGGGGTTGAAAGCCCAACTGAAACTAAAAACTGTAGTTACACAGCAACACTTTTGGGGACATTTTTCGGAATACACACCAGTTGATTGGGGACCTCTTAACCTCTTGGGCCCCATGGCCCCCGCCGTAAGGCAGCAAGTACTTTGACCTCTGAACTTCCGCCAATAAATGTCAATAAATCAATAGGGACCAAATAAAACAAGAATTTCATTGATTATTGTTACAGTGGGTACTTATAATCCATACATTACTCCTATTACATGATTAGTACACCTAATTGTTACTTATTTCTATAATTTTTCTCCCTATACGTTAACATGACTAATATTACAGCAATAATACCACTAAAATATCTGTAGAATTTACATAGTTTGGTACATTTTCATAAATGTTTTGCTATCAACTGCTGACACCGTGATGGACATTTTCTCAATTCTATGTGTTCAATGAGGTCTTCAGGCACATTCACTACTCAGAATACAAAATCTCCATAGACGGAGATAATTTTCAGCTATATTCTCCTGAGTAAGTGATCACAGAGGGACAATTTGGAGAGAAAAATATTATGCTTTACACCGCATTCATAAATTTTCAGAAGTTGGCTTCTATTTGGTGATCCAAGTGTAGCCATAATCATTGTAGTTTTTTGCCCACAACTGTTCCCATTTGAGCATACGTTTTAGGCGGATTTTCCCCCTGGGAGAGGTTAACAACCCCCACCAAAGTGTCCCCAATCTGTCTTAAGTGGACAGGTCTACACTAGTCCTTCCCCTCTCCCAGGAAGACAAGCACACGCTCTGATTAACTTGGTGACAAAGAACCTAAATGGCCTGGAATTGAAGGCACATGGTTTGGGGATATACAATTGAGTGAGAAGGTTTGTCATTTGGTCTTAACACCCAATTTCACCATGAACAGTCAGTCTGAGCTGAATCCAACTGCCTCCAGTTGTCTCTACACCAGCTCATCGGTAGTGGTCAAATGGGATGATGCACCCTCGCATATCTTTTTATTGGCTAATTGTAGTAGAGCTTCCTGCCTTCTTTGACTACAAACTCGGCTCAGTCCCTACAGTACATCCGCCATTGATGAGTAAGGATGTCTCAGAAGTTCTGAGGCATCCTTATACTGTAAGTTAGAAGTGGTAAGATTCATCTACCCCAATCCCCACCCACCAGACACTGCACTCATTGCTACTGTAGAAAGCAGCAGACCACCTCGATCTACAAGCGGTGGGGGGAGGAGGGGGTTTGAGGAAAACATCATGTATGTCGGGGTTGAAAGCCCAACTGAAACTAAAAACTGTAGTTACACAGCAACACTTTTGGGGACATTTTTCGGAATACACACCAGTTGATTGGGGACCTCTTAACCTCTTGGGCCCCATGGCCCCCGCCGTAAGGCAGCAAGTACTTTGACCTCTGAACTTCCGCCAATAAATGTCAATAAATCAATAGGGACCAAATAAAACAAGAATTTCATTGATTATTGTTACAGTGGGTACTTATAATCCATACATTACTCCTATTACATGATTAGTACACCTAATTGTTACTTATTTCTATAATTTTTCTCCCTATACGTTAACATGACTAATATTACAGCAATAATACCACTAAAATATCTGTAGAATTTACATAGTTTGGTACATTTTCATAAATGTTTTGCTATCAACTGCTGACACCGTGATGGACATTTTCTCAATTCTATGTGTTCAATGAGGTCTTCAGGCACATTCACTACTCAGAATACAAAATCTCCATAGGCGGAGATAATTTTCAGCTATATTCTCCTGAGTAAGTGATCACAGAGGGACAATTTGGAGAGAAAAATGTTATGCTTTACACCGCATTCATAAATTTTCAGAAGTTGGCTTCTATTTGGTGATCCAAGTGTAGCCATAATCATTGTAGTTTTTTGCCCACAACTGTTCCCATTTGAGCATACGTTTTAGGCGGATTTTCCCCCTGGGAGAGGTTAACAACCCCTACCAAAGTGTCCCCAATCTGTCTTAAGTGGACAGGTCTACACTAGTCCTTCCCCTCTCCCAGGAAGACAAGCACACGCTCTGATTAACTTGAAGACAAAGAACCTAAATGGCCTGGAATTGAAGGCACATGGTTTGGGGATATACAATTGAGTGAGAAAGTTTGTCATTTGGTCTTAACACCCAATTTCACCATGAACAGTCAGTCTGAGCTGAATCCAACTGCCTCCAGTTGTCTCTACACCAGCTCATCGGTAGTGGTCAAATGGGATGATGCACCCTTGCATATCTTTTTATTGGCTAATTGTAGTAGAGCTTCCTGCCTTCTTTGACTACAAACTCGGCTCAGTCCCTACAATACATCCGCCATTGATGAGTAAAGGCCAGTGCATACTCCTTCCGACCGCCAAACTTTACCATTTTACTCAAAGAACAAAAGTTTGGCGATCGGAAGGAGTATGCACTGGCCTTAAGGATGTCTCAGAAGTTCTGAGGCATCCTTATACTGTAAGTCAGAAGGGTAATAAGTCAGTGAACATCCAGAGTCATCTACCCCAATCCCAACCCACCAGACACTGTACTTATTGCTACTGTAGAAAGCAGCAGACCACCTCGATCTACAAGTGGTGAGGAGTGGGTGGGGGGGTTTGAGGAAATCATCATGTATGTCGGGGTTGAAAGCCCAACTGAAACTAAAAACTGTAGTTACACACCAATTCAGAATACACACCAGTTGATTGGGGACCACTTAACAACCCCTCATCAAAGTGTCCCCAATCTGTCTTAAGTGGACAGGTCTACACTTTAGTCCTCACCTCTCTCCCAGGAAGACAAGCACATGCTCTGATTAACTTGTTGACAAAGAACCTAAATGGGCATGGAATTGAAGGCACATGGTTTGGGGATATACAGTTTTCTTTCTACCTTCTTTGACAACAAACTCGGCCCAGTCCCTACGGTATATCCACCGTTGATGAGTAAGGATGCCTAAGAAGATCTGCCTTGTAAGTCGGAAGGGTAATAAATCAGTACCCCAATCCCCCATTCACCAGACACTGCACTCATTGTTATAGAAAGCAGCAGACTACCTTGATCCAAAAGCTCTGGACATCACCACATTGGGTGGTGGGACAAGGAAATCATCATGTATGGGTTGAAAGCCCAATTTGACCTTTTAAACTGTAGTTACAAAGCTGGATTAAAAACATGTATGTCAGCAAAGTGCTGCTGCGTATCTGCATTCCTGCTACTGCTTTTGAAAAGGCTATGATGGTATATGTTGCAATCCGCTCACACGCTTGCAGCATGAAGAGCTTGGAAATTGGCGAATATAGGAGAATAAGATGACATTTGCAGATTGTTTTGCTCTGATCTTTGAGGTGACTCCAAGCTACAAGAATCACTACTATATCACATATCCAAAACATTTTCTATCAATGTTTATTTCAGCCATTTTAAATACACTTATATTATGTGATTAGAATAGATGTTTGTGTGAGGCAAAAATCAGTATGATGCAATAATAGGATACTCAGATTTTGTCTTTCACCTGTCAGAACAATTCACTGCTGTTGTTCTGTCAGCTTAGTTCAACTGCTGCCCTTCCCCCATACTGCAATGGTTGGGTCGTTAATTAAGCCACACAGCCTAATTAACGACCCTGCACCCTACAGGCAAACTGCCTAAATCTTTTGGTTTGTTGAAGCAGTCTGGACAAAACCCATGCAGGTGCATTAATGTGTGTTTTTTGGTAATCTTACATTGCCCTAGTATCAATCTCAATTTCTAGTATCTATGTCTATTAGTAAATTATAAGGCAAATAGCAACATCCTAACACATGCTGTCTCCCTGTTAGAGCAGTCTGGTTGTGTAACTTTTCCAAATTCTCCATGTCTTTAGCAGAACAATATTAGCCCAGCATAGACTATTGAAGTAAGTCATATTTGGTGGTATCCTGTCCATGTGAAAAAGCTATTATGCTGAACCTGCATGAGGTTCTAATACTTGCCAATGAAGAGTGAGAGATGTTTATCATGGGCAGATGTTATGTTTTAGACAATGTGTGTCTTCACATATTGAAAAGTATGCCTTTCTGGAAAGCAATCCTTTGTTTTCTCATATTTTAGCACTAATCACTAGTTTAATATGTTCTTTAGCATTCCCATATACTTTAGTCGGGGAGCCGGTGCGCTGTTTTTGGGCTGAACCGAGTCTTTATTGGATTTGGGGGAGATCGGTACATAAAGGGGTTAATGTGCATTAATTAACAATTCAATAATTATTAACCATATACTTTGTGCATATCCACATTCACAAACACTATATAAAGATAAATTTGATGCATTTAGACCAAGTAATTTGCATTAAATACCATACAACTATTTTGTATGGATTTTTTTTAAAATATTTTGGACATTAAGGGGTTAATAAATAAAAATGCCCGAGGCATATCAGTGGGCACCCTCTTGAATTCTTAAGAGGTGACTCCAAGCTACAAGAATCACTATTATATCACATATCCAAAACAGTTTCTATCAATGTTTATTTTAGCCAGTTTAAATACACTTATATTATGTGATTAGAATAGATGTTTGTGTGAGGCAAAATCAGTATGATGCAATAATAGGATACTCAGATTTTGTCTTTCACCTGTCAGAACAATTCACTGCTGTTGTTCTGTCAGCTCAGTTCAACTGCTGCCCTTCCCCCATACTGCAATGGTTGGGTCGTTAATTAAGCAACACAGCCTAATTAACAACCCTGCACTCTACAGGCAAACTGCCTAAATCTTTTGGTTTAATGAAGCAGTCTGGACAAAACCCATGCAGGAGCATTAATTTGTGTTTTTTGGTAATCTTACATTGCCCTAGTATCAATCTCAATTTCTAGTATCTATGCCTGGGACCCATATATAGGAGTGACCCCATGGTGTCCATCACTATGGCCATATAAGGAGACATATAGCATGCAAATAACCCTATATATGGGAGTGACCTATACTACTAGTAAGACCCATAAGGGCAAGAAGCGTCTCGCCCTTAAGATGTCTTACTAGTAGCAAGAAATAGAGATAGAGAGAGAGATAGCTAGGGCTTGATGGCCTCACTATCAGATGGTTTTGAGCAAGATCTTAGAGAAGTATAGCTCCCTACTCTATTTGACTACACACCAAGTATTTTAAAATCCGTTGCAGGACTCATTAAACTCTACCCCTCCCCCACTAAAATGTCCCCGATTGGACTTAGAGTGGACAGGTCTACAATTTTGCCTTTACCTCACTACTCTCCAGAATACACACACTCTGAGCAACTTGGCAACAGAGAACCTATAATTGAGCATGGAATTTAAGTCACATGGTTTGGAACAATTATTGGGGAGGGGATGTTGATCGTGTGGCCCTTACACCCATAATGGTGCCATGAACTGTAAATAAAATGTACATGTACATTTTATTTAAATCTATGATACTCTAAGTTGCCTTTGTTGAATGGACTTAGTGTCCTCTCTCAAAAACATGTTAATACAATGGCTGGTGGTGGGTGGGGATCAAGGTCAATGACACTGGATGATCACAGACTTCTGAGGCACACTTACTCATCAATTGGACCTGCAGTGTCTCTGTTCTGCTCTATAACTGTGCCAATCTGAGAACCTAATGGCTTATAAGAAAATGACAGTTGATTAGTACATTGTGTAGGGCTGCATCTGGAAAGGCTTAGGTTGTCTCAAGCCATTAGACATCGACATTTTACAATGTAATGTTAAGTCCATAGCTGCCTTGTTCCATGTATTGCAACTGCAGTGCTGGTTGGCTTGTACGCTTTTTCTCTCTCCTTGATATTTTTCATCCATTTTGACCGTCAGTCTAGTTACGTGTTTTTGTAGATCTTTGATCATTGCAATAAGTGTTCCTCTTGAAACATTTGTTTCCCAGTATATGACTGGGGTTGTGGGATTGTGTTGAATAATGACATCAGCACGTAGACTACAAAAGGAATGTGGAGGTAATTTGAAAGAGAGAAAAAATGTATCTCATTCTCAACAAATACTTCTCGATAAATGATCAACCCTGTATGAAAATGGACAGAATATTTCCAGTGTTTTTTGGGTGGCAATGTGTGTTACGTATACGTTGCGATCAATCATGTCTTCTAAATCACGTATTTTGGTTTAAAAGCTGAATATTGATGCCTTCATTTTAAGAGATGACACAGATGTATTTGTCCTGTTAGTGTACTAGGTTTGGAAAGCCAACATTCATTCTGCAGTGCAGATAGGGAAATGGGATGGCACCATCCATGAATGCCACTGTAAGGGCATTGGGTGAGAAATGCCAGGGTCTCATGAGGATCCATGCTCTATCAGGATGGGATTCTGTATTCCGTCGCTGTGGAAAGGCCAAGGTGTAATACTCTGCACCTGTATGTTTTAGGTCACTGTGAGTGGCATTAGATTCAACAAGGTATGGGACTTCCCCGGAGAACTTTCAGTGCAGATAACAGTATAGGATGAAGAAGGGCAAGAGTATGAGTACTGCTCGCTACCAGAGGAAAACAACACTCAGCTTAAAAAGCTTCCTCAAGCTGATGCCAACATGATGCTGCACATACAGTAATGTATGATCATCTTCAGATCATGTTGAGATCAGAGGCAGCCCATTTACAGAGACAAGAGACATAACTACATTTGGGTGGGAGCTCCTAAAGGAGGGGCTATCATGACCACTGTTTCCACAGAAATTTACCCACCTTCGGCCACTTTGTGACTTTTTAAATGTGTCAGTTTTGTCATCACAGTTCTCGATGTACTATTAGGGGTAATGATAATAATACATACATACATACAATTTATATAGCGCTTTTCAGGGTACCCAAAGTCGCTTTACAGAAAAGTGTGGGGTCCAAGATGACCCCGAGATTGCGGATTTGGGTTGAGGGGGTGACAGTGGATCCATCGATGGTGAGGGAGAAGTTATGGCATGAGCGGGTGAGAGACTCGGAACCGATGATGATAATTTCAGACTTATTGCAGTCGAGTTGTAGAAAGTTAGTTTGCATCCAGGTCTTTATGTCATTGAGGCAGGAGGTGAGGGTGGAATGGGTGATGGCTGTGATGGTTTTGGAGGGAAGATACAGTTGTGTGTCGTGTCAATGATTCCAAGGGTGGTTTTGAGGCGTGAGATGAGTATGGGATGGTCATTAATTATAATGCTAAGGCATAATGATGAGGCTAGACATTTTTCTGGGAATCTGGGAAGTCTGATTATTTTTAGATTTTCTCTTACATTCTACCTATAATTTATATAATAGCTTATTATTTTAATAAAGATATAATGATAGGCTAGACATGTTTTGTTTTATTTTATATGCACTATAGAGTACATTAACATTAAAATAAGCCTAATCTGTGAAGTCTGTGATTATTCTTGAACTTTCACTTTTATCTTACCTATATTTTATATATATAATAGCTAATTGTGCAAATTGCTCAAAGTGCAACTTTTAGCAACCAAGCTTAATCTCATTTGCCAAGCCTATAGATGATATCTGAATCATACAAGTTTACAGAAAACAACATTTCTGGGTCTAACATGGACCTAGGCGGGACTTCCTGTAGAGCTTTGTAGCTGCAACTTTTCACACTTCCAATAGGGGGCAATGTAGAGTATACACACCTGAGGGATTTTGGGGGCGGGGTTATACACAAATTATACACAAAATCCTCAAATATGTCACTTTTGGGGGCAATTGTAATTTTAAGGCTACAGCCCTTTTTGAGCATGGGGAATATGATTATACTGAAATTTAAGGATTTCCCTTTGGGGACGGTACATTTCGTCCCCAATTGTTTAGTGGTCCCCAATCAACTGGTGTGTATTCTGAAAAATGTCCCCAAAGGTTGCCTAAATAAACGCACACACACACACACACACACACACACACACACACACACACACTTGATATGGGTGCAGAAAATATGTGCCCAGCATTTGTTAGCAAAAGATATGTTAAACAATCTGCCAGTATTGCTTGTACTGTTGTACCTCTGTAATTGTTCCTCGGGGGAGACCTCCATGGAGACGTTTATCCAGCTCGGGCAGAGAGGTGGAAAAACATGAATCAAAGTTTTGCTTCCACAACTCCAAAGCCTAAAACAGAGACAAAAGATACATACAATTCACAGAACATTACAAAACAGGACAAAGCAATAGTGTTGCCATCTAGAATTCCAAGTGCAATGCAAATAAAGGTGTTTTTGTTGCTACTCGTAATGCTGTATTGATGTTTCTACTCATAAAAAACAGGTGGTCAAATTATATTCATGCAACATCACAGGAGCGTGGAGCTAGACTTGCTGGTCTGAGTCAGTGTGTGAAGGGGACAAACCGTGGTCACAGAGGGGGCAGATTCTTTGCTGACTGACTGCAGTAACGCCAAGGCCTTGTCGTAGCTCAGTCCCGCCAGCCTCATCACCTCCAGCGGCGTGTGTGACAGCACTTCCTAAACACATCATCACAGGACAAACGGCAGTTCATTCCACCGCCTAGTAACACAGCACCTGAGGCCCTGAAAACAAGGCTCCAGACCTACTAAAACAAAGTTGTCAGGACTCACTCCCCAAACCAACCTCACCCCTGCCCACTTTGACAGTCTGTAATGGCTTAGGGTTGCCGAGCTACAGCATCTTGCAAAGGGTCTGGTGCACAAATACAAAATACCCATGTACCTGTATAAATACTTCCTTAATGTCAACAAGGTTCACTCCCACAACACCAGGGGGAGTGCAACAAACCATATGCAACAGAGATTCGGCTCAAACAAGGGACTAAATAGGTTTGCTCCTATTCCACCAAAATGTGGAATGCCCCACCAACAGTCAGACTCGCGAATCCCCTGACTCCTTCAAAACCACCCTCAAATGGCACCTACGGTCGGCTATGATTAAAAAACTACGATAAAGAGAACTTCGAGAGGGTTCGTGCTACCACAGTGAACTTACCTTACAACTTTCTATTTGGTGTCGCTTGAAACGCTCGCATATTTCGGGTGCTACACCTGCTCTTCTTAGTGATTTACCTGTCATGACGCCACCGCGTTTTTATTTTAGTTTAACTCATCTTGTGGGTTGTATACATAGAGGTATTATAGTAGTGGCTGTACACAAAGCTGACAGAGTTCTGATTAGCGCCATCTGAAGGCTCTGGTTCTTCTGATCTTGTGTCACTTCCTCGTGCCGTTTACGCGCGTTGCATTGTGGTCAATGTAGTGTTGTAGGTTTACATCAGCCCTGGTTACGAATCAACGTCGCAGTCACCAAAGACTTGGATAATTTACTTAAAAGTTACAACCATAGAGATACAATACTAATGTTTCGTGGGAAGGGCCCCCAAATTGACACTATTTAATCCGAGGTCCCCCGTTTGAAAACATATGCCGTTCTCCACTCGGTCAACCTGCATGAGTCTCTACAGACCCCATTTAATGCATTGCTATTTATAGTCCTATTTCTAGTATTGTAAAATCACAGTTAATTCATTTAACTCTGTGCAAAAATATACCCGATTCTATTTGTGAAGGCTCAAAGTTTAGACCACAAAGGGTTCATTTGGATATATGCCTATACCACTGGAACTCCCTGCTACCCCTAGGACTCATTTCATAATTTCTGGCCTTCCCATACCAACCCATTCTCATGAGGTTTAGTTGAATGTGCACGTTTTGCACGGGGGTCCAATACGTCCATACTCCTACAGGTATACGGTATCAAGTCACAATATTAATAATAATAATAATAATAATGGATTGCATTTTTATAGCGCTTTTCTAATATTCTATACCATGGCAATATAAGTGACCACCAGGTGGCACCGTGGCAACAAAGAATGGATTTTTGGTTGGCATTTCCAGCCCTCAAAGTCAAAGACGTAAAACTAAAAGCTATACGTATATATTTTAATGGATCTCCTCATTATTATTATTTTCTGTCCCTCTCCCCTTGCGCCCGTATGACTGCTTTACATCGCAGCTGGAGACTGGATAGATAACCCTCTTCACCTGACATCAGTTGTTACAAATAAAATTAGTCTGATGCAGAACTCATGGGTGGCTGGGCTCAGGAGGTTGTCCACTGATCCATGGGTTTGGCTCAGTTAGACATAGCATTGGTCAGGCATTGGTTCCCTTGGGAGATTAGGGTAAGGGTGACGGTTGAAATAGTTTGTATTTGACCAAGAATCCCCCAGCAGCTCCTCACTGACAGACAGTCACTGTTACAGTAGGGCCTATAGGCCTACATGTTGAAGTGTCCTTGAGCAAAACACTGAACCTTTTTTAAAAAGTAAAAAGTAAGTGAATTATCATTACCATTTTTGCGTTTTGGCAATTATTAGATCCCACTGGCACTGCAGTAGTTTGAATTCACCATAAAATCATAATCTCACAAAGTTATCACAAAGTATAATTCATGCCAGAGCATTCTGACACTGCATTTCACCTATTATTTTACAGAAACACACCTCAGCCTTTGTTGTACTACTCCTTGACTTTAAAGCTTTCTGATTATCCAAATATCGTTCTTCCAGTTACAGACATCAGTAAGAATGCAACAATTAACTAAGCCCTACGTCGTTGACCAGGGTCTCCCAGTGGCCTGCATGTTTTGTCCTTTTTTTCACTCTTCCCCAAATAGCTTTTTTAAAATGGCTTCTCTAAAAGCTTGCAATCTGCCACGTTGTGCATGTTTTCACCAAATATTTGCTAATTTTTACCACTCTATTCCAACATGCACCCATAGGGTGCATGTGGTTGATCTCAGCTATAAACCAAATAACCAATATGGCAAGCATTCAGTGAATTCATGTACCTGTATGCCTAAGGTTGCGATCCTGGGACCCTCAGATTCCTTGAGGGTGTTCCAGGGGCATCTTTTCAGATGTATGTCAATTCAACCATGTCCACGACATGATAAAATTGTTTGAGAACCACTGTTGGGAGCTTTCTCTGCCATTAAGTGTTCACTTCTCATAGGGTTTTTTTTTTGTGTGTGTGTGAATACTCTTCTACCGTATACTGCTTTGAGCAATGAAAATTTCAAATTATGCTCAGTTGTGTCAGAAATGGCACCAACAGATTTTGAAATCTTTCACTACTTGGGGCAGACCATGTCATATTCGTATTATGGTAATGTGAGAAACGGTAAAAGTAAAGTAGAAATTGCTTAAATTGCAAAGTCAGAATGGTGCACATTCTAGAATCCAACATGGATGCCTGGAAAACCTTTTAACTAGATTGAGGGAGAAAATAACTCCCCGACTCATTGTTGGAGTCTGTGCCAAAACGAGGGACAGACCCAATCTAGAGATGTTTATTTTAAGATTAATGGATTCCCAGGCCCCCAGAGGGCCTCCAGGGTAAAGAGTGCTACTGTGGAAAGAGTTCAATGCGGATTCCATCTTTATTGGATGTGTTTATATGTGTTTATCTTATTATTAAATGATATATAGTCACTGACGGGCAGAAACCTTGTATGCCGAAACCTTTACTTTTCGGGAATGGAAACAATGTGTGTTCAGAGCCTATGTAGTCTACATGTCTACAAAATAAAACCGACACAACCCACTAACAATTGTATTTATTTGTCCTAAATTGCACATTAAAAATGCAACTTGTGTCTAACATTTGAAGTAGGAAATTATGTCACAAAGAAATAAAAAACATGGAGATACAAGGCTGTTCCCCGACAGCAACTACAGTATATGCACTTGTAGCCAATGGAGGTTTAATGTAGCACTGTTTGCTAAATCAAAAGTCTAATGTAATTTTGTTTACACAAGCCTCTTCTTTGTGAAGAACCTTGTCCAAATGTTTCAATTTATTACATTCAAAGTCTTTATTAAGCCCTATGTACTTTGTTGCCTGGGGTCACTAAAGGGTATTTACTTGGACACTCCTTTTTATTTTTTTCCCTTCCCTAATTATTCTGACATTCCCAGAATAGGGATGCTACGGTCCATGTGGTTAAACTCAGAGTCCATTGAGAGAGCCAGTCATTTCTGATGGGACCAAGTGCACAACACAGAATAAATAAACGCAACAAGGAATAGGTCAATATGAAGCAACAAATTACAGTATAAATCAAACAAAACAAACATAAGACGTTTTTTGGAGCGTACACTGAGTACGAGTTGGGAGGAGTACTTTGTAAAATGTTCCAGAAACATGCAACTAGAAAGGTGGTCTTACCAAGCGAAATCACTCTAATATGATGAATTCCTTGTCTGTACCAATTAAATAACTTAATGACGCTACTGAAATTTATGATGGACTGAAATACAGTACATTGAATGTATGGTTTGTTTGCCAGGCAAACTGGCAAAAATATACAAACCATACAAACCATACAAACCAAAATATAGCAGAACCACAAGCTCACGACTAGTGATATTACAACAATTGGTGCTAGATCTATAGACCTGTTAGTTATCGTTTAAGTGGTTAATAAGTAGCCTAGCCTATATATGTCATATTGGATGGAACAATGCACATGTTGCTATTTCTTTTCTTTTTCCACTTTCCTTTTTTTCTGTCTTTTTAATCACAGGAGTAATTGAAGATGAATCTCTTAGTTTGGTTTGTTTGCATTTGCTATTTGCAAGTTGTTCTTTGTTGTAGTCCCATTCATGGAAATTGCTTGTACGAAAGCGGACATTGAACCTTCACATAATATTAGAGCCTTCAACTTAAAGCTGTGTTATGTGTCATTTTGTTGTTCTGCTTTGTGTAGCCTACTTTGTAGACGAGAGAGAGACAGGAAAAGGAGCAGAGCATTTGAGACAAAGATGGAAGTCACTCACAAAGATGATGAGATCATGTGGTCAGTGGGCACTAACTGGTTGATCCACTAGATATCCCCTAATAAATCTGGTTTAATGGGAAGAATGTACAGTAGCCCAGACTACCCCCTGGGACCTGCAGAGTATCACTTGACATTCCATGTGAAGCTGTGTGCTGTAACCTAACAACCGCAGCCAGGAAAACAAACAGACACTTTCAATTCAGGAGACAGAGATGAGCTTTCATGAATGTATGTCTGGGAGCAGACACCACTAGCATCCCGGATTAATCAATGTTCCAAAATAGAGACACGGACACCTGTAACTATAACGATGATAAACAGCTCTAAATGCAAGGTATATTTATAACTGGAGTGTATTATTATAGGGTCATTCATTTGGCTGCTCATTCAGTGTTGGAACTAAGGTAACAAAGTATAATTTAACCAAATTCACTATTATACTATAATAATAGGGTCCACTACAAATATTTGAAATCTCTATGCATCTGCAATTTGCAGGTTTAGATTTGTATTACAAAATAATAAAGATTAATTAACCCCATTAGACCATATACTTTTATTTTATAGAAGAATAGAAGCTCACAATGCATCTCTCTCACACACACACACACACACACACACACACACACACACACACACACACACACACACACACACACACACACACACACACACACACACACACACACACACACACACACACACACACACACACGGAACATTGTGCCTAAAATCGTTCTTCTTCCATCAGTGCTGTGCAACACCACAGTTACAGGTATAGCCTACTATAGCGCCACACATAACACGTGTCCGTTTGCTATAGCGATGACGTCACCCCCGTGGAGGCGGGGTTATGTAAATGCAGGACAATAACGTAAGGGAGGCTGAGCTTTAGTTCCACTACCTTAGGTGTGTCCGTGCTGCTGCCATCAATGACTTGAGAAGAAAGCAGAAATTCATATTCTCCTGGTTTCAATACATGGAACATGGCATCAAAATGTCCCAAATGCGACAAAACGGTCTATTTTGGTAAGTGTATATGACTTTATAATTGTATTGCTGCCATGTCATATTATGTGATATATATATAGACAAAGAATCGTGATTTTGTATTGAATTGGGAATTGCTTTACCGCATAAGACAAATATATGCCACCACCATAACTGTATCACATGATGATGATGATTTAGGTTTGCTATTTCAGTAGGCCAGGCAATTTCACATAGCGTATGGCTCAATGTGGTTTTAATCAGGCAAATATACGGTACCGTATTAATTGTTGCCTTAATGGACCCGAGAACCTGCAAATGATATCCCAGCTTGGAGCCTGCGCAGCTGATCGCAGGCTTTGCAGCTTGATGTAGTAGGCTATTGTGTATAGTGTGCGATGTTCGAATGATTCAAATTCACTCAATGTTCAAGATCAACACGAGCATACAAGACCAAATAATTACAGAACACCGCAAATCGTTCACTCAGTCACTCACAGTATAGGTGCATCCTCGACCAAGCCATTGTGAGTTTACTATCTTTGGGTAAGCTTATAGTAAGCCAGTAAACGCAGGCTATAGCTCTTGCGTGCAAGGAGTTCACACACCATTATTTATCTTGTGTGCTTTTCATTATTTGGGAGAGGCAAGGAGCAGGCTCGATCGGCTGACATGCGTTTGTGTTCTCACACGAGCTCTCTCCACGAGCCCCCATGTTTCTGAATCCCAATATGCCACGCCGCATTTGGTAATGAATAATTAATTCCCCTCACAAGCGTTTTATGGATCGAATTGGTCCCATTCATTCCCCCTGAGGTCTTCTAATAACAATGGGGATCACAATTTCAGCACTAACTGGCATGGACAGCTCCACTGAAGGAAGGAACCCCACCCTGTTAATTAAATGGAACATTTCTTACTGAATAATGAGTAGATCTATAATTCTAATGTTTGTTCTCAGTGTTTTTGTTTACTTAGTAGGCTTGTTTGATGCACCTCCACATGTGCTGCATTAGGCTACAGTCTCTAGGGTTAGAAGACAAACATAATCTCATTCAGCTCTTCAATGGAAAGCATGGACATTGAAGTGCAGATAATGCACAGATAATGAAGTGCAAGATAATTGTGCCTACACATAGGCTACCTGCAAACGTGAACCTAAATTCATAGAAACACTGTGACAAGTTCAAGTGCAACAATGTTCAATGTATTGCATGATATCCTGGAATTATTATGCAATAGTCTCCACAGAAAAAATTTAGAATGTAGAGAGGAGAAAATGGAATTCATGTTTTTACAAGGATATTGGGCGAATATAAAACTATGTACTTGAGAGGATAGAGACTGAGATGCTTCGGGGCTCTCTCCCCCTTGTGACATTAATCTTTTTAATTATTGTTTTGCTCCCGTCATAAATCACAGAGCTATATTTGCTAGGTAGATCTTATTATGGATATTGAGACATGCCCCACAGTATACTTACTCTTTATTGACTGAAGAGTAGAGTAGAGTAGAGTAGAGTAGAGTAGAGTAGAGTAGAGTAGAGTAGAGTAGAGTAGAGTAGAGTAGAGTAGAGTAGAGTAGAGTAGAGAAGAGAAGAGAAGAGAAGAGAAGAGAAGAGAAGAGAAGAGAAGAGAAGAGAAGAGAAGAGAATTTGAATAGTCACAGCAGTCTAGTCATGTAGTATGGGCTGGAACTGGGTAGAGGAGAAAAGGAGTGAGCATAATCATTACCTCAAAAGGAGTAGGCGTAATCATTACCTCAATTCTATCTCTCACTTTCAATTTATCTCTCCCCTATCTGTTTCCCTCTCACTTCATCACTCTCCATTGTACAGTATGCGTGGCATGTACCGTATATCCTGTATGTCTGTGTGTACATCACTCAGCACACTCAGCTCAACCCTATATGGCTAACGAGTTCAATGTTTGCCAAGGCTGGCTTTGAATGTCACTCATCAGAACTCAGACTCATGGGCAGTCCAATCTAAAGAGGAGGTCACATCTGGCTGTGCCAGTGAACGGGGTGGGGTGTTGGGGGGGAGGTGGGTCCTTTGCTGGGATATTCTGGGATGGGGTCACATGCAGGGCTACAGATAACTGTCTGAGAGAGCCTCTCCTGCTAGATCATACTTTCCATGATCATTCTTGAGTGAGGAACGAATCCTTTACATTCCAAAATTCTTGTGCATTGCACGCCCCTACCCTTTCGCAAATATACTCTAATAGCCTAGTTGGCACGTTGACAACTACTACCATTTTAAGACGAAGTGAGCCAGATAACTGTGTAAGCGGGGCAGAAATTACTATCTGTGTGTGTGTGTGTGTGTGTGTGTGTGTGTGTGTGTGTGTGTGTGTGTGTGTGTGTGTGTGTGTGTGTGTGTGTGTGTGTGTGTGTGTGTGTGTGTGTGTGTGTGTGCACCAGTAAGCATCTCGTAATAATGTAGCTGTGTGTTTACAGTTTAAAATATTATCATGTCCAATTTTATCCATTCAGGAGAGAGAACCCACAGACAGGTTACAAGATAAACAATTAGAATGTGCTGACAAAATTGGAACTAGAACACAAGCTGACAAGATGTTGTGGTATAAATTCGCTTCCCTGACCTGACAATCGGAATATGGATTTAACTTTTTTAACAAAAAGCAGTTTTGTTTGTTTTCACAATTAACTCCCCGCCTCTCTTTTCAGCTCAAAGGGACGTCTGTGTTTTAATCAAGGACACAGAAATCATGACATTCCTCTAAGGAGCAGCCATACTAGACTTGACCTGCTTGTTTTTTCTTTTCCCTCTTCTATAGCGGAGAAGGTGTCTTCTTTGGGGAAAGACTGGCACAAGTTCTGCCTGAAATGTGAGCGCTGTAATAAGACCCTAAATCCAGGGGGCCATGCAGAGGTAGGACAACCTGGAGAAAAGTCAGCATAGCGCTGGAGGGCACTTCCAGGACAGGGTGCAATGATGGTGACTGGTGTTTATTTCCCTCCCTGTCCTCTATCCATCAGTGTATGACTTTGCTTATAGTTCAAGTACAGAACTGAAGAGTAAAGACTTGTCCATAATGTGTTTTGTCAACTGTGGGTGTTATTCTCTGCACATCATAGTTTAAGATGTTATGGTTGAGTCAGTTTGGGAAATAAACATCATCCATCAGCCAAAATAGCAATTAAAAATATATATATGGATGTTGCTTCTAGCTTTTATATTCTACCAGCCATTGTCATAACAAACCAGTATTACTAGCCATGCATCTAAGGATGTTGGCTTATGAGTGTGTGTGGTCTGTATATGTGTGCAGAATTTGTCAATTAAATAACATCACGACTGTGCAAGATGCAGTCACAAAATATTACACATGTATTAATTAAGATCATTACAAAGGCCAGATTTGGAAAGAAAGGGAGAAAGGTTTTTGCCCAAAGAATCGATTCAGATGAGACTAATTTGAAGCTTACAGTGAATATGTGTTGTTTCTAAATAAATTAAAAAGGAAAATACATGTAGGATTTATCCTACATTTGAATATCCATAAGCATCTTCTCACTTCATACACAAATCACCCACGGATGAAGAAAAACAACAACAGTTATTTGCCTCTGCTGAGACAAATGTGATGTCTGCCACTGCTTCAATTTTGGCAAGTCATGCAGCCTGGGTGACTTAAAGGGATAGTTCAAAATATTTAAACTTCATTTGTATGAAATAGTTACTATTAATATAGTGGTTGCAATTGTATTCATTGATTGCCGAATCCCATGATCTGCTCTGGTTTTGGTGAATATTAAGTGGTTCCGGTCATTTTATGGGGATCACTGGGGTCATCCAGTGATCCCCCCTAAATTAATCCAAAAACTAACATAATTTGGACTGTTGACCTTTTTTTTACCATAGTGCAACTTTCATTCTACTTTGTGCATAGAATAAATGAATACAGTTGCAACCACGACAGTATGTGAATGGTGGATATTTCATACAGCTTAAGTACTTTAACTGGTGAGTGAGTGATCCATGAAGGGGCCTTTGTACTTAGAGGCTCAACAGATACAGTCTAGCTGATACCGTTGTAGTTCCATTAGCATTTCTACATGATAACAACTGACCAGTAGACATTTCTCAGCCAGAAGACCTACCTCTTAAAACAAAATCATTTTGGTCATCTGTTTCACCAAACTAACTTTCATTACACCATACTGATACCATGCCGATATGGCATCAAGACTGATATTGTGAGTGAGAGGAAAGAAGAAATGTGTATGTATCAGTCAACCCACTGAGGATAATTGGTCAGGGAGCCGCTCTCACAGACAGATAGAGCTGTCTGTGTTTTATAGTATAGTAGGCTAAGCCAATTCGATTCTAATGAGCTTTATTGGAATGAGAAGACATGTGCAAAGCTTGTCGGAGTAAATGTAACTTACTTACTACTGAATGCTTCAACACAAGAGCAGTGTTAACTCTGCCCTTGTATCTACAGCATGATGGGAAGCCGTACTGTCACAAGCCATGCTATGCTGCCCTCTATGGACCAAAAGGTATAGTTAATTGCCACTTTTCAAATGTAAAAATGGCATTATTAAAATTAACATATTTGACAGTTGCATCTGTTGAAGTAATAAAATGCTTCCAAAAAGATGTACACTAACAGTGTGTGTGTGTGTGTGTGTGTGTGTGTGTGTGTGTGTGTGTGTGTGTGTGTGTGTGTGTGTGTGTGTGTGTGTGTGTGTGTGTGTTTGCGCATGCCTGAATGTTGTAGGTGTGAATATAGGGGGAGCCGGTTCATATGTCTATGATACTCCTGTCAATGAAGAGGCCCCTGCCAGTACTACGGAGACAGATTCCAAGCCAGAGGAGGAGAGAAAAGCTCCCGTTCGGGGACCAGTGAAGGGTAAGAAAAAAGATATCATAACATGCTTAAAAGTGACTTGGGTACATCAAATGTATTTTAGTATATACATATAGTAGTAGTAAACATTATTATTGACTGGCCTAGACCTATAATTCACAATGTGTCATGAGCTTGTATTATCTGCTGTTTTTGTAATCTTGGAAACATATTGAAAAAGTTTGAAATGATTTGCTTATAACCATAAGGTTAAGAAGCAAGAGGATTCATAAGCTAAGTTGATAAGCAAGGAGATTCATTAGCAACATATAATCCTGGTTCTGTTTCTTAAAAGCTGCAAGCTTTTCATCTTTTTCTGGAGGCCCCGATGTCTGTCCAAGATGCAACAAGACTGTATATTTTGGTAAGTATTGTAGTGTACCATCTGCATACATACACATGCATGCATGCATGCATGCGTGCGTCCATGAGTGTGCATGCGCACACCCTTTGCTGGAAGTACAATGATACTGACTGTGTGTGTGTGTGTGTGTGTGTGTGTGTGTGTGTGTGTGTGTGTGTGTGTGTGTGTGTGTGTGTGTGTGTGTGTGTGTGTGTGTGTGTGTGTGTGTGTGTGTGTTTATGAAGCTGAGAAGGTGTCATCCTTGGGGAAGAACTGGCACAGGCCGTGTCTACGCTGTGAGAGATGCAGTAAGACTCTGGCTCCCGGCAGCCATGCCGAGGTGAGAATGTCAAATGTCTGACACCTAATATTTTTCAAAATGTGTCAGTAAACACAATACTGAAACAGATAGAGATTTCCTGTGTAAAGGTTTCTATTGTTCATAAAAATGGCTGTTAATGTTATCCCAATACAAAATTCATCACAGTAATTTAGTTATAGTTGTGGTATGGACATCTAGTTGAGTTACATTTGTACAATAACATTTATAGTTATATTTCACGGCTGTTGATGGCTGGCCTACAGCAGCTTAATCAGACCTCATGAACATAACTAATCTTAAGCTCAAACTGCACAAATCAACTAGTTGCAACTTGTGGCACCATACAGTTTTAATTTCAATCGTCAATCACACTAACGTAACTCTGTGCAACTGTCACTGAGAATAATTGTTGCTGTAGTTGTCTGGCGGATCATTGGTACAATTTGGGTCTTACAATACACAGCAAAATACATACATACATACTACATACATACTTACAGACAGTGCTGTATGTTCTAAGTAGACTTATCTGACCGCTGCACTAAAAGATACTAAATGTAGCCTATGTTTTTTTTTAATTAAACTTAGCTTTTTTATATTCTTCTTGTCTTGTAGCATGATGGACAGCCCTACTGTCACAAGCCTTGCTATGCTGTCCTATTTGGACCCAAAGGTATGTTATTATTCATTCCATGCAACAAGAAGATTCTCTCATTTGTGATTTGTTTACCACTTGTAATGGAAACAGTATTTCCACTACAAGTGTATCGATTATAAATTAGTCCCATGTATAGCTGCTACAAAACACAAAGCAGAATCCATAAATTACACTACCTTATAAAGTTACAAAACATGGCATCTAAATCAATAATGCATCATGGGTAATCTTTACAGTTGGGTAATCTTTACACTTTTTTTTTTTTTTTTTTCAGATTGACTAGGATTTTAGTCCATTCATTGGTGACTTGTGGCACAGTGCTTCATTTAGGCATACACCAGTCACATGAAGTAGACCTTGAATTTCTGATCTTTCTTGTGGAGAGCACTTTAAAGTAGGAGGAGCTTGAGGCATTATTAAACGGTTGTCAGAATACGAAATACAATTGACAATACGAAATACAATTGACAAAGCTTAACAGGTTAACAATAGTGATTTCCTGTTCACAGCAGTTTATAAAAAGATGCACACTGTAAAATCCTTGCATTGATTTAATCATTTGTAACTCTGAGCGGATACACATGCAATGGAATGGAACATCTGTACACACTTTTTTTTGCTGTTAATTGATATAAACTATGAATCTTTGTATTATAATTTCTTTCTCCATTTTAGGTGTGAATACTGGAGGAGTAGGCAGCTACATCTACGATGAACCCGGTGCAGAGGCACAGCCTTGAACAGCAATTCTGCCAGCTAGATTCTGACTCGTAGAAAAACAAGACCCTATAACTTGCTTCACTGGCGCCTCTGCCAATGCTTCGTCTGTGGTGTTCTTCCATAGATATATAGGTCTCACCTTCACTTTATACTGTATGTTTTATGTCTGCTTTCTGCACTGGCTGAGCAAGGTCTATAATCAATCTGATGGCTGACACAAATTCATACTGAAGTTGTTAAATAAATAGCCAAGTGTTCATTTAACTCCTATAGTGTGCGCAGGTAACAAAAAGGATAAAGGGTTAACTTTCTGTACACTCAATTCATATGCCTAATAAATGAACACTGAGAAGTAGGAATAGACCAGACTCTCATATAGAAAGAGGGTTGAAGCCTTTTTCCCCACACTGTCATATTTTATATTCATCATTTGAAAGTGTATGTTTAGACTTCTACAGTATGGATTCAAACTAATCTCACAAGGTATGATATTAATTTTATGGTTAGGACATACAGAAAGCATTTAGCAAATTTGCTACTACAACCAAGTCCCTGATCTGAGAAGAATCAACTTTGGAGAGAAATTAATTCCTCCCACTGAGATGATTCTCTTTGATTTGCCTTCTGAACACAGTGACAGATGATAAATGGATATACCTAGTATACTTTGATCACAGGGGTGGAGATATAGATGTTTATGTTGTATTTGTATATTGTTTTATATATTTATATTTGGTACCAAACAAATCTTTATACAGTAGATCCTCCCTTGTGAAGTAGACTTGCCTTTGAATTATTCTTTCATTTTTGTCTTCTGCCAAATGAGTAGCCTCGTATGTAATGAGTAGAGGAGGTATGCTGGTGTATAGTCATACCCACTTCACAGATGGAATCTTTACTGTGTGCACTAGGGGGTCCTTCAACGTCAGTATTTCATAGACAGGTTTCATCCTGGATCGGTGGCTCAAAAGAAAAAAATGGAAAAAAGGAGAGTATGGATACAATGCACATAGGATGTTAACTTTGTTATTAGTGAATGTTCTGTTAAATGACTCAAGGTCAGCGTAACTTATATTCATATTTTCTACAATAAAAGTGTGGAACAAAACCAGATTTTCTATTTCTGATCTTTGAAACCACAATCCCAACTGTAAGTTAAAAAATAGGAGCCTGCAGCCTAGAAAATAGTCTAGTCAACTGTAGCCTACACGGCACGCCCCTTTTATTGAGATGGGGGCGGGGGTGTTAGAGACTATCCCATAGCTACGGGAGACGGTCGGACTGTGATTGGTATATTGGTTGCCAGGTAGCTTATGAAGACTTCAACAAACTGCGAACAAACAACGATAGGGTCACTAGAATTGTTTACACTCAGTTGTGTTAAATTAAATATAAGAAAAAAAATGTTTCAATAATTAGCTACAGCTATAGCTGCATCTATCTATCTATCTCTGGTCCAGAGCTCCACTGCTTCTGAATCTGCTGGTTAGACTCAGAAGCAGTGGAGCTCTGGACCAGAGCTACCATCTATCTACCTGAAAAGGTCAACCAGGTCAGTGTATGTGTGTGCGGTGTACAATGTATATACATACTGCAATCCTGACCTGAGAAGGTAACAGGAAGGCTAGGCTAATTAATGGAAGATAAATAAAGTGTAGTGCTCTGGTACTTCGTAGCCTCCGTGATGGAGCTCTATAAAAGAGGTCTCTCTCCCTCGCCATCAGCTGTTGCCTGCCAATCAAGCGACCAAAGCCCAGCGCATCCGTCCGTGCAGGCGATGGGATGATAACTGATGTTTTGCTGCTCGAGTAGGACGACAGGCGTTTAATGCGCCACGATCTGTAGCCTGCGTCTGTGAGATCAACAAACAATTTATCTACCGGGACATCGAAGATAATTATCACCGCGACCACCCCAATAGTAGAGCATTGGTTTAAAAAGAAAAAAAGTCTCACTAGGGTGGAGGTAAAAACCGCGCAAAACCATCGATTCGACATTAGCTACTTGGGGCTAAACGAATAGATAACTTCCGCCGTTTGTTTGTTTTGTCTTCGTATGCGTTTGACGTTTTAGAAAGTCATGTTGGACGAACCCGCGGGTCGTCGGAACAACGTCGACGCACCGAACCACGACGACGCCGAGAACAAGCAGCCGCCTCCCGCCCGGGTGTTCCTGAACGGAGACGGCGGCCTGGTGGTGCAGCATGTCGGTATCAAAACGACAACAACAACAACGAGACAGGCGATGAAGAAGAAAGGTGGGAAGAAACTTCGTCAGACAACGACGACGTGTTGTCCTCCGCGACTCCAGCATCTCCTCCTCCATCATCACCACCACCACCATCATCATCACAACAACAACCACCACCATCAACACCACCACCACAGCGCCCAGACTACTAGGTCTGCACGGAGCCACCCCCCTCACAGCAACCACAACAATAATAACACCAACAGTGTCGTCTCGGGCGGCACCGGAGCAGCGCTGTGCGGTGGCAGCAGCAGCAGCACAGCACAGAGTCTTCAGACCACCACCAGCGCCGAGCCTGCAGGTTTTCCACAGCCAGCTCCAGTTCCCACTCATCACCCCAAGTTGGGAAACAACAACGGCAAGAAAGAGGTAACGGCGCTCGTGTTGTTTTACCTCTGGGGTCTTCAACCCCCGTTTTATTTCATTTCCCGGCGTTTGTTTCTCTTATGGGCCAAGGGCATGCCATTTGACATTTAGCGGCCTAGAACAGAGGTTTTCAACCTTTTGATACCAGGGCCCACTATTTAGTAAGCACTTGAGTCATGGAGCACCATTTGATGTAGCCGCATTGCAACTCCAGATTCGTTTATAATTGGAATTTATTGCATCTGGAGTCGCATAACGCTATATTGACTCTGCCGTTGCCAAAATGTCATCAGTGATCTGCTTGTATTAAACGAGTCAAACTCACCGACTTTGCAGCTGTAGAGAAAGCTTGCCACATCCTCTGTCGATCTGCAAGGGCTTTGTGCCATAAAAATCCACCGTAGACATATTATGAGCTACTTTCTGTCCTGGGTAGTCCTCAACAAACGTCACAGTCACAGCTGCCATCTTGCCAAATAAGAGCTGAGGGGGAGTGCTTGTTTTATACACTGACACCAGGTGCACACCTGGTCGGTGCACACGCAATATCGCCACCTGCTGTTTGTGTGTGTGTCAGTGTATAAAACTGGAGTTGCAATGCAGCTACATTTGATGACATTTTAGCCCCCGCAGACCCCAAAACTAAAGATTTCCTTTCTTTTGTTTACAATACCAGGCTGCATTTGGGAAACAAAGCAGTGAAACATACAGATCAAAATGACCATTAATCTTCTACATTCTCTAGTTGTGTAGACTTGGGCTAATTCATGATGAACATTTTAACTCTTGAGAGTAAACATTGCGGGTCAATTTGGTTTCATGTTTACGCTCTCAAAGAGTTACATCCGGTTAACTAACTTTCCATCATTTAGCCTGGTGGACCACCTGCAACCCTCTCAAGGACCACTGGTGGTCCCCGGACGACTGGTTGAAAACCGCTGGCTTAGAACTAAAGAAAGTTGTTGTCAGAATTCCATTCTTTTGGCAAACGTTTATGAACATGGCAATGATTATACACTTTTGGTATTGTATATACTGCAGGTGCTTAACAATGATGTAACTCTTGAGAGTGTAAAATGAAATCAAATTGGTTGCAGGAGGTCCATTTGGTTACCAACTCGGTCAGTTGGACATGGATTTTTGGTTTCGCGGTATGGCTCATTGTGTTTGCATTTAAAGTTGGGGAATTTTAGCAGATTTTGACTAATCTGGGAATCTAATCGTTACCAATACCTGTACATTTCTTAACAAATGTGTTTAATGGTGTAATAACATAACCTGTACAAAAATGTTAAAATTCAACGTCTGTGGGAAAACTCAGACAACGGGTCAAAGTTGGGGTATCATTCACCAATCATTGAAAGGCAAAATTTCATCATACTTTATGTAGCACGTGATATGTCTAACTAGGGGGTTTTGATGATGCTGAATCCATACGAAAGCATGATGAAATTTTGCATGTTTTGCCTTCTAATGGTTAGTGAATGGTACCCTGACTTTGTCCACAGATGTCAAACTTTCCCTAACTTTGAGTTCAATAATTTCTGCCTGGCCCAGGCGATTAGCTCAACAGTCTGGGCACCTAGGCTTCCATGCCAGCCTGCCGGCGTGTCGCGGGTTCGACTCCCTAGCCCGGCAGCCTTTGCCACATGCCTTCCCCCATCTCTCTCCCCATTTCCTGTCAAACTATTTTCAACACCATCAGTAGAGGCTGATAATGCCCCAAAAGTATCTAAAATAATAGTAATAATTTCTGCCTACTTCTGATCTAGGACTTTTCCCTAATTGCTGTCCTTATTCTCAATAGAAGTCCATGTTGTGGCCATTAGACTAGCTCCATGAAGTGAACAGAGTTTGCATAACCCTGTATATACTTTAAGGCTCTGTTTAAAAAACTGCTCTAAAATGTGGTCTCTGCTTAGGCACTACTAGATATTTCAGTACCAGTAATCATAATGATAATGAGCTCAGTTTGATAATTTATTGATATTTAATGTATTAATATTATTTGTACGTACACACGTGCACACACACACATTCGTTTTATCCCACGATTTTTCACCCGTGTCAATTAACTAACTTGTGAGCTTTAGCCTTTGCTTTTATGATTTGATTTTTGTCTTCCTCTAGCTGCTGAAATCAAAAGCTGTGAGATGTGAGCGGGTGGTCACACCACCAGGTGTGAAACATGACCACCACACTTCCCAAAATCGGAACTCCCGGAGCCATAGGAGCAAGCACGGCACAAGCGGTCCCAGCAGTGCTCACACTGTGAAGAGAAAAGATGCCAGCAATCCACAGAAGCTCCCTTACTCAACCCTGAAAACACCACTCCGCTCAACAGACAATGTTAAGATAGAGGAAGTATCACCCACTGGTCATGTTAACCAAGAAGAGGGTGAGAAAATTTATGCCGGAGCCAAATTCAGTGAGCCCCCCTCGCCAAGTGTACTGCCTAAACCGCCCAGTCACTGGGTTGGTGGTGAAAACACCTTGCAAACCGGAGACCAGAGCCGAGAGCAAATGACTGTTCACTTAAAGTCTCTGCTAAAGGTCGAGGGTAAAGCATAAATGCAGTATGACATGAGTGATATTCAGTCACATCCTGCATTTGTTTCAAGCTGAAATTACAATGTGGAAACTGTCTGAATTTATATCTGACAATTGGCAAAAGAAATGTCAGAATTACGTTTTTTTAAACACTAGTATATTTATGACAATTGGCAAAAAATCTGAATGATGTTTTAAACTATTATATCTGACTATTCGTAGGAAGAACATTATGAATTGGAATGTATGGAATTTGGATTTATCCTATAACTTACTGCAATAGAATGAAGTTTTATTACTATAGTACATTTTTCCTCATGATGCAAAGAAAGTAATTTAACTACCTGCCTTTGTAAACACATTTTGTAGTTGCAGTGTCAGCATTGCAGAAGGTGTCGGTGACCTACTATGCCAACCATCAAATTAATCACAACCAGCCTTTATGTCCCTTTTTGTTTTTGAAAGGGAACAGCAAGTGAGAATTTCAAAGTGGCTAAAAGAAGGTTGGTTCACTTGGTTGGCAGGAATGTTAAAGATTTTATGTTGCCAGTAGAAATGAGTGTCTCCAATTTATGTTTACATTTAGCAGCGTGATGCATTACATATTGTTTTGAGAAAACGGCCTTGTGTTGAATCAGTTGTTTTTTTTACTGAACTTGTGTAAATGTACAATGTACATAGTATATTGTAGACCTTGTCCTATGTGTATATTTTCCATGTTTTAACTGAGATTCTAGTTTTGTTACTGAAGCTAATCAAAATGTTCCCCGTGAAATGGAGGCACTTTCTTACAGTTCCTTTAAATGGGTCGTAGTATCCAACGGGGCTCATTGAATGTAAGAATTATTTTCTTACAGATTTGCACAAGACATTAAAAACAACATGAGCATGGCAGGAAGCTAGCTTTAGCTTTTCTTCCACCAGTCACTTTAACAATTGTATCAGCAAGGGAAGATTTTTGGAATAGAAAAGGACTTCTAAACCATGGCTGGTTACCTGCCAAAGTGGATAGTGTTGAGTAGACAAACCTACCAGCTACAGTGTACCGGTGCTGGTGATTTCCCCACCCTGAAAGTCAATGCTCAGTTGTATTGTAGACCAGGATTCGGTGAGCCTTAGGTAGACTGATTTAAGGCCTTTGCAGTGAAGGCCAAATAACCTTCAGGGAGACCTGTGAAAGGTCTAGGAGAATGACAATGTGAAAGTCTGGAAATCAAGTACCCCGCCCCCCTACCCATCACGATAATTGCTGCAAGACACCTGGCATTTCAGACTGGGTGCCATTTCCTTTCTTCGTAAGCACTTAAGCCTGATTTACGCAATTCAAAAAAAGGACGATCTACATGCTCACAATGCACATGAGCACATTGTGAGCTTAAGATTATTTTGAAATTGTTAATCTTGGAAAGATTTTTGGTATAACGACATGCCCAGGGAATGGTTAATTAACTTTCCAGCACTGATTGTGTCTAAACTTTCCCAGGATATATTTTCATTTCACTTACCTCTATCGTTAAGTTTAATGTAAAGCACTGATATTTACCAAATACTGTATGTGAGTTTGTATTTTTCATAGTTTCATGGATGATCTTGTCATTGGGGCTTTTCACATTGCGTTTTTTTTGCATTACCCTAGTTTGGGCTGCAAAAGTATATAGAAAAACTAATTTGCAATTTCTCAATTGCAAGGTGCTCCATTTTCAGGGAAGACTGCCATTGTCGAGCGTATTCTAAGGTTTCAAAAAGTTCTAATGAATATAAAAATTGTTTTGACTACAAACTACCGGTAGTTGGAGTATGGATGGATAAAAGTGTGCAAACAAATTGTATTTCCAGTATTGTCCACATTTGAGAGTACAGAAAGATGTGTGCAAAATCTGTCATGTTCTTGAATTTACAGCATTCAACAAGTGTATAAGATGAGCAGCATAAGTTGCTTACAGTATACCACATCCATGTGTCCTGTATTATGTGGCAAAAGATTTTGGAAATTGTATTGTAGGAAATGTTATTTTATTGCAGTATTTAAAAAAAAATGTTTCTTTCTGATATGACCAACACTCCCACAATTAGGAAAATGTTTGGTTTTTAAGCGTTGAATCTAAATTGAATAAATTGCATTGGTTATCCCTACTTTTCTTGCGTCTCAGTTTATTGGTTCATATTAAAAGTGGTTAATTTAGTGTTTCACTGTTAGAACTCAGCTAAGGTTGAGGCAACACCTGCACCCCAGAGCTGACTAGATGAAGTAGTTTTATTTAAAACAAAGCATAGTTGCAATTACAAGGCACTGTACAATGGATGAACCACTTCCAAAATGGGAGAAATAAAACCTCAAGATAAAATGGACATCTAGTTGTGGCTTACATGTTTTATGTATTTTGGCAGGCCAAAATGATCATTGATAATTTCTAGATATGTTAATAGTTAACCATTAATCACAATTAAGAAATGATTCAATTAAATGTCACATTGCAAATTCTGTGGAGCAATTTTAATGACATTTTATTCCTCGTACAACAATGCCATTGACTGGCCCTTTCTCAAATGGTCAAATATTTGATAAAAGGATTACTTCACCACTTTGCAAGTGATCCTCCGTCTGTGTCTCATGGGTCTGAGGGCAGGTTAGAAACCTGTCCACTAGTATCTAGTACTATCATCAATAGGCAATCCAATTTAATATAAACTGCTGGCTTCATGTTCCTGTAATGTGATGAGAGCCATTATTCCCAAGATAAAAATGTAAATCTAAAAATCTGCCTATCAATATCGCTGGTGGTGGACTGGGTTGTTGTTAATGTCCAAGCCCTCCTCCTAAGATACAGATTGAGCCGGGGAAAGGTATTTTGTCATGAAGTGGTCCTTTAAAAAATAGGCTATACAGTAATATGCCTTATTCTTTTTGTATATCAGCAAAACCGTTTTTTAACACTGATGGGTTAAACAATTAATAATGTTATCAAAACATCAATTAATACATAAAATTCCTCTTTATGAAGTACATGAACCCAATCCACCCAATGAGGAGGAGGATGGTGTTCCATGTGGGGTCCAGTAATAGCTTAACAATAATACCCAACCACAACATTGTGCGCAACAGTGTTCTGCTGGCCATTTTAGATTTTCTGGACAGCCACTCATAACCTCTGACTGGCTGGTGGTCTGGGTCAAACCTTCGCAGCCCACTGATGATCTGTGTCCTGCCCAGGTCAGTGAGAATGCGTCCTGCCTCTCCATGTTTACAGTCTGGGAGCTCTTTTGAGTTCACTTCTTCCTGAGAAGAACTTTGGTTGGCTAACAACTGGTTGAGCTGATCAGAACTGACACTGAATATCACACAGAGGTTATTCAATGTTTTAGTCAAATCATCTGAGGGACCCAGAAACCTCTTGGCTCTTGTCTGTTTGGCCCGGGCAATGATCTGGATTAGTTTTAAGACGGTTGCTCGGACATCAGTACCAAACATTTGCTTGTATTGACAGTCCTGGCCCTCCAGGGCATAAATGTGACTCTTCACTCTCAACACAGTTTCCGTCACTTCTGTTTGGCATGGGGACCAATAGCTGCCTTTCAGGTGGTGCAGGGAGTTGTCACGCTCAAGGAATAACTGCTCTCCATTCTTAATCATCTCTACTAGGTTTGGCTGTAGAAACACTTCAGACACCCAGTAGATCATCCTGGCAGCATTCTTGCTGTTGGCCAGGTCTGTCCTCACCACTCTATTCAGAAAGACCTGGAAGAGCTTGGTATACATCAACAAGTTTTCCTGAATAAATAATGCCCATTTGTCTGGTACAGCTCTGTTCAGGTCTGCCTGTGGATGGGTCATTTCTCTAGCGTCTTTCCATGGCTGAATGTAGCTCAACCACGTATCTAACAATACTGTAAAACATTCATCGATTGGCCAGTCACCTAAGCAGTGCTGTAAAAACAGGTAGAGCTTTGGCTGAACAAAGCGTTGAATTACAACTTTCTTTAACTCATCCAGTGGACTGGTGGGAGTGTGGAAGTGGGTGAGTGAGGGTGATGGTGAGTTTTGATCCCCTTGCTTCACGGAGTTGGAGAAGGCATGGAGGTGTTTCACCAATAGTAGGACAACCCGCATATGTTCCTCTGTTGGACTGAAGGTTTCTAGGTAGGTGTGGAGTTTCGCAATGTCTGGTGAGACATGTTTTTGGAGCCGTGTGCTACACATACTGAGGCGATACTGAAGCACTGCCAGCTGTACCTGGGGAGACTGTAGATTCTGGTACATCTCCAGTGAGTAGTGATGAAGCCACATCTCCACAAACGTCTGTAGTAATGTCTCAGATCTCCATATCCCCTGTATAGCAGGGTCTACATGGATAGGTTGGTGGAAGATGTGAGGTTTGAAGAGACTGGGCTTGTGAAGACTTGGGAACACAATGGGAGACCTTATAGGAGGCACAGTGATAGAGCCTCTGGGGTCAGAAAAAGGAGGGACACTTCCCTCAATAGGGAGGAAATATTTCAGGTAGGTGTTCACCAGCACAAAATAGGCATTATCCCTGTTCTTCACAAAATAGGCACTATCCCTGCTCCTCCCATGTTGGACTGGAAAACGATGCCTAGATGCAATAAGACTGTGAGCAAAGTTGAACATGAAGAATTCAAATGGATTGAGCGTCAGGTTGTCAGGCAGGGGGGTCTGGAGCTTGTTGCGGAACAGAGGACAGTCTGGGAAGTCTGAAAGTCCTTTCTGGATGGAAGCCTTCACTGGACCAGGAAGATAATAGACAGGTATTTCATATTTGTACCCTTCGGCCTGAAGCTTATACACAAGCTGCATCATTGGCCCACAGGGCCCCACAAAATCCAAGGCGATTCCGAGTTCATTGGCACGGGAGGTGTGTAGGTCCAATCCAGCACTCTTCCCATCCAGACTGCCAAATATACACTTCACCAACACAGGGAAACTTACATTGGGGTAACCATTAATATACTGCTGTAGCTTCTGAAGCTCCTGAACAGGTGCATGGGAACATTTTAGGCTGTTCACCAGCTTTGACAGCTGTTCAAAGGTTAAAACAGCCATTGAAGAACCAAATGATCTTGGCTCCTATCTGCTAGCTATTATATTCGTTGAGTCAGGGCGGTGATGTCAGAGATTGGCTGGTTGGCTGAGATACATTGACACTGTCTCCAAATACAGACGTAAAACTCAATACTAGTGTATGGATATACAGGTATGTCAGAAGAGGTGCAGATGTTTCCCTATCATCCTTCCTCTTGATGTCTGTCTCCCTTTTGACTGATAACTTTCCATGCCCCCTGCCCCAAGGTTATTAGTGAGGCCTGCCCCGCAGCCCTCAGAAACTTTCAAACCCTTACACTGCCCCCTAAGATCTCCATATATTATGGAGCTGACCTGTTCTGACATTTAGATCTGACCTCATCAGACACTGACAATATGCTCCATATATGGTCAATACACACAACCTTACCCCCAGAGCCTGCCTGCTCCTTCTTTGCTTTCCCTGTCTTCTCTTTGTTCATTACAGTATATGGCTGTTCTGCTAGAACAAAAATGTACATTTGAAAACTTTTACACAATTATATAGCGGATAGAAAATTAATGACTGCTGAGGAGCACAGGCTCTAGTGTATCCTCTATGTGCATTAACAGAACACATGTTCAAAATAGACACTCTCTGCTTAACCTGATTACTCCCCATTAATTACATGCGTTGCTACAGTCAATCATGTGACAATCCCCACTTAAATACAATACATCCAAGGTTGCATCACTTAATTGCCTATTACCCATCCTAAGTATGATCCGGAGACCTTGAATTTCCCAGATAATTGAAAGGAATTGAAAGTTGAAACTGTTTGCTGATATTACAAAACACAATTGATTTACAAAAAAACAAAACAAAACAACAACAAAAAAACATTACTGCCCAAGATTATGCATCGCTTGTCATGTCATGACACTAAAGATGTCCCGATACAGATACTGGTATACTATTGGCTACTCGGCCGATATGCCCCAAACTTTTATTTTTTAGTTAGTTTAGATAGTAGAAAGTTTTCACTTTGCAAGTAGTAGTAAGTTTTCACTTTTCAAGTAAATTACAAGTACAGTATGCGAGGATGCATGTGAGTAGTACTGGTGTCATTTCAATTCACACTCAGCCTAAGGTCTTCTATAATGGTGGAAGAAAATGACAGGGAGTTAACAGGACACCAATGCTCACCTTGATCCAGAAGGAATTCCTCTGTCATGAGACAGTCAGAATAATGGTTGCTCTTCTGAGTCCAGAGGCAGTATTCAAGCCCCTGGCGAAATGGCTCCCATTCCCAGAGGCTCAATATGGCAGTTCACATTCAGTAGATCATTTGTGACCAGTTATAATTTCCTGGGGTTTATTAGGATTGCAATAGATAAGATAAATCACTTTAAAATTTTGTAAACAAATATGTTCAATGCTGCCTCCTATACTGTAGCTATAGCTAAAACTAAAGAAAGCAAGGAATGTAAAACAACTAACACCCATGTTTTACTTTCTCTAATAACAACCTAAATGAATGCTGGTTGGAAAAAAAAAAAAAAAACAAGTTGTCCTTTAAACTAATTTAACCCGCACTCCCCCAGGGCTTCCCAGACTATTTTATGTCAAGGATCCACAATTAACACCAATTTGCTTATGGACCACCAGAACCTATTAGAAAAAATAACAGTGACAGTGATTCTCACCCAATTTCATTTCAAGGTGGTTTAACTTTAACCAAACCAGTGGTTTTCCACCGTGCACAGAAGACCCCCACATTTACTCTATGTAGGCTACCAGACCACAAACCCAATTTTAAAACATTGTGCACTGAATTTGACAACTCTGTATTGGAACATGCGTCCAACTCCCCCCCCCCATGTTTAATAGTTTGCAACATCTAAAATTACTTCAATAAATAAATCCAGTGTCATTATTCTAATGTTTGAAAGCTTTCTCAGCCTGCATTAATTTAGCCTTTTTAATTTAAGTCCAGTTGCGTTACTAGAATCATTTCAAATATTGAATTCATTGGACACCTTAAAATTTATATACTTTTCAAATGGGGATAAACAGCCAATAAACGTGAATCTGTGTAGCTTCCCACGTGTCAGTAAGAAATAAGTACGGTCTATTCCATTGTTGCAGTAAAAGACACTTTTGAGACAGTATACCGTTTAACATGATACAGAAAATAAATACAGATACAGAAAATAAAATAAGTCAGACACAAATCACATCCTTTAATCCAGTTTATTTGTCCTCAGCAGAGAATGGAACAGGATAAAATAAAAAGAAAACAGGATAGAATTATGTTTTTTAATACACTTAACTAAATAATACAGCTATGCTAGGTGTAAGTAACTCAAACCGATATGAGGTTAAATAATTATTTTCTTTTTAATTGTAACATACAGAAAGGATGTTCCATTTTTATTAGCAATCAAAATGAGGATCAGGGGTTGTTCATTTTCTCCAATCCTTTCAAAATAAGAAATATCTTCACACTCCACACTAAACTCCCTTTGTCCCCCACTGCAGAAGAGTGGTGAAGGGGGGGGGGGGGGGGTATTATTACACGAAATAGCAGATTTACATGCTCACATGTAAACAGGCACACAGCCTGTAGATCTGCTATAACTGTAAATTCAACCTGATGTGTGCACACTGCACAGAGCAGGAAAATACCTTCTCATCTACAGTCCACAATGTATGGCTAACCCCCTTGTGACCTTAAGTACCCACAGCCTGCCAAGCAAATACACGCATTAGCAACAATAAGAAGCCTACTACCAATTACATTTGTACACGTCATACTTGGATTTGTTACACTCATGTTAAAACACACTTCCCTGGCCCAAAGGAAAAAAAAAAGAATAAGACTTCTGAATAAAAGGATTTTTACCTGCCAAAGTGAGCATGAGATTAATTTACCAACCACACTTTACATTAACATTTCAGCAGTTAGCTGGAGGTAATGTCATACTCTGTGTGCATGATATTTAGCATAGTTGAACAGTATGAGCGATTCAATGGTGCGACAACACAATCCACTTTGTAGGTTACGTTATTGCAAAAACTCCTTTTGCCCATAAACAACAAGAACACCATCTCGTCCTCTCAGCACTCCAAAATCGGTATCTTAGAAGAAAAAAAAAAAAAGCCTCCATTACATTGTCTGACCTGTTGCGAGGGCTGAAAGGAGGCAAACTAAAACAGTACCTTACAACCTTTCAAACGTTCTTCAACAACAACTCTGAAATGTAAAATGCATTTGAAAAAAGCAAATATTTTGTATCTAAGGAAATCATCAACTTTTCCTGAATAACAAAGAAATATTTCTGAAATACCCATTTATCCAACTGAGCCCTATATATACTTTGTCTTATAATGAATAGGAACATTAGCCAATCTACTCACTTTCACCATGGTGACCTCCAACATTTAGGCATTTATTTTGGATTTTCTTTTAAAAATGTGCTCAAAATATGAACACAAAGGTGTAAGTAGTTAAGAGTATGTTTGTTGATTAAAAGGAACAATAGGCAAAATACACACTACAATATAGGAGGGTGTCCCGCTGTGTAGGTGCATAGAGAAATAAGCAAGAAACAATAGATATGAAAATAATAATAGCACTCAATTCAGCCAACTCAACTATTTGAATTTGTGTCACTGAACTGGGTAGAAGAGAAGTGGAAAATGGAGAGACAAATGTTATGTTAACCAAATAAATGCATGTTAGCAAAGTTAGCCTTTTAAATAATGTGATGGCAAAAAAGAATGAAATAGATTACTGCATCCCCACCCACAGAACCATCAAAGCCTTTGCTATGCAGCCCTCTAGTGGGCAGTTGAGTTATTTGTGACAGTTCAAACATAATGATGCAAATGGTGACTATCTCCCAGTAAAGCTAGAAACACAACTGTGAATCTGTGAGGTCATTAGAGTTGCCCAATATAATGTATACAGCCAACAAGACACATTACTTTTCAGAACTGTGAATATCCTCCAAAGGGTGACGCTTATCTAGTAAACAAAACAAAAACCACTAACGCATGTTATGTTATGCCTCAATACTAACATCACAAAGTTGAGGTTGGGACAAACTTTTCTTTCTTGTTTCTAGCATCTTGGGATAGCAATGAATCTTAATAATAACTTATATCATAACTAATTGTCTTCCTTCCCAAAGGTAAAATTTCCACCTTTTTCGAAATAAACTTCTTACATGGGTATAGCTACAGCAAAACACCATTAAATCATATATTGGAACTTTTCTTTAGTTAGTGAATTAACTTTGCTGCCTTGCGGCACATTTACTAATTTTCACACAGGTTAATCTATATACTGCTGAAATATCTGCAAAATGTCAGATAATAAACTTTTGTTTGAAAAAAGAAAAATTATATTTACTGTTTTGGGCTATAACTCAACATATATTCTCTTGTACTCCTGAGAAAATGTAATTAGTGTAGTGACAATGAGGCCGACACTTCCCTTTAAAGTCAAGTGGAGAAACAACGCACAGTAATATTTATGGTGTTCATCTATCCAAGCACCCTTGCGGGTCTATAAGCATAAATCAGAGGCTTTCTACAGAGCAAACCTAATAGATGGGGTGGATGTGAAACGGGTCTGGGCACGTTCCAAATGACATGTGTATCGAGATGCTATTGCCAGGTCGCAGACAAATAATAACTTTAACAGAGGACTTATTGTGCTATTCTTAGCACAGCATGTCCTGATTTGTTGATTGGTTTGAGACCAGGTGTAAGACCTGCTGCAAACGGCTTCTCCAAGAATATAAAGGAAACCCAGATCTACTCAACATTAAACATGCCAATACTAAATCAAAAGATGTAATACCACTACACAGTAAAACTCTTGAGAGCTTACAAATGTAACCTTACAGGCCCATTTGGATGATTTTGTATGCTTTCATAGTTATAGAAACACTGAATTTTTCTGTGTACCGTTATCGCATTAACAAATGGCGCACTGCTCACAACCTGAATACACTCACATGACCGTGCAAACTCCAAACCACTAGGTTGAGATGGGAGCACAAAGGGGTGGTAAAAGAAGGTTAACAGTTTTGATAGTCACGGGAAAACAGCTAGACAATTTAGTACGTTCCTGTAATCGACAACTTAACCATGCACTCATCTGATGGGGAAAAAAAAGAATGCGGGGCTAACAGAAGATACACGCCCCTCTTAAATTAATGACAACCTGAGGTTTGGTAATGGAATTCACCACATCCGTGAAATGATGTGGGGGGGGGGGGCAGTCTGCTAACCATAGAGCCAGAACGAAACGGTTGTCGGTTCAGTGCCTGTTTCCGGGAACTTTCCTGTAGTGATGCAATGAGTGTGAGCAAAGAGGAATAATTTGCTGCGGAGGCCTCACTCTGCAACAGATTGTGCCCGATCCTTCTCCACAGAGTCCTCTTTGATGGGTGGCTGTGTTAAGGCTGTGTGTTGTGAGTATTCATGTGTATACGACAGTGCGGCTCCACAGACTAGTAGCCACAAGGGTCCCTGCTCCAAACCCACCCCCCCTGAGAGTGGTGTTGTCCACAGTTATGGTCCAAACAGCATTCCTGGCCAGGGTATCAAGACTTCAAAACAAGGACTGGGTCACACTCAGATCCAGAATTATAGGGTAAAAAATGCAGGCTATTGCGATCATGCTTCCTCCCCCTCCCCCCCACCAACCCCAAGTCCCCTTTACTTCCCTCTTTACTCCTCCCTTCTCCAACATTTTAAGTGCCTCGTCTTTCTGATTGGACGGCTGGCTGGCCGGCAGGGGTAAAATTGCCCAGTGGTTCTCAAACTGCGGTCCAGGGACCCCCAAGGGGTCCTTGAGGTGACGTGGCTCTGTAACTCTGGGTGGACAAATGGAACGGAGTGTCCATTTGGTTCCATTTGTACACCGTCAGAGTAGGATTTTACACTGGGGTCCCAGAGATCAAACTGGTATCAAATGGGGGTCCATGGCCTAATGCATATCAAACTGGAGAGGGATGCTTGAAATTAAAACGTTTGAGAACCACTGACACAGCCCGATCAGGAGCACTCCTCGCCAATGCGCTGGCACGAACGGCCCACCTTGCGGTCGAGCTTCACCATCTTGAGCACAGCCTCCTGGCGCCCGCGACCCAGGTGGTCGAACATGCAGTCGTGCTGCTCCGGGAGACGGTGGAGCATGCAGAACACATAGCCTGGAGGACCAGTGGAGAGAGGAGAGTGATGTGGTCAAATGAAATGCAGTTAATGGAAATTAGCAAAACTGACCGGACTTGGTCGGTGCCGGCTTTTTGTGGGCTCAAAGGGGCGAGAAAAGGGAGCAGACTAGTATAGTTGTGGGGGTTTCTGGTCAACTAAGCATACACAGGGTGTAAGTTGTCAATGTTCTCGAAGCAGAAACTGCAGTCAGGTATTACTAATACCATCTGTTACGTTGTTTTACTAGCGCTTCAGTTAATGCTCAAAGATACTGTATTTTTTGCCATTGAAATATTTTTGTAGCATTATGGAACCAAAACAGGGCTAATGATAAGAATAGGACTCAATCAAATAACAATGTCCACACCTAGTGGCTACACCGTCAACCATCTTTATCTTCTTTCTATTGTGCTCTGTGTGAGCAAAGATCCCGGAGGTAGCAATACCTTTTAGTCTTATTAATTAAAACATTAAACACACCAGAGAGAGGGATTCATCATGGCTTTTGGCACAGCTGAGCATCGACATGGGCAGAATGTGAGGTAGAGTGGCATTGCCCTGGTCCCTGCACAGCCATGCCAATAACCACAATAAAAGCACAAGCTCCAGTGTTTTATACAACAGCAAGAACAACAAGAAACGATTTAGCCATTGCTTTTGACATTGTGACATTCTCATTTCCAGTTCTTCTCTGAAAGTGCAAATATTTGGCATGAAAAATAATTACATCTGTAAGCATGCAATATTACTGAAACTGTACTGCATGTCAGAACTGCACTGGTCTCCCTAGACAATCTTCAAATGCATCTGGCCAACAGTGAGTACATCAGTGCTGAAAAGCCACAGAAAATAAATGCAATATTCTGCAAATACTCACTGCTCTGTTGCCTTCCCAAGCACGTAAAAAGATCCTACATAAAGGTGGTAGGCTACGTCATGCTTCTTCATACTCCTTATTGAATAAGCATTCTTTTTGTTTTTGTTTTGTTTTTTTTACATTTTGAGACCATTATTATGAATTATTTGCTCATCTGTTTTTAAAATTGCTTTACTGAAAATAAACATTTCAATCAATCAATGAAAGCAGGTTTTATTGCGGCACAGATGGCAGGAGATTTTGATCTTATGAGAGAAATAAAGTACTGACCACAGCGACAGGAACCCAGTTCTTGCTGTACCAGCTCTAGTTTGGTTTGGCAGCGGTAGCAGCGTCTGCGATTTTTCTGTTTGGGCCCCGAAACTCCAGGGGCCCCTTCCTGGCTCCCTGCCACCTCATCATCTTCTTCTGTCCGCGGCCGTTTCTCCGGAGATGCCTCGCTCTCTGGCCCTGAGGCTGGAAAAAAATAGAAAGTCAGTGGATTGTGGTGTGTGGCCTATAGATTGACTGACAAACAAACAAACTACTTTATTTTGGAAAAGAAAGAGCAAAGACAGAATTCAAAAGTCAGGTGACATACAACCAATACAACCAGTGTTGGGAAAGTTATCTTTTTATGAACTAGGTCAGTTCACAGTTCACATATTTTAAAACAAACTAGTTCTATTCATAGTTCATAATTCAACATTTTAACTAAATATCAAGGTTCCAAAAATAACTATTTTAGTTATTTTCCCCCCAGCTTCTCACTTTTTTGTTTAAAATGATTGCAGCCCATAGCCATATACAACCAGACTTTATTCCTATTGTGAATGAAGTCCAAACCTCTTTATTATGGGTCAATTTGTGAAATCTTGTTTGTGAAGCTTTTATTGTGAAGGCTCTCGGGTTCAGTTCTCATAGCCTGCACATATCCGTGTGCTGAAAATGGAGCAGATCACAGAGCAGACCACACTGTGAACTTGTACAGTAGTTCTGCTCCATTTTCAGCTCACTCTTGGAACGAAATTGAAGGCAAGAAAAGTGCCGTTCACTCACACCAGAAATGAACAAGTTCAGAATATTGTTCTTCAAGCAGAAATAGAGTACATTCCCTTCACGTTCACACAAAATACGAGTGTTCATGAAAATATGAGGGTTCATGAACAATCATTGTTTGAACACGTTTGGGTACAACACACGGCAATTTATAGATTCTCACACAAGGAATAGGAAAGATGTATGGAATCAGTATATAATACAATGTCTTTAACTATAAAAAGGTTATTTGCTAAATGTTACCAAATAGTAGCTTAATAGAAACCTTTTTGACCAAATATCTATGAAAACATCAATAAAAAGAAGAAAGGAAAAAAGGACAATATTTTGGCATTGTTCAACCCTTAAGTCCTACTCTGTCGATTGTCTAAAGTTCACACCCAGGGAACACCTATAGGCACTGTCTGCCTCAGGTTGTGACCATTTTTTCCTCTTTGCAGATGAGTAAGGCTGGGAACAAGGCTACGAAAGAGCACAGTACCTGAGTCACGGGGGCGCTTTGTGGGTGTGCAGAGAGTTCCTTGGGCTGTTTCTGTACATGATGATACGCCTGTGGAAAATGATTGTTGAAAAGGTCATACGATCAATATATTCAAAATAGTCATTCACTGCCAGTATCTCATTTGGAAATTTATACAGGTTTCTTTTTAACACATTTATGAAACGTAGCTTGCGGAATTAGTTCAGTCAGACATACTCCAGAGGTTTTATGCTGTGCTATAGGGCACATACTGGAGGGGTTAATATCACATCTAATCCCCTGTGAAGCTCTCCAGAGTTGAAGATAGCACCTAGTGGCGATAAGTGGAAGTGCAGCCTATAATGGAAGTGCAGTATAATGGTGAAGTGAATGGACATTAATGACATCACAGCCAGTCAGCATTTCCACATTTTGCCAACAAAAATTTGGTTGGCTGCTTCTTCCTGCTTTATGGTTCCTGGTTGTTATATGATGTTTATTCTATATCTATCTGACTATCTCCCTGCTCTTAATGTTTAATGATAGTGTATTATTGTGCTGAGCAGAGAGAAAAATGTAGCCGGACACCAATGTAAAATACTATGCACACTTGTATTCCGAGTCTTTAATAAATATTGGTTAAATCTTTCCATGAGTTATCTGACTGAAATATATATCTATATATCTCTTGTAGATCTTTACACCGAATGAAGTCGAACATGAGATCATTCATTTTCCAACAGTAATACCAAAGATTTGTACGTATATCACTCATCTGAGAATCTGAGTGCACTTTTTTTTAACACAGTCAGACCTGTTTTGTGGTGGTGTAAATATAGACTGGGGAAAAAATCTTGAAAAAATGTCATGGTGAACCCATTAATCCCATTATCTTTCCACCATAAGTGTGATTGAACATTACAATTAGTCTCTTGGTACCATTAACAGACTTGTAAGTTTCTCTCTAAAAACTGAAGATATCTTTTAGCTTTCTGTGTTACACTTATATAGTAAGAATTTTTAGTGCCAAAGTAAATAAGACATAAGTGTGATAGCCCCATCTTACCTTCCCTTGTGCTGGGAAACAAGGGAGAGGTGTTCTCAGTCAATGGCACCTCCAAGCTGGTGGAAGAGGAGGACGACGATGAAGATGACAGGGACTGGCTACCACTACTGCTGTTCATGTCGCTACTGAAGACTGAAGGGGACTGGCTGCTCGCAGTGCTCTGGATGGCATTGGAGCTGCACTCCTCCTCTGGCTGCTTCTTCTCAATGTCTGGTGCCAAGAGAATCACATTGAATCAAAATAAGAATGTGTAAAGAAACGCAGAATGTGTAAAGAAACGTAGCAGAGTGACTTGTTACATGAACGCAGTGTCAAGCCAATGCTAGCTCTTACATTAAAACACAATTACACTCTGGTAGAGGTTTGGGTTGTTTAATTACTTTGCCATGATGTAACTCCAAAGAAAACAAAATAATTGCTCTAGTGATTATAAATTGATCATTCAAAATATGACCTCATTGACTTACATTGTACTGCATGTAAATCTACTTGCTCCATAGAGAAATTTGGATGATGTGCTCATTGGCCAGGGAGGACCACTACTGGTCTGGATCATGCAAAGCAAGTGGTATTACAGGAAGTTCAAAATGGAGATTGTCCCCTGCCGAGGCACAGCCAAGTTGTGGTGCTTGTGCAAGGGATTTGTCAGGTTTGCATCACGGAGCGGAAATGAAGGGTACACATTGCAGGTTTAACTCACATGTACATGTCCATTTTGGTCAGGTCATAGTCAAAATATTTGAAGTAATTTGAATAGGGCTTAAGCAAGACGCAGAGAACACACAGAGACAACAGCCAGCAACTCTTTTTTCCACACAGTGTATGCAGACTCAAAGTAGATCATTTTAACTTGTAGCATTTTGAGAGGCGGCTGTGAACATTACCTAGTGAAACATCAGTAATGATAAAAGAACGCATATTTTGTGGATGAGCTATGAGAGTGGACTTGTCAGTGGCTAAATATGGGAGAACAAGTAACCCAGAAAACAGGGATATTTTGCCAGGGTTATGCAATGGCTAGGAGAAGCCAGAGAAGACCATTAATTCATGAATAGTATTCATATTATGCAGTTTCACTTCTAATCTGATGTTGTTCACACTTCTTCCGAAGCTGGACCATGCACTGGGCAGCCTAATTTTCCATTTCATGCCCTCCTCCAGACACAAGTGTGGTCTAACCCATTTCTGCTGGGCCCCTGTGCTCATGTGCATTGCATCTATTCTGAGCACTAGTCTGGCACTGTCTGTGATGGCAAACTCACAGGAGATACTTTGTGGGCTCTTCATCAGATCCAACTGAACCCTCCCAATCTGGATATGGAGTGTGTTATATTTATTATAAGTACACCACTCCCTCAAGTGTTAATGTTTTTTTTTTAACTATTGAGGCTCGATGCAACATGATGTTCAACAATTGTTGCAGAACTGAGCTTCATACTGATTCAGCCCTTCTCAAAACCCTACCCTTTGGGCCAGTGTTTAGTCACTGGTCAATGTCAATCCAAATAGTTTAGTAACGGTTGCTATGAAGATCAATCTTTCCTGGTCAAGCTTTCCTCTGCTACTGGATAAGGACTGGAGGGACTTAGTGAAGGGCTAATTGTATCCCTTTCATTCAGGGAGTAAATGTGGGCCTCCATGACTCTTGATTTCTTCTTGCTTATTAATGTCACATCGACAGTGTCACTGAGGATATATTCTGTTGGCAATGTTTACCAGCAGAATATTTAAAAACAAGAGTGATTAGTCTGGGCATTTGGCACTCAGCAGCATCTCTATAGCTAGTTTGCATTCTTAGCATTCCACTATGAAACTTGCTAGTACAGTCAGTTTGCACTTTGCCTGCAGCAAAAGCTGGTTCTGTCCCTTGGTTTAGTAAATATTGTCAAGAATAAGCAACAACTTACCGGCATAACACTTGGAGCAGAGGTTCATGGTTTTGCTAGAGCTGAAGAAAGAGAGAAAAAAAGGTTAGAAACATAAAACAGCAAAGATTGATTGCCAAGTTACTTACCCCAAAAGGTTTTCAGGAGTGTACACTGCATGTTTGCCTAATACATTCCTAAAATAGGGACGCATGGATTCATGTGGTTAAAAGTCCCATATTATATATATTTCTAAAAGAAAGTACAGTACATCTCCCAGCTAGACCAGGAGACACAGCATTAGTATCAGTACATCTCCCAAGGGCACCCGCTGGCCTAGTGGTCCAGGACCATAGACTGGCTGCGCGCACATGCCCCATTCATGACAACCTTTGCTGAATGTCTCCCCCCTTCTCTCCGTCTCTTTTTCCTGTCTGTCTTCACTGTAACTATCAAAGGCACAAAAAAAAACACTACAATTCCCAGGGGGAGCAAGCCCAGCAGAAGTAGGCTACATCTCCTAGGTGTGTAGGTGTCTTTCTTGGGGTATCTTACGACTTCCCTGAAGAAAGAATGTCTAGGGACTAGGGAGCTCTGCTGAGCCTGTTGATACTCCTGACCCAGATAACAATATACAAAATAAAAATGAGTGAACAGGACAGAAATTCTCCCCATTTTGTCTTTATGTCAGAAATAATGACGCCACTAATTGCCTTCAAAAGATTGTTATCTTACGACTCAGAGTTGTTTAACTACATAACTGTGTATTATAGGTTGTTATACAATGTTGTTGTGCAAAAGTAGCACTACTATATTTCCAAATGTATTAATCGTTTATGAACTGTAGTCGAGAAGGCACACGTTTGGAATAATTGTTGTGATAATGATTTGATGTAATGTGGGATGATGGATGAAGGCCAAAAAAGTGAATGGCACTGCAGGTGACACAGGTTACTTATGAACTACATTATCACTGTGAGGAATGTTTAACTGGTAAATACAGCAGTTTTCTTTATCTCAACTCACTGTCAAAAGCTTAGCAGTCTATGTACACTCTGCTGGCCAAAGAGCTTCTGGATTAGTAGGGTTGGTTAAATGTATCACCAGTCAAAGGCATTACAGTAGTAATTTTATGGCTAAAACACCTCCTTCACCACACAGAATTTCCCAGCTGTGATTTGAGCATGCAATAGAGGAATATCTATGGAAGCCATATCTATGGAAATAGGTTTCCATTTGTTTTACTTTTGCTCAGACTCAAGAAAACCAGACTGAATTCTGGATAGTCACAAAAAAGAAAGGAGAAAAAAGTGTTGCCAGTCTGAACAGTGTTGCTCTTGATACTTCATGTGAGGGTCTGTTGTGCTTGTTCTATGTGTAACTACACAATGTGACGTTGATATCTCTACACCGCTGCCACTCAGATAAATTCCTGGAAGTGGATACCATTATCCAATTTGGATAAGAAACTGTTAAGCTTGTAAATGCATGACAAGGTGCTAGGAGAGAATAGTTTGACTGAGGGCATGCACAGTAAAAATATGAATATGTTAAGACTGTTACGATTCTTCTCAGATATACAGTAGCTTAAAAACACAGAACTAAGGACAATTGGCACAATGGTGCGTTTACATAGTGGTTTTATCCAAAGCACTTCACTTAGATTTTGCATTACGTACACATGCACACATGCACGCATACCCCCACCCGGGAATGGAAAACATGCAAGGCACCAAGCTACACATCAGGAGCAATCATCTATTTTAATTAAGTCCAATGTAATTTTGAAGTCCTACTACGTTATGTCCGAGTTCAATTGGAACCAGCTCCCATCCGCTTCTCATTGTAAATAGCATGCGTGAATCAATAACGTTATTTTTAAGTAATTATGCCATTGAAGGTTAAACATGGGTCTTAATGCGTCTTCCCCTTGAGTAGAATTTGTATGGAGATATAAATATACAATGGAGATTCACCAAATGAATACGATCTCTACGATGATTGTATTCTGTGTGGAGCAAATAGGCTGTTACAGCCAGAGACCAGTAGCTCCGTTATGGTCTGATCACAACTAGACAAACCATTCACCAAACATTTTTCCCAGTGCATATGGCAAGCCTTGTTGATGGATTTATCAGAGATTTGAAGGTCTGGTTACAAAAATTTACCAGTATTTAATGTGTGAAATCCATTATACTTTGGAATGAATGAGCCCAGCTGTGTCCAAGTAGGAGAGGCTGGGTCTTAGCTACAGTATATGTGAATTAGGGACTCAGTGATGCTCATGGACACTTCGACACCCGAGAACCTTGCAGTTCCCATCCAGGCACTTTGCTGGCTAGTGGCTACTTCACTCCAGAGCCACTGCAGCTCCAACAAAGCAAGCAAGGGCAGAACACATGAGAATACTACAGGTGGATCACTCTAAGGGTCTCATATTAGAAAAATACAAATACTTTCCTAGTATATAAAAAAAATGTATGCCTAATATATTGTACAAAATCAAGACAGATAATGGTAGGTCTTTCTGTACTAAGAAAAAAAAAAAAATTCAGCTATTTTCCGTCTAAAATATCTAAATAACATTTTGAAAATAAGTCTTGCTTCGAATTCTCCAAAGATAGGTCCATTCCCCACCTTCTGGACCTCTCGTCCACGTGCACTTTAACATCAACACAATGCATCGGCCCGGCTGTTTCTGTCAGCCATGAGCCCTGTCAATAGATCACAGACTGCAGCTCCATAGGCCTTTCATACCATTGTATCTATAGGGGCTATGTCTGACCAAATAAACTGTGACAGTGTAGTTCCATCATATATATTCTCTAAATTTTCATGGAAGGCAACCCAGTTGGACAGGCAAGATTACAGACATCCAACTATTCCTTTTTGCCATCTCTGACCCCATTATACACTGTCTAAAATCATCTGTATTCATTTAACTATGAATAGTGCACAACTGGACTGGTTTTCAGTTGTACACTCAAACATGTTACTCAGGAGAGTGTGACTTAACTATCCTTATCCACAGACCTGATGTTGACAACCAGTGCATTAAACACTTGAACCCTAGCATCCAAACTAGTGGTATGTCATAAAAGGTGAACATTTTGGAAAATATACTATAATAGTTCCCACAAACGTGACATCAGCTTGTAGAGAATACGGCAATTTTAAAAGTGGGGGGTTGCATTGTTAACACTTCCGTGTTCTGGTAGTTTATTAGTTGATACCAGTCTCCTGTTAGGCCTAATGCAAGTACTTTGGATAATGTCCTTACATGTATTGGTGGGCATGCATTTAACACACTAAAGCCATGTTTTGTACATTCCCAACCTAACCAAACGTGATCCTGGTATAATCTATAGGTCATCTTTTGCAGCACCATTTGCATTTAACAACAAAGTCGTTGATTTGATCAAATGCTATCTAGAATGGTAAATATGACAAGGAAGAGCACTAAACACTGACGATAGTATCATATAGAATTAATTCTCCTAATCCCTTCCTAGCATCTGGCGCATCAATAAGTCTAGGCATGTAGCTTTATTTTATGCTCTTGAGCATAATCGTTAAACATCCGCATTACTTCATATACAAGAAGTCTACACAATTAGAATGTGGAACTGTGGACACCAATAACAAAATTCTTTAGTTTTGGGTCAGCAAGTTTACTTGTGACCAAATGGTGGTCTCTGTCTATGGTGGTCTATATATACACAAGTATTAGTGCTGCCAAATGGTTTCTAAAGGTGTGCATATTGTAACCAGCTGAAGTATCGAGAATCCATATTATCCACATATTCTGTATATTATCCTGCAATGTTAAAACATAGGTCACATTTGAACATACAGACGCAGACTTCTTGTCTGCTAAAGTGAGGAGACGGCTGTCTGCAACTCCAGTGGGGGTTATAGGCATTTGCATTACGATTCAGATCTATTGTTTTCATGGCTTTTGAAGCCAGGCCCAGGTGAGAGTGTAAACACTCACTATTGTCCTGTGGAGAGCCACAGAGACAAATGCTAGCCATATGTCTATCAATGTCTGTCTCTCTGTATCAAATGTCTGTGTTTTGACCACACCTTTGTATGTTAATTTACCTCTGTTAGAAAACGTATATCTTGACTGTGTTCTGGGCATTCGAATCAGTTAGTGTGAGCCAGTGAGTGAGAGAGTGTCTTTTGGGGCAACTGACCACGCAGGTCAGAGCCCACGGCTCCTGGGCCTTTATGGCCCACGGGGAATCCATCTTGACTTCAATAAATACCACGGAAGACCAATCTTCATCTCCTGCTTTTTCCATTCATCATCCATTTTTCACCGTTGTCTGGTTCAATTTGGGAACATTTCTCAGTTCTCATTTTGGGTTTAATAGTGTAATATTTTTGCACTATTTGTGGGAAAAATATACCACAAAGTGGCGCCCAACGAATGTGGTGGTCCATGGTGCGATCTTTTGTGCCAGACCAGACGAACCCACGGCCCCAGACAGAAGACTTTATTTTTCGGCGTTTGGTGAGGAGCGCGGCCCGAGCGCGGCCCGAGCGCGGCCCTGTGTTTTCACGGCGAGACGATGGATCTCCGACGGCGAGGTCCGTGCAGAAGCGCGGCCCCGATGTTCGAGGACGAGGACGGCAAGGATCGGCGCTATGGAGCGACGGCGCGACACGGCGCCTGATGCGACGAGGGACCTTCCCTGGCCCCTGCAGCACTCCATTCCAAGCGGCTTTTCATTGCGGCGACCGGCCCGAACGTGTGGGTGATTCATCAGCGCGACGTTTCCGAGGCGGCACCCGGCGAGAGACGGCCTTCGACTGCAGTCATCGAGGGGGTGAGAGCTCCACTCTACTCGGCGAGGCGGGGTGGCGTTCGACTGCCGACGCGGGACGTTATGGTTCATCTCTGCGTGTCCAAGCGGGGACGTCCGCGGCCCAGATCCACCATCAACAGCAGCAAGAGGTTTCATTCATTGGTGCAAGTATTCAACAGTTCTATAAGCTCGTTTTGTGTTTCGACCAGAGCTTTGCAGCGGTCATGTTCTCTTTTACAGACATGTTATGATATTGAATGCTTCAATATTGTATAATATGTCTGTAAGGGGGGAGTATGGGTCTGTATTGTTTTTGGCAGATCACAGAAATGAGAACAAAGGCGCACAATGGCCTGGCTTGCCACGAGCCTAGCGGTGCGTATCGTAACTGCAGCATGATTCATTCCATGCATGCAGCCTGCAGCGAGCTTTGACTGACCATGGACACATCAAAGGTGAGAGACGACGAGTGAACACAAAGAAGAAGTTTTATTATCATATAGCAGATGGAGAGACACAATATCTTTCTGTTTGTTTGCAAAATGTGTGTCTTTGTAAGTTTATTCAGCACATACGTAGACATGTGTTGATGTATATGTTTTTGTCAATCGAATTAGTTAAAGTTGGTTAAAAGATATAGAGTCTACTGGGACATTTGAAAATGAATTAATAATTTTTAGCTTGATTAAAATCAATTGATGTCGCTGTGTCAGGCCAAAGGGATCCCTCGCTCCTCCCACTAGGCGTCAGTTGTAAACCGTCTTGACATTAATGGAGCTATTATTCTTTTTTCGCGTTAAATTTAGCTTCAAGTTAAAAACCGACTGTGCAGTTAGTTGCCACGACATGCAAGATTTTTGGGTTCATATGAAAATTACTCTCGGGACTGAAAAAGAGGGTAGGGCATAGATTCCAGTGCGTTTCTAACCAGGCCAGTGTTTGACAGACATCTGCGTACGGGGAATCGTAGCTGCATATCAGACTACTAACTTTAAGGCGGGGAGTTTTCGATTATGTAATGATTAATTGCGCATGTCCAAAAGAGCTTAATTGGAGACGAATGTTATGGCAATATTTTGATCTAAATACCGTATTAAACTGAGTGTTTACTTATTTAGATTGAAGGCCAATAACCATTCTTTTAAAAGGGGTGTTTTAAAGTGAACAAGGGTAAAAAATGACAAAGTTGTATTGTGTTTGAATGTCAGTATGTAAAGTAAAAATCATTGAGTTTTCATAATTGAACATAAGGTTAACTAAGTTGTTTTAAAAGAGATTTGGTAATTACAAACGGCGATATTGTTAGAATGTTCGAATGTGTTCAAAAGGAACCCAAGGTGTAATGTGCTGATGAAATTGTGGATGTGAAGAAAAATGTTTTTTTGAGTCAACTATTTAATCTGAAACAAGTTGTAATTGAACAAGGGAACTTCTTTAAAGTGTTATTCTGATGTATTTTCCATTGAGTGTTTAAAGTGTGTCAAAGTGACAGTGGATCATATGGATTCTTTGATTCATATTTTCCACCGACGTTTAGAGTCGGTGGAAGGGGGAGTGAAGTATCGAGAATCCATATTATCCACATATTCTGTATATTATCCTGCAATGTTAAAACATAGGTCACATTTGAACATACAGACGCAGACTTCTTGTCTGCTAAAGTGAGGAGACGGCTGTCTGCAACTCCAGTGGGGGTTATAGGCATTTGCATTACGATTCAGATCTATTGTTTTCATGGCTTTTGAAGCCAGGCCCAGGTGAGAGTGTAAACACTCACTATTGTCCTGTGGAGAGCCACAGAGACAAATGCTAGCCATATGTTGATCAATGTCTGTCTCTCTGTATCAAATGTCTGTGTTTTGACCACACCTTTGTATGTTAATTTACCTCTGTTAAACGTATATCTTGACTGTGTTCTGGGCATTCGAATCAGTTAGTGTGAGTTAGTGTGAGAGAGTGTCTTTGGGGCAACTGGCCACGCAGGTCAGAGCCCACGGCTCTGTGGGGCCTTATGGCCACACGGGGAATCCATTCTTCAACAATAAATACCACGGAAGACCAATCTTCATCTCCTGCTTTTTCCATTCATCATCCATTTTTCACCGTTGTCTGGTTTAACTTGGGAACAATTCTTTGTTCTCATTTTGGGTTTAATAGTGTAATATTTTTGCACTATTTGTGGGAAAAATATTGTAACCAGCCACAGGCTGAACAAGAAGCAAGCAGAGCCAATAACTCAAATGATTTGAATTATTTTGTACCGTTAGTCCCATTAAATACGTTCGTCAGCAAAACGAAAATGCTAACTGTTGTGGTGTTGAAGTTACTATTTGTCTTCTATGCTAGGTAGTGGATTAGAATATGGTGGACACAGGTGTTGTTTCTGAAATGAAACCATAACTGCTGCCATTTGCGTCACCTGACATTGACAGGTGTGTGACAGATCGACGTTGAGAACGATTCGACTCGAGACTGTACGTTTATTTTAGAACAGTGGTTCCCAAACGTTATCACGCCAAGTTCCCCCAAAGTGACTATAATCAGACCGTAGACCCCCACTAGAAATGATTTGCTTTTCAACGTGCATTAGTCTACTGTGCGCGTTTAATGTAATTTCCATCTTTGGAGGCCCGATATTGTAAAAAAAAAAAAAAAAAAAAAAAGCTAACTATCAGCCCCAAGAGTCGATTTGGTTGCAAACTATCAGCACCATCACTGGGTATCCCCCTGGAGCTCCCTCAAGGACCACTGGGGGTCCCTGGTCCCAAGCCCCACACTAGACAAATTACATCGGTCATGTTTAAAGGCAGGTCGATTGACGACAAATCTTGGTATTTTACAGCCCAGCCAAGGGTTTGCCATTACCATTATTGCCACGGCTTCACATTAATAGTGGATTACATCCGGTATGTAGAAGCAGAAGCCATCAAACCACTTGACAAGAAACAATGCATTACTGACACAAGACGACTCAAATGGAGCTCGTTCCCGGAAAACCGATACTTCGGGATACAACGTTTTTCTTGGCCGAAAATATGTACATTATTGTCTCATCCATGGTTGTTTTTTCGGGTCGACATGAAGTGTCTCGGAAGGGGGTGGGGTGAAATTTTAAAAGGAACCTGGCGACAATAAATCATCTCCAATCTTTGGATACGTCACCTCCTCAAAAGGCAAAACCTTGTATACTAAAAACACACAAACGACGTCAACATAACACGTTTACACTGTCTACACTAAGCGGACAGAAGCAGTTTGGTACAGTTAAAGATACAGTAAATAGCATTTCCAAAGCCAAACACAAAAAGGTATTAACTTCCCAACCCCCACTCGGCCTCCCTGCACAACAGAACAACAACAATGGGGCTTTGGTAAAGGCTACTACACGCCGTGGTAATACATACATATAAAATTCTAAACACTTTAGGTCGTTTTATAACGTCAACCGTGTTTTTTTTTTTTTTTTACACCACAACCAAAGCAGTAACACTTGTTTCGACGATTGTGTTCCGTTTAAGTTGAAAGGTGCAGTCAGTCACTCTGGGTGTCAGAGCCTTGAGTGTAGACAGGGTTACGACATCTACGTTCACTTCCATAGAAAGGTCCAATGGCGGCTGCTCTACATAGACTTCTACTGAGCACAGGGGACAGCCATTTGTGACAAGGCCTGGACCGGAAGAAGGCAGAAATGCATTGGAATCGGGAAACAAGCAGATTTGAGATTTCAACTCGGCTTCTCATCTCGCATCCCTTTATTTAGGTTGTTTTGTAGTAATGGCACAGCACAAATCTTACGTAGGCTTTAGTCGTTTCGTTAAAGTCGACATGTTGCGCACATGTCTAACATAGCTCTTATTTGCGTCGTTCTCGATGAAAACAATGCATTTTCAATTACAGTTTGTCCCCGTTAAAAGCTGCATAAACAACTCTCGAGCGCTGTTTTCTGCCCCCTCGATGTCGCATCTATTCTACTAGATTGCTCTTCTGGGTGTGCTAAGCGGCTAAAATGATCCCCCACCCTGATGGAAAACCTCAACGAAAAATGTTTTAACATATCACATTCAAATCGCCCACCACCCCAAAAGGCAAAACCCGCCGGGTGTGGATGTGACCCGCTGTGGTCACATCCCACTCACACGATCGGCTATTTTCAGTTATATTATTTTAGATAGTCATGACGGGTCCACCGTCCCCGTTTGAAAATATGGTCACATCACAACACGTTAACGATCATAAAAAAAGACCCTCGGAATGTTCTTCTTACCCCCAGAAGCCGCAGGGACATCGGGGTGGCAGACTGGATGCTTCGCTGCGTTCACTCGTATCTCCCATGGCTGAAAATACAACGATCCTTCCCTTTACGCGAGGCTGGAGGATGTGTCCGGGGCCTGCTGTGTGTATGCAGGCAGGCAGGCAGTGTATGCTTGTATGGAGCTCCTTTCCGTCTCAACGGAGCCGTAGTTTGAAACAAATAAAGATAACAGTGATAAAAGGTCCTCTTCGTTTCAGAGAAGTCCCCCAACAATAAAGCAACAAAATCACACCGAGAAACCGAGGAGACGACTCGCGTCGTCGTCGAGGGACTCCAAATCTCGATCGGTCTTTAAAAGCAGACTAAAAAAGAATGATAAATGGATCGATCATTCGTTCAACCGTCCGTCCTCCTCTCACGCTCACGGTACTGAATGCGATCAGCTGGACGTTTACGACTACGAGCACAGCACTGAACAATATAAGAGGAGGGTGATCTGTAAACCTCCAAAACTGCTGTTAAAACGCCGAGAAAGAAAGTAATAACAATGCAACGACGACGTTAGATAAACGTGGGGGAGAAAGAATCGACAGTGTCGAATATTCTTCTTCTCTTAAATGCCTTCAAAGGAAAAAAACAAACAAACATATAATCGAATTGGCTTCCCCGTTTAGGACCTCCCCAATTCACACGTCGCCATATGGGTGGTCCTAGATAAATGTCAATAATAATGAGCAGTAAGTTGTAACTAGTACCATATTTAGTACCCTGGCGCCCGTATCTTGGGGGAAATAGTCGACTTGGGGGAAAAAAAAAAAAATCAATCAGCTGTTTAAAAAATAAATAAATAAAAATACACACACACACACACACACACACACACACACACACACACACACACACACACACACACACACACACACACACACACACACACACACACACACACACACACACACACACACACACACACAGCTATATATAGCAAGACATGTAGCAAGACATTTTTCTAGCAATAATACAAAGTGACCAGCATCAAATTTATATTTATAAATTTAAACATTTGCAGCAAACAGGGATGTAGAGGCAATACATCGCTGGCAATGCCCAACAACCTTTCTGTTTGTATCACTGCTCTAAGTACAATGTATTTAGAAGCAGAAGCAGATACATCAATGTTTAGTGCTTACTAGACATTCTCAAATATAACAGAGGACAAAGGTGTAACATCTCTCAGCTGCATGTTAAATGGCAGTGAATTATACAGGTAAACTCCAGGGTTGTCAAATGGATTCACATTCACACTAGTACCCAAATTCCACTTCACATCAAAGTCAGGGCCCATTAAATAAAACACTGTCTTCTGAAATATCTTAGTCTGCAAACTTATGAAAATGTATTTTGATGTATAGGCCATTGATTTAGTCCATCCAATGAACATGACTATCAAATAACAAGATTTGCTTTATCTATGAACAGGCTACCATACACAAACAGGCAGGAGGCAGTCAAACAAGAAAAAAATAAAACCATGTTAATTAATGGTCCAAACTATCCAGATAAATATATTAAGTATATCTTTTTAGGTGAATAAGAAAAAAAAAGAGATTAAGAGATTGTTTTAGACAACTATGTTTCAATTTTCAAATTTAGCTCTCTGACTCCAATGGAAAGGACACCTCAAACAAGGACTTCAACTAATGCATTTAGTAAAATGTTGAGGGGAAAATAGCTTTCAACAATATAGTGCAACATCAGAGCAGAGAAAAGAAAACATTACTACATTCCTAATAGCTTAAAACAAAGATACCCCCAAAAGTATATAGCTTTACAATGGTTATATCCCAGTGTATTAACCTACAAATTAACTTATGAAAAGTGTTGCAAGTACACAATAAGTGCTTGAATAAAAGAAAATCTCCCCAATATGGCATGGGTAGGGTATATAAAAACACAATATAAGAGGATAAGAGCCAAATATACAATGGCTTTTTACTTAGACTATACCCTTGTAAGTTCAGTATCTTAAAACAACAGTATTGTATGCATAAATAGGCTACTTATCCATAAAGTAACACAGGTGAATACACTGGAATAAGGGCACTGCAAATTATGATGTCCCAAATACCACACAGAGTCAATGGACAATTTACGTAGACTTGATAGAAAGAGTATTTCAGTTTTTAAATTAGTGTGGTAACGTGCTATAAGAGAACAGTTCAAAAATCCAGCACTCCTGCGTTGTTCTTCGGTGCAAGAGGACCATAAGTATCATCATTGTTTCAGTATTGTCACCGTCGGGCAGAAGCCTTGCACCGCCATATGCTCATGTTCTTTATTAAATGAATTAAGAGATAATAGCTGATGTGAGTTTGAATATCAATTCTCACGGTTTTTGAACATTTTGAAAAAATTATATATAAGTTTTGAAAATGTTTGTTCATAAATATAGAATTGTATTAACAGGAGCTTGTGAGTAAATATCTACATTGGATCCACTGGAATACAGGCTACTACCCCCCCCCCCCCCCCCCCCCCACACACACACACACACTCCCTGAACAGTCACTTTTAGGACGTGTAAGGTTTCCACCAGACAGTGACGATTTGAGTAAAATAAAGTGCCAGTAACAGCTGTCTATCAGTCTAATAATCCATCATTTTTCCTTAAGCTCAAGTGCATAAATAATTTGGTCCGTTCTCCACAACTGAAATTAAACACTAATAATCATCAATCATTCATACTACACTTCTATGTGCTAATTACTTTCCAAAATCAATTGTGCTAAGCTACTCAAGTGTTTAGTAGTTCTAAATTAAGACGATTCAATATTTTAAATCAAATTGATTTTAGTTTTTCTTGAGGCATGAATTTGAAGTATCAAAAAGTCAAGCATACCATTTAAGGACCACAGATTGGATTTTTGGTCAGGAAAGACTGTTGAATACTGAGTAATTTTAGGTGCATATAACGCAAATAACATTGAGTGTATTTGCATAAAAATATCATGGGATACGCAGGTCAAACAGTTTCAGCAAATATTTTGTTCTGTGGTCCAATCTTTGGTGGTATGCCCATATTGCTGTGTACCTCATCTTTGTACAAGCAACATAAATTCCTCTTTTGTACTTACTGTAAGTGAAAATGTCAGTGCCCTAGCACTGCCAGCTACTGTAACAACATCTTCACAAAAACATGTATGAACAAATTCTGCCCCACAAGGCAAAGGAGCGTTAACTTTGTGAATAATGACTTAGAAAAAATACCTTAAAGTTCATCTCCTGTCCTACCAGAAATGTGGTCAGTACAGAAGTGGTTTGTTTGTATCAGTTAGTGGTACAATTTTTCCAGTTATGAAATCGAAACACGAATTAAAAGAACGGACATTTGAAAATTCACAAAAATAGTAACGGCTATTTGTCTCTGTAGGGTGGAATCAACCACATAATGTATTCCCTTCATTCGGTTTAAATTCTGGCGGGACTAAAACCCCACAGTAAAATCCTGAGTGTTTATTTAACCACTTAAACCCAATATACTTAGCTGACCAAAGTCCCCCATGGGTCTATACTAGCCCCCCTCTGCAATTAATATCGTTGCCAAAAATAGTCGATCTACAAGCTCAACATGAGGTTGACCATGCGTCTTGATGGTGAGACTTTCTACTGGAGTTCTACTGGAGCATGGCATGCTCTGTGTAGATTGTAGAGTTTTATGAATAGTGTTGCTTTCTTATCGAAGCCAAGGCCATTAGAGACCTTTTTCAAATTGTGATCCGGCATTTGCAGACATCCATAGCTGGCATAGGTGGCTATGTAACTAGGTTACACATTTAAAGGTTGCTTCTTACCAATTTGTTGTTGGTATCCCCCTCTATACAGAATAATGTGTTGTGACGCTGTGTGAGCTTGCAGATCTGCTATTTTCTAAAGGTATCAGGTGTGTACAAATTACACTTGTAGAAGTTACAAGTGGATAAATTCACACTGAGCATTCTAACTTGTACATGATGCTATCTATGGATACAGTTTTGTCGATGGCCGCGCTGCAAACAAGATCTGTGGATTATTGCAATGACACAAACACCTAGCAGCTATCTTCGCAGTGCTATTTGAGGGGAGTGGGAGTGACAGTGTAGGGGAGGTTGTGCAAAACTTTAATGGTCCGAGTTCTCTCCCACATCTTTGAACCGAGGAGAGACCTGGAAGAGGATTGCTCTCAGTGGTTGTTGTGGGGTTGCAAGGGTGATGAGGAAGACGACGAGGACGAGGAAGGCTGGGAGGGCTGAGAGGAGGGGTGCAGGTTGTGTGTGCGTGAGGGACGAGGCGGCCGAGGATGTGGGGAGGACGAGGAGGCAGAGCCAGCCTCTGGAGTGTCCCGGCCTGGACTCCCCTCGGTGACCTCCACGTCCAGCTGGGCCGGACACTCAAAGTGAACACAATGGAACACCTACAAAAAGTAGCAAAGGCACACTTAAACTCATATTTGTTTTCATTGCCCCATTCAAAATGCTTATCGATGACAGTGACAAATGTGAGCCTGTCGATCTCAAAAGACATGCCCAAATTAGGGAAGCCAGGTTGAAATATTTTGTTCAGCCAGGCTCTACATCGATGACTCCCAAGCTGACTAACCTCGTTTGCAGTGTTGTGAGTTCCCACGATACGGATAAAGGATGCTGGCTGCTTGTCAAACTTCAGCGTCTGCCATGATCTGTGAGGGAGGGACGGTAAAGAAAAACGGTTGAAACAATCAGGGTGGGGGAGGGACTTTTCATTATCAATAATAAAGTAAATCTGACAGGAAACGGGGTGCGAGATGGGGCGTGCCATGCAGTAAGGTCCAGCTGAATTTTGACTCAAACACATACGGGCACATGGGTGCCCACACCACTAGCCCACAATCCAAGCCTGTTGAGTTCTTGACCTTGAGCTTTGATGTAATCTCTCAAACTATTTCACAAATGGAAAAATATAGCATTAAAATATATTTTTGCATCCTTTTCTGCTAAGCAATATGCTTTATGCGCTAACTATTTTCATTAGGTGAAATTTAGGCAAAATGCATGCTTCCATGATAGGGGATGTGACATTTTTTAGAGTCTGTCTGCCTTGAGACACTATTCAAGACACTAACGTGCCTTGCTAAATAGAGTTCCCTTATTTTGAAGCACCAGATCTCGAAGCCGGATACTGCATAGTATTGAAAGGGTCTAGGAAAAAATAATTCAAAATGGCCATGCCAATTTTGTCGCGAATGAAATGCGACATAACGGATATCACCTAACCGGTAAGATCAGATCAAAATATGGAGTAAAGAATGCAATTGATTACTAGGTCTGTGTATTAATTAATAACATGCCAAGGGTGGTTGAGTTAACAGTGGGCCAAAAGCAATTTCCATTAACATCCACAGCGGGTGGCAGACGTTTGAAAAATATACCGGTAAATGTTGGTTGCAAAAACCTTCAATAACTAGATCTGTGCTCCTTTGGGGCACAGGTGTCCACCAGTTCAGGTCACATCACCCTGTGAGGGCAACAGTCACCCCCCACAGGGTGACTGTTATGTCACCCTGTGAGGGTGACGTAACAGCCACTGTCACCACCATAAGGTGGTGACTATGTTTCACCCCTGCAGGCAATTGTTACGTCACCCTGTGGGTCACCCTGCGAGAGGGTGAAACATAGTCACCACCTTACGGTGGAGACAATAATTTAATTATGATGATTGTCATTATTATGGTTAGGGTACAGACACAGATATTTTGTAGCCTGGATAAAGCCAGACCAAATAAGCTGTCAGGCATATTTTTGCCAACAGCTGATTTGGTCTGGCTTTAGCCAGGCTAAATATTTTGTGCCAGGTGAAAACCTAACGACACCAAGAAGCACTTCAGTCTTACCGACATGCCACCTTCGTGCGGTCCACCACCTTAGTCCACTGCTGCTGGTTGGTGGAGACTTCAATGTAGTAACTATAGGAGCGTTCATCACAGTCCCAAAGTAGCAGCCTGCCCGGGTGAAGATGAGATGAGAGCTATTTGACTGTCATATAGGAAAAATACCTTTTATGGCTGTAACTGATGTAAATTAGAGTGCGCTTACACACATTCCAATGAGTTTGCTATTTGATATGTAATGCCAAATAGCCTTTATACAGATTATCGTTACCACTAGGCGAATTCACAATGCAGACAAGACAACCACGCAATACGACAGGAAAATCATCAAGAAAACCTACTATGAAAGAACATTCATAGTAGGTGAACACAATTACATAATAACTGTAGAATTGAATGCAATTTTGAAATAGCAAAGTGAGGTTGCCCCGATGATATTGTAATCTGCGATCAAGATGCTAGCTCCACTGATGTTGTAATGGTGACGTGATGCTGCACTGGCCTCACCACTTGTGGTACGACTGTTGCTAAACGTCCTAAAGCTCTCCATTTGTTTAGGTTTTCTAGGTTCATCCATTGAACCCTGTGGAGTAGAGCAACATACACATTCTCAGCAGATACATACAGTACGCCCTAATGACCTACCAATTTTGAAACATGCTTTAGTTACGTCATCTAGAACAGTGGCTTCTCATTGGCTGGAAGTTTACAAAATAAATATTAGAAAAAAGTTTACAGGATAAAGTTTACGGCCATCACATTAACAGTAGTGGGGTTCCCCTAGAATAGAGAAAAGTTTACAGAAAAAAAGTTTACAGCCATCACAATAACAGTAGTGGGGTTCCCCTTCGCAAAAAAAAAAAAAAAAAAAAAAAAAAAAACGCCACAAAAGCTGGCCTGTTTTGATATATTTGCGCATGTCTGACACAGAACTACATTATGGACGGATATGTAGACGGGTGGGTATTGATGGCCAGTGGGGCATGCATCTCCACTGTTACTGACTCGTTCTACATACGGGAACGGTTCTAGTAAATTTATAATTACTAGAGAGCATGTCTCGATTAATAATTACTTGCGTGGGTGGAGTAGACGCAAGCAAGGCGAGTGGAGCACGGCTCGGTCCCTGGGGGTACTCTGTTTGGCCAGCTTCGGTGAAGATGCAATATGATGTAAGTAAAAGACCTATATAGCTATTAGCTAATGTCATTACCATTAGCCCGCTCCGCTCACACACAAGTAGGCCATGGCCTACTTGTGCGCAACATACATGTTTGCACTCTACTGAGTGCTGATCTAGTTTTTAATTTACATGTGCGTAACAAAAAGGGGATTTTGGGGATACGTGCGGTTTTCTGGCCTCTAATTTTCAAGAAGGCGTCACTGTACCTTAGTGAGCCTATGGTGTATGGTTGTGCCAGTTGGATTACGATTGCCCCGGATCCCAGCTGGTGGCAGGTGTAGCCCGAATCCCAGTCATAGTTGCGAGTGTCGCCGTTCAGCAGTGCGTTCCTGCTGCGGCTCACTCCTTCAATCACACTGGAACATGCTGCGATGGTCGCCACATTCTCACTGGGCACTGTAAGAACAAACAGAAAGGCTCATTATTACTATTGCATGTTCAGTTTTGGCGACAATACTATGACAAAAATGTTTGTCGACCATCAATTTTCTAAGACAAAAAAAAGATAACTCAAAGGAGTAGGGACAGCATGTAGAATTATAGTGATAAAAGATATGATGGATTTATAAAAAGTATTTATGGGAAAAGATAAAATAAATTAACATTCATTCGACACTCCTGAGCTTATTACGCACCTACAAGGCCATTTTCAAGTGTAAATGGGCGGTTGGTGAACATGCATTCAAAAGCAACAAGGTGGAAGACTTTGTTGACCGTGTTGTGTGTTCCAACGATGCGAACGTACCTAAAGTAAAACAAGAGCAGGATGCATGACATTGTGGCAAATATACATTGTAAAATTATGATATTGATGATATCATAAAACTAGATATTCATACTATCCATAGAATCTCACACTGTATGTAATGGCCTGGGGCATACACCCCCTGGATGAGTCAAACACAAAGGATCAATTTGTACCCACAACTACAATTGGCCCAGAGAACTTTTTTGCTAGAAAAGCCTACCAGCTTTTCACACACTGTTGTCATGCTTCGAATGACATCACAGTAATACTGTAGTATAGAATATAAATAGAAGTTGAGATGGATTTCCAGTACTTGTTTGTAGGGGAAGAAATGATAAAGTGAAGCTAAGTTGAGGTTTACCTGCAAACTCGAGGTGTGAAGTACAAGTTCTGCCAGGAGCGACACAGAAACTTTGCATGGTCCACGACTCTCACCCAGTCCAGCTCATCCATGGAAACTTCAATGTAGTAAGAGTAGGACCTGGACGTCATTTGCACACGGTCACAGTCAGGGACACACTCATTTTTCCCCTCATTTTTCTTTAAACATGACACCAGGTCAAACACCAGGTCAACATTGGTTGTGTATGAGGATACAGTGCTACCAGTGGAAAAGATATACTGCAGCGTTGTAACCATGTCTGATCTAAACTGATCATCATTTGACAGGTTCAGTTTTTGGCTTTCTGCCATAGTCCATTTACCTGTCCATACTTCAAATACTAGTTAGAACTTGGAGCCATCACATTTTTAAAAGGCCAATGTCTTAAAACATTATACTTGTCCTCTGTAACAAAATACAAACAAACACCTTAAATAGTTAATTTCTTTCGTAAATGTAGAATCTTTCAATACTGCTCCGGTTGATGATCTAGGCATATGGAATGCACATGCTAATAAACATATTTAAAATATTGCTTTGATGCCGATATTATCCATCCAAGTATTACAGTACGATATAAATTATTAGCATACATATATTACATAGGGTTAAACCACACATGGAAATATGACATCAACTTGTGATGAGAGCAGTTGATATTGAGTGAAAGATCTTGAAAAAAATAAAATACAAATATTTAAGGTGTTTTTATTTATTTTATAGACGGCAGGAATAATGTTTTAAAGCATACTTTCTGATTAGCAAGGGTTTCTGTTAAGGAACCCTACCTGCTGCTCTGCTGACAAACGGTACACCCTAAGTTAGGAAAGTAAACTACAGGTATATAGTTCTCCCCATCAAGGGAAAATATATACTGGTAGTTTGGAGGCAAGTAGGAAAGAAAAATCGTATCGAAAATGAAACAGCTTCTCACCGGCTATCTCTGTCCCATAGCAGGAGTCTGATGTGGTTGATGATGGAGGGCTGGCCCAGTTTGATCTGGATGCCAGCCCGCCCGTCCTCCTCTATGGGGTGTCTGGAGAACCCATGGTCCAGATCATAGTTCTGTGTGTCTCCATCCAACAGAGCTGACTTTAACTCCCCCTTCACCACCTGGGCTCCATACTTCATGGTGGCTATGTTCTCCTCTGGGACTGAAATGGAAGCAAGAAATTAATACATAATGCAAATTCAATCATGTAGGATAGGTGGAAACAGCTTTATGTCAGCCATATCTACCATATCTACACATATATTAAATCCAGAAGGTTATGTTTAATTTCATTTTATGGTAGCTTCCTCTTCTCAAATGACCTGGATTACGAAAGAACCTCGGTTACCTTCCGTAACCTACTGTTTTGTTGTGATGACGTGATCAAAATGTAATTGTGTCTTTTGCCATTATCATGAAGCTCTACAACACAGTGGCAGCCATAGATGAGGAGAAGAAAACAGGTGCGCTTCCTCTAGTTGCTGCCACTAATTTGGGTAGTGGGTGCTAAGCTCTAGGTGCAACTAAACATGGGAATCCACAAAAGGTGGAAGGAGCAGCACACCAAATGAAAAATGCAGGACCAGGCTCAAATCTGATAATACTGACGCGTTTCGGCCGAAGCCTTCATCAGAGTGAGCTTCATCACTCTGATGCCATGTACAGTGGCAGCCATGCCAGCAATGGTACAACTGGTAAATTTTCCTGTTCGGTGAATCCATAGAATAAACTAGCCTCCAAATACTAAACACTGAAAGACGTATACTCAGCCCAGTGGTTCCCAAAAGTGGGGTCTGGGGACTGCCAGGTGTCCATGACAGAGTTCCAGGGGATACCCAGCTATATTATTATTTTTTGAATGAAATGGACCCTTATGGATCTATAAATGGTGCGTTTATATAACCCTTTCATCCAAGACGCTTTCCATAGTGCAGTATATTCACACATACATTCATATACATAATACATATTCGTGAAATTAAAAATCTCTCCTAGAGCCATCAAAATGGTCTCTAGCATATCCTTTCAAACGGGAATCTTCAAGCTAATGTTTGGGGGTCCTTGACATGAAAAAGTTTGGGATCACCAACTGACTTAGCCAATAATAAACTCACTTAGCATGCCACGGTAATTGAGGTCCATGTCTCGGCTCTCAGAGCGGGTCTTGATGGCGTCCAGCAGGTCGTCGGGGCTCAGCAGGCCCGAGGGTCGAACAACGTTCAGCATCTCCGTCAGGCTCATCAAAGGCAGACGCACCGCCGACATCACTTCCTGTGTGTCGGTGCCTTCCCCGTGCTGCCTGCACCAACGGCACAACGCCTGAAAGATCTCCCTCTCGCTGGACGCAAAAGAGTCCCTCCTCACCACTGTCAGTAGGGCAATCTGTAGAGATGATGATGATGATGATGTAAACTAAAATATAAACATCACTTAAGAGCATTTTATATTATTTATATCATTGTTTTTTGAGGGGGTGCTAGTGTCTCCTATGCCCAGCTTTACCATTTTTTTTAGCCATTTTGAGTGTGCTTGTAAAATGTTATTATATATGTTAGTAACTATAAATAAATAAATATTTAACCCTATATTATTTAATATTATTATATTTAATAATATTTAACCCTAAATAATGAATTGGGAAAAGGAAACAACAAAATCAAATGAACCCACTTTATATCCCATCTCTTACCTTGGACAGCGTGAGGAACCCATCCGAATTTAGCACCTCTGGGGCGTGTCTGTCCATGTAAGCACAGCAGGCAGCACTAAGTGCACTGAGGGAGTAGAGGCTTGCCACGTCGAACACCAAGCACACATTGCTGGTGTGCAAGATGGTGCGCAGGAACTCTGAGGTGGAGTCCTCCAGCGGCTGCAGACCATAGCGGTGTGCCAGGCCCAGGAAGTCCAAGAGAACCTCCTCGCGGGCTGAGCTGAGGCTGGCGCGGCCTGTGTAAAGGTAGTGGAGGAGCATGGAGAAGGCCTCTGCACGGGTCTCCTCCAGACACACCTCAGCCTGGGGCTGAGATTCTTTCATACCACCATACAGCAGTGCCCTGGGTAAAGTAATAAGAACAACCATGGTGTGCAATTTTGCCATTTATTATTCCAGAGTGACTTACAGTAAGCAAGAACACTACATGGGAATAAATCAAATACATAGAATTTGTCATCAAGCATCAAAAGCAAGCTAAGGACCTATCATACAACTAACAGTAGAGTATCTGTGAAATGAAACCATCTATAAGGGATGAGCTGAAGTGGTCTCAACTACAGTAAGTACACCATTTTAGAAAAATGGTTCACACCAGTTATGCCATCAGACGATAAGTAATAGTGGTAATAAGGTACACTATACCACTTTTTATAGAGTGATATACCAAAGAACACTTTTGGAGCTCACCCTCCTTCAAACTACAGTATGAGTAGACAGACACTGTAGAGTTTTGTCAACATAAAATGCAGTGATGATGTAAATATGTTTTCGCTGTAATGAGTCCCTGTGACTCAGGGACATTTTATTAGTCCCACTTCAGTGATGTTAGGAGTTATATTTTGACACTTTTTGCTGCATTAACTCCAATTCATCATATATGTAATAATATAGTTGTTTAATGTAGAAAATGATTGTGTCTGTGAATTTTGTATGTTTTTTTTTTAACTGTGATCTCTTTTTAATGTGGATTCTGTTACAGAAAATGATTGCATCCCAGGACTGAGGGTGACATGACTGCATCCTTTCTAAATTTATTGAGTAGGATGCAGGCTATTTGCATCACTGAAAATGCTATCCATGTTGCATACGTTTAGCCTTTGCCTACACCTGAAAGGTTGTCGAGGCTAGTGCAAGTGATACAGGCTAAGACAAGGGTCTGAGGAAGTGAATATTCACACTACAGTGGAGGATTGAGAGTGAATCTGTTGTTATCTTCATGTCATGATTATGAACTGAACTGAACACAGGACTACTCAATCAATCAATCAAAAACCTGCAGTTCTGCAAGAGGGAAGTTTATTCCACAGTTTTGCAGCTGGAAGGAAGAACGGCGGGGTGTGTGGACTCAGTACTTTGTTTACCAACTTAGTCACATACACTAAAGAAATCATGAAAAAGGAAGCTGCTTGAATGCAGATTGCATTCTGCAGAAGATTGTGGTCTGAGATTGATGTCTGATAAAGAACTCTAGTAGCTTGAAAAAACATGTTCTGTGTTCCATGTACAGTGTGGTGAGAGCTTTCAAGTTTTCTTTTTGAACATTGCACTGCGTAATAGCACTATTACAGATCTACATTCAAAAGGTTTCCTGAGTGTTTATTACTTTTTTCACTGTTGCAGCTTTTGTGCAAATTTGAGAGACCTCTTCCTGTTGTTTTTCTTGTCTCGAATTAATATGTCCCGATATGTTGCTTGCTGTTCCGCTTTTGCAGGCTTACTTAAGTATTATTATGTCTTCTTTTCAGCTTTCAATTATAAATATGGCTTCATTTTGTTTACTGGGTCTTCACCTTTACATACAATTCGGGCCTCTCCAGTCTCTATAGCTTTAGGACTCACACAATTTAAGAATATTAACCTGTACTTTACTCAATTTGCAGAAATGCAAGTAATATGAACTGTATACAAGCATACATACAACAAATGGAGGATTTGTATATTTGCATATTTACTGTAAATGAGATTTACACTGATGGTTTTTTAGTGTTTTTTTTGGTTCTTTAGTGTGTCTATGCTGTAATGGAAAGTAATGGGAATGAGGAAATCACTGTATGTAAAAAGGACATACTTTAGTCTAATGTGGAGTGTTGCAGTATACTGTACCTGAAGTAATGACAGCGAGCAGCTAGGATGACCCGATGCGCTGGGAAGCGCTTCCCCTCCACAATGAAGGTGACATCGCTGTACTCCTCACCGGGGACCAGGGCACCCAGCTGCTCCGACAGCAGGTGGATGTGGTCGATCTCAGACACGGAGGCCAGGGGACGCAAGGGATGACTGTTACTCATGATCACAGGTCACAAGGTGGGGACGCCACCACAGTCACATCTGACATGGGACAAAAAGCCATTAATGGTTAAATCCATGTGTGAAAAGAGAATCTTCAAGTGGGGCCCTCATATTAGTTAGTAGTTAGTTAGATAATTCTGCGGGGGAAACAATTCATCATTGTAGCTAGCACTGCAGTGCAGTAAGCCTGAAACGAAGACAGTGCACCCAGGTAAGGGAAGAGAACAAGTACAGATACAATAATGAATGCAGTAAGTTCAACATTGAACATGGCTTTCTCACCATGGTATGGTCTGTGCATACAATTGTACGGGCCATCAATGGAGGTGGAAATACACTACACAGTTAGAAAGAGGCCAATATATGTGCCCCCCTACTTTGAAAAGAACTTTCAAAATGCCGGTAGCCGAAACAGCTGATCTTCAAGTATTGTAGTGAGTACACATTGTTTTTATTATTGATCTGGTCATTTTCATATGCGTTACGTTATTTGTCATATCCGCAACTTTAGCCTTACACTACTAACAGAAATGCATTTTCTTTTTTAAGATTCTGAGATTCCATGTCAAAAACATAATCGGAAGCCCTAGCTAAAACCAACTGGTAGAACAGCCATTGAGGGACAACAAACATTGAAGCTGAGTTCCTCATGCTGAACAGCTAGCATTCCCCTTCTTTGAAGAAGGCCTCAAAGTTGGGAGTCAACGTGTTGTTCATGTTCACATGAACACCACCTCGTCCTGAATAGCTATCTGATATTCTATACATAGCACCATATGCTCTGCCATACATACAACGCATTGCTGTAGCGCTGCAACGATTAATTTCATAATTGATTCAGACGATTAGTAAAATGATTCATTGATTATGACACTTCTTTAACTACCCCCTTAAAATATATATTTTAGACATGTTCCAACTAACAAAAACACATTCGATTAGCTGCGGATTATGGTGCTATTAAAACACACACACACACACACACACACACACACACACACACACACACACACACACACACACACACACACACACACACTTTTCTAATTAACAAACTCATGGTGTCTTAGACTTATTCTGACTGCATACATTTGATTGCAGAATATATACTTTTCAATGCGATTATTTGATCTATGTTACTGCATTGTAAGATGGTAGCCAAACAAAAATAAGTTTTACACTTTTATGTACATACACCACATGGTGGCATTCTAATGCCTAGTGCAGCACCTGCAGCATATGTACCGGTACTCACTTATCTTACAGCTCAATACTTAAAAGTACCTCACAGTACTTGAGTAAATGTCTGACCTGGACAGGAGTCCGATTTAAACTGGTCATCTAATAGTTACTCAATAGTTTAGTGTTTCCACAGACCACCTTCACAGTAGGTGATGGCATGACAATCACAGCAGCACTCTAGCACTCTTTTGTAAAATAATAACTTCAAATGAGCACATGTACACAATGGCACACAAATTCAGGTGGGTTGCAGTTAAACTGTAATCATGCCTGTCAATTTGTGTGCATAATATGCATGTGCTCAAATCACTTCATTATAGCCAAAAGCAGTATATCATAGTAAGTGGATGTAAAGGCGAAAAGAAACTATACAATGCCATGAGTGGTTCCATTTGTACACTGTCAGAGTGTACAGAGTATTGATTTTGCGATTTGGCATAAATGTTTTTCAAACAGAGGCTGATGTGGGACATTTTGGGGGTCCAAAAGAGAGACTGACAGAGATTACTGAAACAAACTAAAAGTTAAAAAAAATCTTGAGACTGAAAATGATCTTTTGCAAATAAGCACTGAGCTAATTAAATGACCCCTGCAAAATCCTCAGGACTGAAATCAGTACCCAGTACTGAGAACTTTAATGACAGAGATTACTGAAACAAACTAAACGTTAAATGCCACCTGCTGTCTACACTGACCAACCAGAGCTATGGGAGTACAGATAGAGTTGCGCAAACTCGGTTCACTTGAAGGGGACAGTCCAATGGCGCCTTTTCTACATAGACTTTTATTGAGAATGGGAACAACAAATAGGGGGCGGAGGCAAAAATCCAGCTTTAATGATCAGCTTAAGTCCCTTATTTTAGATCGTCTTCGAGTAATAGCACAACATAAACATCATAGAGACTTTACCCGTTACTGTGCAATAAAAAAGAAAACCGTTTAACATGTTGCACACATACCTAAAATAGCTCTTATATGCACCGCCCTCGTTTAAACAACTTCAGTTTGTCCCTTCAGGCTGCACGAACAGCGCTCGAGCGCTCAGTTTCTGACCCCTCAATGTCGTAATTCCTCTACTAGATGGCTCTGTGACCGGACACACCGGCCAACGTTAGCCACAAGGCTAACAACTGTTATCACACAAGCACGGGGCAGCAGGTTAAAAGGACTAACCTACATCCAGCAGATTACAGGTCGTTGTCTTTCACTCAAGAGCCCAATTAAGACGTCAAAACCAGCCCAGAACATGAACGTTAACGACGACAGAATGAAAAGAATGCAGTGCATTTCAAACCAGGATATAAGGGGATGTTTACAACCACACACAAACCGTCACAAACACTAAACCGACAACATGCTTCCCTTGTTGTATTTTATATATACCAAAGATCGTTCGCTTGACGTTTCCCCGTGTTAAGTGGTGTATGATGTTATATATAGGCCAAAAACTCACAGAAAAGCTGTCAAATTCAGTCGTAGTTCTAGGTAAATTAAAGCTGAAGCAACAGCAGCAAGCTGATAGCTTATGATGATAATTCCAGCATCACACCAGCGGATGCGGAAGTCAGTATCTAGATTTAACACGAAATAAAAGTCTGTTAGAAACTTTTATTTTGACATGACAAAAATAAATAAAAAAGCGAATGCTTGCCCTAATAATGTGAAGTAAATCAATATGGAATGCCCATAATGTGGACGTTTAAGATATTTGGCAATACAAGTAGAAATAGCCTACTACATAACCTACCTAGAGTAGCTAGTAGAGCGGTTGTTCCCAAACGTCAAGGACCCCCACAGCCCCACTAGTTAGCCCGCGGAGTCCCCACTTTTTTCTTCTTCTTTCTCTGAGACCTCAATTTATATCAATATTAATGTAACTTAGAATGTAGAAATGGAAGTCCCATTTCTACTTTATTACTTCATTCTACACTGAGTGTAATTGATAACCAATGATAATTGGAACCAAATTGACATATGGTAATTAACCGGTTGGTGCCATATGTCCATACATTTGGTTCCAAACTATCATTTAGCCGTTCCCCTGGAACTCCCTCAGTGACCCCATGGCCATGGGTGTCCCAGCCCAGGCACTGATATCTATGGTCGCTGAAGCTAAAAGAATACTAGACAGCATTCGGCCACTAGATGTCGCGCGTTGACAACACCTCCGTTACAATTTATAATTGTAAGCATTTAGCAGACCTCTTAATCCAGTTTTTTTTTTTACTACTGGATTTACTACTTAACTATAAGAACCCAACAGTGGAATATCTGTATAAATGATACAAATTAAGTATTATTACTTAATCCATCTTTGTCATTCTTCTAAACGGAAATTGACAAAGTATATAGGCTATCTGCAAGGCAGGCTACAACAATGTAGCCTACAAACACGTCAGTGGAACACAGGCAGTTGTTACCACCTTAAGTATATAATCATTGTGTGTATCCTGTACCTACACTGCTACTAGCCTACTACTGCAATGCAGGAATGGAATAATTATGATCCACATATACCTGTACAGTCATTCACTGTTGACAGTGCAGAAGCTTGAAGCCAAAGCTGAGACTACTGGACAAATTTGACAATACTCACAGGCACAGCTTCTAGTAATAAGCAAGCTCTGGCTGGAGGAGAATCAGACCCCACAGAGAGCCAAACAGTTTTCATTTTCAAACAATTGCGCACCCCTTTGGCTACGGTTTCAGTGCCATTTCTAGTAGAGGGTCACTATGTTATTCTGCCACTGTAAAGTGTCATAAACATGTGAGAATATCCTACCAAGACATCAGAGACACATACCCGCAGTTACCATCACCCACGGACATTTCAAAAACATGACTAATGACAGAAAAAAAACATATCTGCTGGGCGAACTACAATAATGTGCAAATAGCCTACAGTAGCAAGATTTGTGATCTGCTGTGATAAGAGAAAGATAACAAATGTAACCCACCCTAAAGCCTAATCGTGTATTCCTGCCCTATCTGCATCGAGTGACCTTGCAATAGAAATTAATTGACAATTTGGGATTTTCAAATGTAGGCTACATATTTCTTGTCTTGATCGTATTGTTGTAGCCTACTGTTGTTTGTGTTGTTTGCTTTGGCAATGTAAAAGCTGTTATCTCATGCCAATAGAACCCCTCTGAATTGAAAATTATAGTTATACAGTTACAGTTATATCATTATGACAGATGACAATGATCCAAGTTAGCATATGTAGAATTTAGAAGCAGAGGAAAAAGGAAAGATTTACTACTATACTATACCCTCACAGACGGTGGGGGTACCTGGTGCCCATGCCCCATACAATGTTCACAGTGAAATGGTTCAACCATTTCACTGTGAACATTGTATGGGGCATGTCCAACCATTATGGTTGGACAGTACTCTTTTGGTGATAGGCCTGAGTCTGATGGGGCTGCCGGCATACCATGTGCCTTGTGGAGGCGGACAGTGTCTGGACCCCAGAAGAGGCGGTTGAGTAAATTCCACATTGAGTATGTGTAACATCGTCATACACATGTGCACATGATCCAGGCTGCACATTGCCATGGGAACAAGCATCGGCCCACTTGAGGCCACATTGTTCTACGCTCCCGCCCCCTGTATTCCACTGAGGTCTCTGGGTTTGGATCTAAAATAAATCTGTATACATTAACAATCACAGTTCCCAGCAGGGGGGTAAGTGCTTACAGGTAAGGTGATATCTTCCAATTAAAACAAAAATGTTTTTGTTAAGAGGCTGAATCTCTGTTCTGATGTACAGTAACAAGGCTTCCCCTGCATCTCCAGCTCTATAATAAAGAAAGGTCAACCACACCAATGCAACTCATTGAGAGACATGCACAGATAATTAGTACTATGAAGAAATAGTTATTTTTTTTTAACAAATGCACAGGCCTATCACTTACCACCTGTCAGGACAGGTATGGAAAGCATCCTTGTAAATAAACATAAATAACATCTCATGATTGAATGATTGGTGATGGTGGTATGATTACCACCATTGGGGTAAACATAACTGTTGGCACTGTCAGGATACGTTAGAACCTAGGTGCTGACCGCTACACCAGCGGTGCGGGCCAGCTACTGTTTTCACCTAATGTCCAACTGCTCAATATAGTGACATGTGGTTGAGACTTAAGAGTCAAAAGCAACCCTGCAACTGTAGAATGGACACACTCTCTCCCCCCGCTCTCTCTGTCTCCCTCTCCTGAGACATCTGCAAGTTCCTGTTGCTTAGTAATAGTGTTCAGTAGTGTGATTAAAGTGAACTTCAAAGCTCCATGCTCTCTCATTAGTCACTGCTGGCTGAATAATGAGTCCCGGGGAGGAAGCTGATTAAGAACGCCATCCTCCATGTTCACTGGGCTGTACACAATCACATCCTAATGCGCTGGTGCTTCTCAATCTGTGGTGGGTCATGAGAATATTGCAAGTGGGCCCCCAATAATTTACAAAACACTTGACGAGTGATTTTGAGATTATGAAAGTGGGTCTGTGATGCAGAAAAGGTTGAGAACCACAGTCACAGCTTAACAGAACCAACTTCAGGCTATTCTAATCAGTGGTGGAAAGTAATGAGGTGCGTTCAAGGTACATTTACATTACTTGGATAGGCCATTTACCTTTTCTTCTAACAAAGTAATTACGAAATAGAGTACTTAATCTGCATATAACTGGCTGCTGGAAGTTAAGTCCTAAATCAACCTACTGACATTTCCTAGCTAAACACAAATATAGAGGTCCAAAAAGACTTGCGGCATTGTCTGCTTTGCTTTCCTATTCCATGTGTCCTCAGAGATTTACTTCTCTTTGATGAGCCACTAAGGCTTTTAAAAAGCTGTGCCTTTCAAATGATGAATTTCTATTACCTAGGCAAAAGAATTCTAAGTCGTCCGCTGATAGAGTTGTTTCCTCACCTGTCTAAAACAGTGTTGCGTAGAAATATTTTTTACAGTTCCAATGACATGTTATACGTTGAAATCAGGGAAGATAACTACACCATATCCGAAACTAGGCAGACTTAATGTAAACAATCGTATGGACGAAATGCATGCATAATGTAGAACAGGGATTTCAAACTCAAATGGACAGCGGGCCAAAATAGAAAAATTGTTACAAGTTGAGGGCGGGCAGACTGTGTTTCAACACACAGGCACTGGTTTACGAAGATGTCCCAGGAAGACAGAAAAAAAGTAATTTTCCTTCAAAGATCTATGCACCTTAATAGCAAGATAAATGCAAAGATGAAACAGTATATAATAAACTGAAAATGCATTATTAAAACTGAGATGATCTCTTGATGAGCCCAAGCACTGTTTTCATAGTAAAATGAGCAAAACCATGATAAAAGAGTAACCCTGAAAAAAATAAATAAAATAAAACGTGAAGGAACAAAAGAATAAAGACACTAGACAGCATTAACAATGTAAGAAATATCTAATCCTTTTATTACATTCAACAGAAATACAGTACACTGAAATTGCACATATTCACCAGATATAGCAGCATTCTGACTGGCAAGTAGACTAATCAATAGGCACAAAAAATAATTAAATAAGAAACACATGTTCAAATGTGTTCTGGTGGTCATTTTCTGGACATTCAAATTTCACTGAAGCAGTTAATTTACAACAAATTCTATGTGGCTAAAACATACCTTTTGCTGCCTGTGACTTGTGGTTTTACTGGCAGGAGCAGACTGGATGAAAGGTCAAAATAGCAATGGCAGTGAAGAGGGCTCATGTCAGTGATTAACTGTGTCCAGTGCTAAACCACTGAGCGATGCTCGCCACATACATACATGGCACTTGGCTGGATGCGTCGCTTCGTGTTACCTGGCAGCTGAGGAAGGAACTTGAAGTATTTGGGCATCAAGTCAAGGCAGGCGTCGCGGAACTTCTTGATCCGCCAGTAGTAGATGAGGGGGTTGAGAGCTGACTTGAGGTAGCACAACCAGAGGAGCCAGGTGCTGATTTGGAAAAAGGTGTCCCTGCGGTAGAAGTCACTGCTGAACGTGCTCACCAGGCTGTACGCGGCGAAGGGCGCCCAGCACACCGTGAACACGGAGAACAGGATGAGGATGGTGGTGAAGGCACGCGTCTTGAAGCTCATGTCTATGTTCATCTGGAAGGGTCGCTGCAGGCTCATCAGTCCCAGTTTGCTGGCCTGGCTCAGGCAGATGCTGTCAGAGTGGCTGTGGATGCGGATAGCATTGTGGCGGATGGTGTTCAGTATCCCCATGAAGGTGTACAGCATGACCATGAAGGGCGTGAAGAAGAAGACCAGCATCAGGATCAACACGTAGGCATGGTAACCCCTCTCTTCGCTGAAACCGAACACGCACTGGGGGGCTCTGGACGGGATCTGAAGGGAGGGGAAACCGATGGACAGCGGGAAAGAGAAGACGAACGAGAGTCCCCAGGTGATCACGATGAGCACCTTGGCTCTGTGCGGGCTCAGCTTGTCTTGTTTCTGTACGATGATGAGGAAGCGGTCAATGCTGATGATGAGCAGGATGGCCACGCCTTCCATCACAAAGAGCCAGAAGAGCATCGCCGACACACGGCAAAACACGTCCCCAAAGATCCAGCGCGTGGTCACCACGGTGACCAGGGCGAAGGGCATGTTGAGGACGGCCAGCATCATGTCGGCGAACGCCAAGCTGGCAAGCAGGATGTTGATGGCCGAGCGCATGGCCGACCTCTGGTACACCATCAGGCACACCACCACATTCCCCAGGAGGGCCACCAATAGGATGACAACCATAACTGCACAGAAGAACACCTGGAGCGGCAGGCTGACGCCGTGCTGAGTGCTCCCTGGAGTAACTTCCGCCACAGGCGTGACATGCTCCAGTGGCACCCGGTAGCCATGGGAGGAATTTGCTGCGGAGTTCTCGGTGGAGATGTTTACCAAGGAAATGTCCTCCATGGCTCCTGCAGCCGTTAAGCCCTCCGGGAGATGTGGGCGATTGGAGTTCAGCAGCCCCGTGATGAGGCAGCAGAGGCTGGCGTTGATCTCCCCTCCTGCCTTGGGTAGGGGGAGGGCAGTGGAGTGGACCATTCTTTACCAGTCTGGAGGATGGACATTGTCGACTGGGCGTTCTCAGCCTTCACACAATACCTCCAGTGTCTTGGACTCTTTGGCCACACACACACGCATCTTCACAGATCTGAAAGCCTGAAGAAACAAGAACAGATAAGGGTATGGCATAAGGGTATTAGGGTAACATACATGGCATTCAAAATCCTAACACCCTTTACCCCCCCCCCCCCCCCTCCACACACACACGCACACGCACACGCACACACACACACACACACACACAAATTAGTTAAAGTGTTTTTGACATCTACCACTGATGAGTTATAGTTACTGTTTATTTAAATAACACTCTTGCCCACTGTGGCTGCAGATTCACTGCCACTATGTATGCTGTGTTGTTGTGCTACTTTTAGAAGTGGGGGATGCTCCATAAGATACGAGCCTGCATACATGTACATTACAATGTGCATTCGCCTCTCTGCCATGTGCACAGATGCGCAATATAATGCATGTAGAGTTACAACAGACTTGTATCCTATTGAGAAACAGTGTTTATAATGCTTAATATATCCATAAAAGTAAAGTACAGTAAATGCCGCTCTCCACCCCTCCCCACTACACCACTGGTTACGAGGTATGAATGTGTTATTGTCTCATCTGGTATATAAAACAAAAAGAGACATAATAAGATGTATTTATATTGGCCAGGTGATGTCTCATGTTGTCAATGTTTTATGACCTAAACAAATATTTTAAAGTCCATAGACTGGCTGCGTGGGTGGCACTCAATGTAGGTTAAAAGTGCTCAAAGCAATGGTTAAAAGCCCATCGACTTGACAGTCATTTGGCGTAATTTCAAAAGCCAGGCATAGCACACCCCCAAAATGTAGTGCAATATCTAGTATGAAAAAGCCTGAACCTAAGACGATTAATCCATGAATATGCCTGAGCTGTATGCTGCTGTTTTACTTCCTGCAGACCCTGTCACTAACCTGCATCCAGTGCTCAACCCGGAGCAACTCAATACAGCAATAAAAAGAAACCCCTTATCGCTTGTATAAACATTGGGCACTGTTATTTCAGGACAGCTGGTATAATTTACCATGGCTGAGCAGCATGTCAAATAATAAAATATGTTTATCATTGCTTTTCTGCACAACACAAAAAGCTTTTGAAAGAGCCCTCTGAGACCAGCTCATCCTTTATAAATGATACATTTTCCACAAAATGTGCATCTGCTTCCCCCTATATAATTTATGTTAAAGTTATTACACAATGTGGATGTAAAGCTAGGCAAAGTACTGTGCCAAGCAATCAAAGGCTGGAGGGTCACAGCTTTATTAAGCAGGACCTTTTCTTGGAGAAAATAAAAACAGAGACAGCATCCTACATTTAGAACTATCTGATATTCTCTGTCTAGAGAGACATTTTTGCCATGGGTGCAGCAGAGCATAATATATCAGGGAAGGTATAGACACTATTAGACAGTACAATGTTTGCTGTTCTTTGCAGGCGGTGACCTAAAAAATATTAAAATAGCTCCTTCAACCTCTGAGCAATCAAGTACACTTGCGGCAAAATGGATGCTAGGATACTAAGGGTTCTCAAAGACTGTGGATAACTCAAGTATAGACATGGCAGCACAATCTCTCAAGACGGAGAATTGCAAAGAAACCAATTAAATAAGTGAAGTATTTCACCCACAAATCAAATAAATTGTGAGCTCTAAAGGTCTTTTTTCCATTTACTAAGTCAATAATAGCTTGTTGGTCAGAACAGCTACTGTTGTTTATATGGCATTAATACCATGGCTAAATTGTATATATTTATATGTATTTATGGCAATTCCAAGCCTTCAAACGTTTACAACATATCTTAAAACATAAACGCAATTTAAGATTAATTTAGTTAGTTCAATGCAAATGTAGAACCAGGAGCCTAGAACCATTCTGTTGTGCCAATGCTACAAAGCTGTAACTTTTAACCACCACTGAAGACCTACATGGCACGAACCCTAAAACATACGTGTTTATGTTTATGAGTGATAGGTCTATTGTGTGCTGTATTGAACAATAATAGCACCCTTAAACACTTATGTGAAATTGATCAGCCTAATTATGGCCCTGCTGCACTGGCATTTGGTCTCTTTGTGCCCTCAAACAGGGACCTTTCGCATTGATAGTTCATCAGCACGAGCAGCAGCAACACACTCATTACTAGTACTACATCATCAAAATCAAAACGAAATTAAATGTTGTTATGATCAGAACCTTAGAGTATAAACAGAGTTGCGACATCTACGTTTGCTCCCATGGAAAGGTCTAATGGCGGCTGCTCCTCTACATGGACTTCTATTGAGCATGGGGACAGCCAACCGTCACAAGTCCTGGACCGGTAGTGGACAGAGATGCATTGGACACAGAACAGAACCAGCTTTAATTTTCTTAAATCCCTTTATCTTAGATCGTTTTGTAGTAATAGTGCAACATAAACATTAAAGAGACTTTAGTCGTCACTGTACAATACTTGAAAACAGTTGACAACATGTTGCACACATGGCTAAAATAGCTCTTATTGAAAACAATGTATTTCCAACTAGTTTGTCACGCACAGTTCAAAGCTGCATGAGCAGCGCGCGAGTGCTGTTTTCAGGTTCAGGTAGTGGTACCCTCAATGACGCAACTCTTCTACTAGATGGCTCTGATAATGCAGGACAGAATCATAGAAGCAGTTGAGCTGTGGACCAGTGAGCTATGCTGCCTTTGGAACCTCCGGGATGAGGTCTCAAGCTGTGATTACAGCCTGTTACAAAAAACACCCATTCAACAGTTGTTTCACAGCGGAATGTCATTTCTATCACCCTCTTTGTTTCACTGGATAGCCTAGCCTACCCCCTCTTATCATTGAATAAGCTGCTAGTGCCTTTGAATGTGCGATAGAATAATAGAATATTCCAATATGTGATTTAGCCCGTGCACAATCTGCACGTATTGTAAAATATCCGAGCTGTTTTCTTTTATATACAGTAATGTATATATATACAGTAAACTGCGATAATACGTCGGAATAGTCGATAGTTGCTAGAATGCATATAAGTGCATGTTACATGCGATGATACAGTCATTGTTGATGTTTTTCCTCGCATTGTTTTTCTACCAAATGCTTGAGAGGGGGATGATGAATCCCAGTGGCCCAACAATCCCATTGACTCCCACAGAGACTTCACATCTCTATGGATATCATTAGACGTCATTGGTGTACTTTGGACAATGCATTTACACACACTCCAATGTAGCCTATCCATCGCAAGTTTAAGTATTGACCTAAATGACTCCATTATTACCTTCATTCTCCCACACGACACGAAGCAGCTGCTATCCAGATGAATCGGTTCAAGTGTGTCTGTCTCAGCCCTTGTGGTTCATCTCGCCACCGCCGCCCCCCTCTTTGTGGTCGAGGACTCGAGGCATGTGATCGATCGTTGATCTCACGCAATAATAACCAAGTTACCTTGTCCTTCGCTCAAAATATAAAGATAACTATAGATGTAGCTACAGATATAATGCGACGATGGGCGATGTTCCTCCCACACAACTGGAAACCGTGAAGAGAAATCGGTGCATTTACTCTCTCGGCGCTTCAGCTTCACTCTCGCTTTTCGGCTTTTGTTTCCACCGGAGCCAGAAAAAAGATTGTTTTACCCTCCGCGTGCGTTTTTCGCCCTAAATACATCACATCATCTGCTCGATTTATTAAGGTGAAAACATCAATTTGCCGTTCCCCTCCGTAGTTAGCCACACTACTTCATGATGAGTCGCCCCTCCAATAAGATGCAACATAAACCAGCCTTATTATTAATACAATACACTTTTACAAACTACAATGTCTCTTTGGTCGTGTCCATGGAAACTGACACCTCCACCATCCAATGGTTGGTCAGGAACGGCTCTTCGGATACGCCCCTTTACCTCCTCCAATAGAAATGACCAAGTGCGTAATTAGGGGAGTAGCTTCAGGGTCGAAGGGGATTTGATTTTGGGGCACATGCGGGAGGAACAAAAATGTATGTCTTATCATGTCGCTGAAACCATTATATATATTATAGATTTTACCAGAATATCTTAATATACATTCCTTTACAGGACTGGATTCAAATATTAACATTTTTGTAACTACCAGGACCAGATGACAGTGAACTGTAAGTGACAATGTAAGAACTCAATGTTTAATAGGCTACTTCGAAAAGAAAAGGTTTATGCTATGTAAAAAAAAAAAAGTCAAACATAAGCCAAATTGCCACCTACCAGTAATAACACGTTTTTACAGACATAGGCTTTGTGAGCCTAGCTGCTATTTCCACTATGTGGGGCCTAATGCCTCAACTGGTCAGGGCATGGGGTCCCCAGTTCAAATATGATCTGAAAAGGTACCGCAGTGAAGTTAGTTTTAAGTTGGATATTCGACAGACATTCGACAGACATTCGCTCCGAAATGCTAATATTTACATATAAAAATTAATCAAAAATATTTACAGATTTGAAATGTAAAAATAAGAGGTGTATCTCATGCAACCAGGAGAGTACTATGATCCCACACTGATTTTGAGTCAATTGATCACATGACCTGGAAGCTATTGAGCAAAAATGCTAATATTTAAATATAAAAAATAATCAAAAATATTTTTAAAAATTAATCAAAAATATTTACAGATTTGAAACGTAAAAATAAGAGGTGTATCTCATACAGCCAGGAGAGTACTATGATCCCACACTGATTTTGAGTCAATTGATCACATGACCTGGAAGCTATTGAGCAAAAATGCTAATATTTAAATGTAAAAATTAATCAAAAATATTTTTAAAAATTAATCAAAAATATTTACAGATTTGAAATGTAAAAATAAGAGGTGTATCTCATGCAGCCAGGAGAGTACTATGATCCCACACTGATTTTGAGTCAATTGATCACATGACCTGGAAGCTATTGAGCAAAAATGCTAATATTTACATATAAAAAATAATCAAAAATATTTTTAAAAATTAATCAAAAATATTTACAGATTTGAAACGTAAAAATAAGAGGTGTATCTCATACAGCCAGGAGAGTACTATGATCCCACACTGATTTTGAGTCAATTGATCACATGACCTGGAAGCTATTGAGCAAAAATGCTAATATTTAAATGTAAAAATTAATCAAAAATATTTTTAAAAATTAATCAAAAATATTTACAGATTTGAAATGTAAAAATAAGAGGTGTATCTCATGCAGCCAGGAGAGTACTATGATCCCACACTGATTTTGAGTCAATTGATCACATGACCTGGAAGCTATTGAGCAAAAATGCTAATATTTACATATAAAAATTAATCAAAAATATTTTTAAAAATTAATCAAAAATATTTACAGATTTGAAATGTAAACATAAGAGGTGTATCTCATGCAGCCAGGAGAGTACTATGATCCCACACTGATTTTGAGTCAATTGATCACATGACCTGGAAGCTATTGAGCAAAAATGCTAATATTTACATATAAAAATTAATTAATAAATATTTACAGATTTAAAATGCAAAAATAAGAGGTGTATCTCATGCAGCCAGTAGGGTACTATGACCCCACACTGATTTTGAGTCAATTGATCACATGACCTGGAAGCTATTGAGCAAAAATGCTAATAATTACATATAAAAATTAATCAAAAATATTTACAGATTTAAAATGCAAAAATAAGAGGTGTATCTCATGCAGCCAGTGGAGTACTATGATCCCACACTGATTTTGAGTCAATTGATCACATGACCTGGAAGCTATTGAGCAAAAATGCTAATATTTACATGTAAAAATTAATAAATAAATATTTACAGATTTAAAATGCAAAAATAAGAGGTGTATCTCATGCAGCCAGTAGGGTACTATGACCCCACACTGATTTTGAGTCAATTGATCACATGACCTGGAAGCTATTGAGCAAAAATGCTAATAATTACATATAAAAATTAATCAAAAATATTTACAGATTTAAAATGCAAATATAAGAGGTGTATCTCATGCAGCCAGTGGAGTACTATGATCCCACACTGATTTTGAGTCAATTGATCGCATGACCTGGAAGCTATTGAGCAAAAATGCTAATATTTACATATAAAAATTAATCAAAAATATTTACAGATTTAAAATGCAAAAATAAGAGGTGTATCTCATGCAGCCAGTGGAGTACTATGATCCCACACTGATTTTGAGTCAATTGATCACATGACCTGGAAGCTATTGAGCAAAAATGCTAATATTTACATATAAAAATTAATCAAAAATATTTACAGATTTAAAATGCAAAAATAAGAGGTGTATCTCATGCAGCCAGTGGAGTACTATGATCCCACACTGATTTTGAGTCAATTGATCGCATGACCTGGAAGCTATTGAGCAAAAATGCTAATATTTAAATATAAAAATTAATCAAAAATATTTACAGATTTAAAATGCAAAAATAAGAGGTGTATCTCATGCAGCCAGTGGAGTACTATGATCCCACACTGATTTTGAGTCAATTGATCACATGACCTGGAAGCTATTGAGCAAAAATGCTAATATTTACATGTAAAAATTAATAAATAAATATTTACAGATTTAAAATGCAAAAATAAGAGGTGTATCTCATGCAGCCAGTAGGGTACTATGACCCCACACTGATTTTGAGTCAATTGATCACATGACCTGGAAGCTATTGAGCAAAAATGCTAATATTTACATATAAAAAATAATCAAAAATATTTACAGATTTAAAATGCAAAAATAAGAGGTGTATCTCATGCAGCCAGTGGAGTACTATGATCCCACACTGATTTTGAGTCAATTGATCGCATGACCTGGAAGCTATTAAGCAAAAATGCTAATAATTACATATAAAAATTAATCAAAAATATTTACAGATTTAAAATGCAAAAATAAGAGGTGTATCTCATGCAGCCAGTGGAGTACTATGATCCCACACTGATTTTGAGTCAATTGATCACATGACCTGGAAGCTATTGAGCAAAAATGCTAATATTTACATGTAAAAATTAATAAATAAATATTTACAGATTTAAAATGCAAAAATAAGAGGTGTATCTCATGCAGCCAGTGGAGTACTATGATCCCACACTGATTTTGAGTCAATTGATCGCATGACCTGGAAGCTATTGAGCAAAAATGCTAATATTTACATATAAAAATTAATCAAAAATATTTACAGATTTAAAATGCAAAAATAAGAGGTGTATCTCATGCAGCCAGTGGAGTACTATGATCCCACACTGATTTTGAGTCAATTGATCACATGACCTGGAAGCTATTGAGCAAAAATGCTAATATTTACATGTAAAAATTAATAAATAAATATTTACAGATTTAAAATGCAAAAATAAGAGGTGTATCTCATGCAGCCAGTAGGGTACTATGACCCCACACTGATTTTGAGTCAATTGATCACATGACCTGGAAGCTATTGAGCAAAAATGCTAATAATTACATATAAAAAATAATCAAAAATATTTACAGATTTAAAATGCAAAAATAAGAGGTGTATCTCATGCAGCCAGTGGAGTACTATGATCCCACACTGATTTTGAGTCAATTGATCGCATGACCTGGAAGCTATTGAGCAAAAATGCTAATATTTACATATAAAAATTAATCAAAAATATTTACAGATTTAAAATGCAAAAATAAGAGGTGTATCTCATGCAGCCAGTGGAGTACTATGATCCCACACTGATTTTGAGTCAATTGATCACATGACCTGGAAGCTATTGAGCAAAAATGCTAATATTTACATATAAAAATTAATAAATAAATATTTACAGATTTAAAATGCAAAAATAAGAGGTGTATCTCATGCAGCCAGTGGAGTACTATGATCCCACACTGATTTTGAGTCAATTGATCACATGACCTGGAAGCTATTGAGCAAAAATGCTAATAATTACATATAAAAATTAATCCAAAATATTTACAGATTTAAAATGTAAAAATAAGAGGTGTATCTCATGCAGCCAGTAGAGTACTATGACCCCACACTGATTTTGAGTCAATTGATCACATGACCTGGAAGCTATTGAGCAAAAATGCTAATATTTACATATAAAAATTAATCAAAAATATTTACAGATTTGAAATGTAAAAATAAGAGGTGTAAATCTGTAAATATTTTTGATTAATTTTTAAAAATATTTTTGATTAATTTTTATATGTAAATATTAGCATTTTTGCTCAATAGCTTCCAGGTCATGTGATCAATTGACTCAAAATCAGTGTGGGATCATAGTACTCTCCTGGCTGCATGAGATACACCTCTTATTTTTACATTTCAAATCTGTAAATATTTTTGATTAATTTTTAAAAATATTTTTGATTAATTTTTATATGTAAATATTAGCATTTTTGCTCAATAGCTTCCAGGTCATGTGATCAATTGACTCAAAATCAGTGTGGGATCATAGTACTCCACTGGCTGCATGAGATACACCTCTTATTTTTGCATTTTAAATCTGTAAATATTTTTGATTAATTTTTATATGTAAATATTAGCATTTTTGCTCAATAGCTTCCAGGTCATGTGATCAATTGACTCAAAATCAGTGTGGGGTCATAGTACTCTACTGGCTGCATGAGATACACCTCTTATTTTTGCATTTTAAATCTGTAAATATTTATTTATTAATTTTTATATGTAAATATTAGCATTTTTGCTCAATAGCTTCCAGGTCATGTGATCAATTGACTCAAAATCAGTGTGGGATCATAGTACTCCACTGGCTGCATGAGATACACCTCTTATTTTTGCATTTTAAATCTGTAAATATTTTTGATTAATTTTTAAAAATATTTTTGATTAATTTTTATATGTAAATATTAGCATTTTTGCTCAATAGCTTCCAGGTCATGTGATCAATTGACTCAAAATCAGTGTGGGATCATAGTACTCTCCTGGCTGCATGAGATACACCTCTTGTGTTTACATTTCAAATCTGTAAATATTTTTGATTAATTTTTAAAAATATTTTTGATTAATTTTTATATGTAAATATTAGCATTTTTGCTCAATAGCTTCCAGGTCATGTGATCAATTGACTCAAAATCAGTGTGGGATCATAGTACTCTCCTGGCTGCATGAGATACACCTCTTATTTTTACATTTCAAATCTGTAAATATTTTTGATTAATTTTTAAAAATATTTTTGATTAATTTTTATATGTAAATATTAGCATTTTTGCTCAATAGCTTCCAGGTCATGTGATCAATTGACTCAAAATCAGTGTGGGATCATAGTACTCTCCTGGCTGCATGAGATACACCTCTTATTTTTACATTTCAAATCTGTAAATATTTTTGATTAATTTTTAAAAATATTTTTGATTATTTTTTATATGTAAATATTAGCATTTTTGCTCAATAGCTTCCAGGTCATGTGATCAATTGACTCAAAATCAGTGTGGGATCATAGTACTCTCCTGGCTGCATGAGATACACCTCTTATTTTTACATTTCAAATCTGTAAATATTTTTGATTAATTTTTAAAAATATTTTTGATTAATTTTTATATGTAAATATTAGCATTTTTGCTCAATAGCTTCCAGGTCATGTGATCAATTGACTCAAAATCAGTGTGGGATCATAGTACCCTCCTGGCTGCATGAGATACACCTCTTATTTTAACATTTCAAATCTGTAAATATTTTTGATTAATTTTTAAAAATATTTTTGATTAATTTTTATATGTAAATATTAGCATTTTCGCTCAATAGCTTCCAGGTCATGTGATCAATTGACTCAAAATCAGTGTGGGATCATAGTACTCTCCTGGCTGCATGAGATACACCTCTTATGTTTACATTTCAAATCTGTAAATATTTTTGATTAATTTTTAAAAATATTTTTGATTATTTTTTATATGTAAATATTAGCATTTTTGCTCAATAGCTTCCAGGTCATGTGATCAATTGACTCAAAATCAGTGTGGGATCATAGTACTCTCCTGGCTGCATGAGATACACCTCTTATTTTTACATTTCAAATCTGTAAATATTTTTGATTAATTTTTAAAAATATTTTTGATTAATTTTTATATGTAAATATTAGCATTTTTGCTCAATAGCTTCCAGGTCATGTGATCAATTGACTCAAAATCAGTGTGGGATCATAGTACTCTCCTGGCTGCATGAGATACACCTCTTATTTTTACATTTCAAATCTGTAAATATTTTTGATTAATTTTTAAAAATATTTTTGATTAATTTTTATATGTAAATATTAGCATTTTTGCTCAATAGCTTCCAGGTCATGTGATCAATTGACTCAAAATCAGTGTGGGATCATAGTACTCTCCTGGCTGCATGAGATACACCTCTTATGTTTACATTTCAAATCTGTAAATATTTTTGATTAATTTTTAAAAATATTTTTGATTATTTTTTATATGTAAATATTAGCATTTTTGCTCAATAGCTTCCAGGTCATGTGATCAATTGACTCAAAATCAGTGTGGGATCATAGTACTCTCCTGGCTGCATGAGATACACCTCTTATTTTTACATTTCAAATCTGTAAATATTTTTGATTAATTTTTAAAAATATTTTTGATTAATTTTTATATGTAAATATTAGCATTTTTGCTCAATAGCTTCCAGGTCATGTGATCAATTGACTCAAAATCAGTGTGGGATCATAGTACCCTCCTGGCTGCATGAGATACACCTCTTATTTTAACATTTCAAATCTGTAAATATTTTTGATTAATTTTTAAAAATATTTTTGATTAATTTTTATATGTAAATATTAGCATTTTCGCTCAATAGCTTCCAGGTCATGTGATCAATTGACTCAAAATCAGTGTGGGATCATAGTACTCTCCTGGCTGCATGAGATACACCTCTTATGTTTACATTTCAAATCTGTAAATATTTTTGATTAATTTTTAAAAATATTTTTGATTATTTTTTATATGTAAATATTAGCATTTTTGCTCAATAGCTTCCAGGTCATGTGATCAATTGACTCAAAATCAGTGTGGGATCATAGTACTCTCCTGGCTGCATGAGATACACCTCATATTTTTACATTTCAAATCTGTAAATATTTTTGATTAATTTTTAAAAATATTTTTGATTATTTTTTATATGTAAATATTAGCATTTTTGCTCAATAGCTTCCAGGTCATGTGATCAATTGACTCAAAATCAGTGTGGGATCATAGTACTCTCCTGGCTGCATGAGATACACCTCTTATTTTTACATTTCAAATCTGTAAATATTTTTGATTAATTTTTATATGTAAATATTAGCATTTCGGAGCGAATGTCTGTCGAATGTCTGTCGAATATCCAACTTAAAACTAACTTCACTGCGGTTGAAAAGGTTGAGAACTGAACCACTGGTCTCTACAGATAATATCAAACATATAGAGTACAGATTTGGGGAATTTTATTACAGGCTAACAGTATTCAAATATGTCTAACCTTTTCCATGTTTTTCAAAAATACAGAAAGTAAATGAACAACTAAAACCTTAGTGGTTCGACCCCTTTACCAAAATAGCCCATCTACCAGCTCTTGGTCAGCGTTCTGAGCTTGTAGGTTGTCCATCTCCATCTGACGTTCTCCTGCCTAGAATATCGGTGTGAACGTTTTGGTTCAGGTTAATTTTGTTGTGTACTTTATCTTCATAAGATTATTATTGTGCAAAATCTGCAGCAGAACAAACTTTAGTTAATGGTTGACTAATACAAGTATCCAACACAGGATTGGCATTGCTCATAGTAAATACAATAATTTCCACAACATGACTACCTACAATTTAGACAAAAGGAGTTGCATTTAATTTCTGAAAAACATACACATGGTGAACCACCTGAAATGATACCACCTGAAGTGGTAAATCAATGGCTAAACCAGTAAGATGCTGTGCGTATCGCTCTCTCTCTTACTGGCACCCCATGGCATATTTGGGCAAATATGGCATCACAGACACACAGACATTTCCGCATGGCTTACCTAGGTATCTGCCTCAATGCGTTCGGAATAAAAGTTTGTGTGCGTATATGCAGCAAAGAGGCAAGTACCACAAGACAATGCGGTTAAAAGTCACCACCTACACAGTGCGTTGGGACAGCTTAGAGCTCAATACTCTGCAGGGGAGAGGCCGGAGAGAAGCGACTCACAAGTTCCTGGTGTTTGCTAGACCACACTCTTGCATCGCAAATGTCACTGCTTTTTGATGGGACAGTATTTTTTTCTCCTTTATTACGTAATTGCAACATCCAATGTGGTCATTTTTTATCTTGGATTTCACATGATATGCAGTGGTAAAAGAAGACCAAATGTTTAGGACAACAGTATTGGTCAAAGCAAACTGGAACTGGTATAATATAAGGTATTTTTATTTTTTAATTATCCAGAGAAACTATATGTAAAAGCATAGTAAGCATGAACCCTAGAGTCAAACTATTTACAAAAATAAATAAATTACAATTTCACTGATGAAATTGTGTGATTTCACAATGCATCATACGACTGTCACGCACAGAAAACATTAATCTACAAGCTGACAACACTGTGAATCAGCAGTGCATTACAAGCTTGTACAGTAAGGTTAGTTATTTTTGGCGCAAGACACCGCCATATGACGGAATATAAATCATATTTAACCCGAACCCTTTAACTGCTTCACTTTTTCAGACTTTGGAGGGATGATTTTCACTTCAAAGGGGATGAAGAACTTCAGAAGGGCTTTTGTGTCTTTCATGGGTAGGGAATACTCCTGTGCAATCTTCTCAGCTGTCCATGTTTGTGGCTCCTGCTTATGACTTGCAAGGGCTCTGAGAGCCTCCACAATGGACAGTTTCCCTTTAGGAACGTCTGTAATGTCAACAAGGCCGTAAGGGTCTCCGGGTAAGCTGTACTTCAGTGGTCTGCGCTCTTCTTTTTGTTCCACTTGTTGCTTTGGTGACTGTGAATAAACAGTGAAACATTGTTTTGTTGAATGTTAAATTCTATATATTCTATACGTTTTGATTGTAATCAAGTGTTTCTTCTAAAGTAGTGTTCTCCCCATCTCATTTCCTAAAGAAGACCTCACAGGTCAAAATGTGGGTTTCTGTTAAATGTTCTGCAGCGTGACTACAAGTGTGCAGCCTTTTTCTTATTTTTGATGCTCTCCATCTCTAAGCCATGGTCTACAATTTCAAAATGCATATTTTCGTAACGGGGGGCGGGGGATCCAATATAAATATGAAATCACAGCTTTGTGAAGTCATCACACATCTTGCGCCCCTCAAAAATAGTATCTATTGATTGCTGCAAGAGAGCCTTGATGGACTATGAAACGTTCCGGTGGTTAACAAAAAGTAGCAATAGGGTGCCTGCTTGACTGACAGCGTGTTGCGTGTTCGAGTCCTGTTCATAGTGGTCTTTGCTGCATGTCTCTCCCCGTCTCTCTTTCTGCCCCTCTCCTGTCAATCTCAACTTGAAACTATCAATAAAAGTAAAAAACAAACAGAATAATAAGAAAAAAGTTGCAATAAACCCACAATACTTTTTACATGAGGTTTTGGAGAGTACAATGTACAAAAATGCAATGGAAATGTAAAAGAAACAATTTTGCATGTGTGACAACTGACAAGTGGAAAATGTTACAGAACAAAACAGGGTTAGATCTTGATGTTATGTTATTACTTATTAATTAATTTAAAAAAATGTTTTAAAAATTTGTTATTACATTTGTTATTAAAAATATAGCAAAAACAGCTAATCCACAACCTCAAAATGCATTGTGCATGTTTTGAGCTTGTAGATCAGCTTTGATATGACTGACAGTAGTAGTAGGCTACATGACAGTGTGGCCCTCTGGAGTGTGGAACTATAGTGGCACCAGGGGAATAATACTCAGGTTATTTTAACAGGCTATAAAACAACAATGATCAATGATGGCTGTTGGTCACAAGGTGGGACGGTTGCAACCACAGACAGGGTCTCAATATAAACATGCATGGCCCCTGAAAAGTCTTGGAAATGAGGGACATGTGGTCTCTCTCACACACACCCACCCCCACACCCCCACACACACACACACAAAAATAAGGAGTCAGGTAATTGTGTTGGCTACTTGGCTAATGATTTTTATTTTTGGGGTTACGTGGGGTTCACTACCCTTGTAGCCCAGAGAAACTCAGTATAGCGTCGAAAACAGTTTATAACTGTTAACTGTTGATTTTGTTATTAGTTGTTCGCAATTTAGTTGTAACGATAAAGTATTAAAGTAGTAGGTCTAAAATAATCCAATCATATGCTGTTGATATGAATGATTCCATATTGCATCACATCACCCAATAATCTGACCTCTGTTTCTGGATCTTTCGACTCCACGTACACAGACTGCAGGAGCGACAGAAGAGGCGCGTTCTTTTGGTGGATTGCATCAGTTACTCCCAGAACTGCAAGAAAACAGCAGGTTTGACACACGAGTCTGAGATAAACTTGAACGCTGAATGACTGTGGTTGTGGTTGGGAATTAGAACCCCAGAGCCTTATAGTAGGCTATGCAAACTCAGTTCACTTCATGGGACCAATCCAATGGCGGCCCTTCTAGATAGACTTCTATTGATGGGACAACAAATAGGGACACGTCCTGGACAGGAAGTATGCAGAAATGCATTGGACTCAGGCAACGACCTGGCTACAGACTACAGTGATCTTAAATGCCTTTATTTTAGATCGTTTTCTATTAATATGACACCATAAACATTACAGAGACTTTAGTTGTAGGGTGCACTACCTTGTCATGTGCATACATGCCTGAAATAGCTCTTATCTGCGCCGCCCTCAAAATCCAGTTCGTGCCAATTCTGGCTGTATGAACAGCCCTCGAGGCTCGAGCGCTCAGTTCCTAACCCCTCAATGTCACAACTCTTTTAATAGATGGCTCTGTATAACCCAAGTTGACCCCAGTCAGACATGAACAGATAAGACTCACCTTCAGAACTGCTCTCAGCCTCGGGGTGAATGTTGACCTGGTGTCTTGGTGCTGGTTCTGGCTTCTGCTTGGATATTTCACGGTGGACGCGGTTTTCCAGATTAAAATTCCTAAACACCCGCGATACGCGTGCTCCCATATTTGACATCTTACACAAAACTGCTTTCGAGAACAATAAAGGTTCTATATACAAATGCATACGGCAAGCGAGAGCGTCCAGATGGACGAAGTCAAGCCTTTATTGTACAGCGACCCCTTCGCGTTTGGAGGACGCGTGATTATGGAACCCACCATAGTTCAGTTCGTGACACTCTCATCTCGCTGGCAATACTGACTACAGCTACGAGGAGAGAGTCACGTGTAGCTCGGTTACCTTTTGGATGACCGCCGGGTGCACCCGGCGAGAAACAGTGGATTAAACCCCTTTAGCAATAATCAATGCAAACGGGAATGGTGTCGATAGAGTCGCAACAAAAAAAAAAAACTCAACACGGAACCTTAACATTTGAACACCGACACACAGAAAACGCGTATTTAATTTAAGAAGACGGCAGTACCATGTTTTGGAATCATGGTGCTGCCGCGCTAGCAATTAGCTACATGCTAGCGCTTCCAAAACATGGTACTGCCGTCTTCTTAAATTAAATACGCGTTTTCTGTGTGTCCGTGTTCAAATGTTAAGGTTCCGTGTTGAGTTTTTTTTTGTTGCGACTCTATCGACACCATTCCCGTTTGCATTGATTATTGCTAAAGGGGTTTAATCCAGTGCTTTTGGACGGCTGCACCCAGACGGAGCCCCCGGTCATCCACAGCAGCAACCGAGCTACACGTGACTCTCTCCTCGTAGCTGTAGTCAGTATTGCCAGCGAGATGAGAGTGTCACGAACGGGGCTAGGAACCCACCATAGTTCTGGTAGTTCTGGTGGGTCTTTGCCCAAGATCTTTCTTGGGCAAAGACCCATGAAAGTGACCTGTGCTGGCTAAAACGGCGTTTTTTTTTTTCATAGCATCTGATACTGAAAATCATTTAGACCAGGAGAGGAAAAACACCTGGCATGATACTGGAGTGATTTTTCTACATTTGAAGCTTAAAACGATAAATGTTGTTAAAATAATGTTATTATATATTTGTTTTGTAAATATGTTGTCTGTTTCCTTGCGTCTGTTTCCTTTGGATATTGTGAGCACATGTAGCCAGCAGATGGCAGCATTGTGCTAATGGTAAGCATGATGGCAAGGGCAAGTATGAGCCAGAGCCAAATCAGTTACATTCTATCACTATGGTTCTGTGGTTCTAATCCATCCATGCATCCATAATCCATCCATCCATCCATCCATCCATCCATCCATCATCCATCATCCATCCATCCATCCATCCATCCATCCATCCATCCATCCATCTTCAACCACTTATCCGTAGTCGGGTCACGGGGAGAGCATTCCAGATTTCCCTCTCTCAAGAGGGAGCCCTTAGTGGGCTTCCTCCTGGGGGATCCTGAGATGGGTCACACAATCCTTCCATCTGGTTCTTGGTCTGCCCGGGGTCTTCACCCAGTGGGACGTGCATCGAGGACCTCCCTATAGGGACTTGGAGAGGCATCCTAACCAGATGCCCAAACCACCTAAGTTGGCTCCTTTTCAGGCGAAGCAGCAGCGGCTAGGTACTCCAAGGCCTAGATTTTCGTCACCGTTAAACCCCTTTAGTTAAAATGGCCAATTAAACGGGCCAGTCTAGAAGCTCACAACGCGTCTGTCAATAGGCACAATTGGCACTTTCAACTAGTCCGAAAGGTTTTTCAAAATAGTGAAAAAGGCAAAGACGTTACAGATAGGGGGTTTAGCGTGTGACAAAAATGGAACCCTGAGTCCCCCAAATGTGACTGAACTTCTCACCCTAACTCTAAGGGAGATGTCAGCTAGCTCCCCGTCAGAGAAAACTCATTTCAACCGCTTTATTCGCTGCCTTATTCTTTCGGTCATGAATTAGGCCTACACTTCATGACCATGAACGAAGATTGCTTGGTAGACAGAGAGCTTTGCCTTCCGTCTCTTCTCCGGCTGATCTCCTTCTCCGTCCTCCCCTCACTTGTAAACCAACCCAATACCCAAGATACTAAAACTCCTTCACTTGGGGTAGTGTCTCATTCTCTACTTGAACTGCACAATTAACTTTTATCTTTCTTTCTTTCTTTTGTTTATTTCAAGGACTCCCAATAACTCACACAGACCTAGTAAGATTCCATTTAGAAAACACTTTTGAATCCAGAGGGTTAGTTATAAATAAGATTATGGGTCTCAGGCCCTGGCTTTTGTCAGGTTTTCCACCAAAAAATCAAATATTATTATTATTATTATTATTATAATTGTTAGGCATAATAAGAATGACACAAACATACTGAAAAAATGAGTTTATTCAGTTAAAGACAATTGTGTCTATGTGGAATGTTGTGTTGATTTGTTGGACAAAGTTTCCAGATATTGTGCCACGAAGAGTCATGATCAGGATTTATGTTATTTTCTTGGTGTTTAATGCCTTATTGCTTATTTATTTTATGTTGTACTGTACATGTTTTAACGATGGAACTCTGAATCATACAGTATACCACCTGTCAAAATTATTGATCTATTAAAATGATCTTACAATCAAAATATTGATTGAATGCATGAGGAGTCACATGTACAAAACATAAGAGTCCATTTGGGCCAAATGTTACAGAGTAAAGTTTACACCGAGGCCTTGTAGTATCTGTGCTACAGTTAGATATTGTCAGAATAAAAACAAAGAGCAATAGAACATACACTTATGATGGCTAGTAGTGAATGAATACATACTGAGCAGTGCTTGAGAAACATAACGACCAAGCTCCACCAAGTGTGCGCGAAACGTGCAAACCCTGCATATGCACACTTTAAAATAGGACTGGATTTATGTGTAACTATACACACTAAACTGAAAAGATTTGGTGAAAAACTGGTATAGCTCAGCCGTATGTCTACTGCATACAGGTATACCTTTTTGGGCTATATCTTATCTGAGGTAAATATGGCCACCAAGGCGACACAGTAATGTATCATCCGTTTGTAATCTCGAGACTGCATAAATATACAAATAACTGTACATTTACTTTGTACACTTGCAGAGTTAATGTAATGGTGAGGATTTGACTGTGTAACATCTTATCGCAAACTGTTTCAAGAGTGGCTACAAATGCAACGAATATGGCCATGGTGATGGTGTTTCCATCATAATTACTGATAAGCAAATATTCCATGGCAGGCTCTCTATTCTCACACTTCCACTAACAGAATAATAGTCTCACTTCGACAGACAATTGGAGATCTCAGTCTACGACATACGCCCGGTGATGCTAAATTCAATACAAGAACAAAACAAAACAAAAAAATCTATTCTATTTAATGAAAAGGTTCAATTATGGTGAAATCAAAACAAAGCTGTAAATACTAATATTTAAGGCTTGTTTAAATTAAAACATAAACATTACTGCTTTAATGACTGAAATTGGGGATTGTTATTGCTTCTGTACTTAGAGCTTCATACATGTGCTTTCGGCAATTGACTTTGTATACAAAAAAAAAGAATCACACTTGCGTGAAGACAGGGTATCTCTTAAAAGCATCACAAGCTGGCCAGTCGCAATTGTTGTCTTAAATTTTCTGTCAGCCAGCAAATTAGTATTTGATGAAATTGCTGCTTAGCCTCATTTGCATGTAGGCCTACATAACTGTTTCCAGCAGTTTGTACATATTTCTTTGTTCCCCTTTAATCATATATAGATTATGTTTTTTTTTTTTTGTTTGTTTTACTTTGGTTGTTTTGACTATAAGTATCCAGCAGATGGAAGCACTGTGCTACAGTGGGGGGAAGCACTGTGGGGAAAGTGTGAAGCAGAGTGAAAATGATCTTTGTGGTTCTAATTTAGCAGTTCTCAAACCTTTTTCAATCTTTCGATTTCTCAGACTCTCAGACTGAGTAAGGGTCCAATTTGGACCCACCCAATGAATGCTGAGAATCAATCCCTCCCCACTTTGAGAACCACTGTTATTATAATCTATAGTTAAGATCTTGGTTCTCAGGAGTACATTGAATTTATACCGGATCATGTCAGTAGAAGAGTAGGCAGAGATCTCGGATTGTCTGGCTACGCAAGACTAGCAAAAATGATGATGCATTATGTGTATTCATTTTAATAAAAAAATGTTTAAAAAAGCACAACCACAAAAATATATTTTGCTTTCATATATATATGTATATATATACACAGTATATTATGTATATACATTTCTACTTTACTCCTAAGAACTATATAAACATCTCAAGTACAGTCGGATGGAGACAACAGAGGCATTTTAGTGGCTAACCTTAAAATCATTTGACATTAAGGCAGGACACCTCAACACTGTACAGGACACACTTTACACACACAAATTCTACAGCTCCACAGAAGCTTATTACATCAGAGGTGGTCTGGTTTCTTATAGGCCATTCATCAATTCCTATTTGGAATCAATATTTTCTTTTTTCTTGGACACACATTTTAATAGGTAGGTTTTGGCTCAGACTGAGGTGTATGGTTCTCTTCATCCATGATTGACCATATTCACACAGACGGCCATTTTCCACTCTTTGGCCGGATTCATTCTCCTGACTGGATAAAATTGCTTACCCTGACCTGAAAAATGTGTTTCCTGTTGACTAAATAACTGGAGAGATGAGGGAGACCTGGAATACAAACAAACAAACAAAACTTGTCTGGATGAAAGTGCCTGCTAAAATTTTAAATCGTAACCCAGTGTGATGATAATGGCTGCCGTGTAAATATGGTCAGTGAATGATATTGTCAACGGATGATCCCCTCGTTGGTTACACACTGTCGCACGGCGTCAGCACTGTGTGTGAGAGCAGGATGAATAGAGGTACAGTAAGATGAAACTGTCAATGAGGAGGACGCCATAGAAACACCTCTGGGTGTGCAGGCTCCGTGCCCTCTGGAAGCGTGTCAGCAACACAGCCAGTAACAGGAAGAACGTGGCTATGTTCAGGATGAGGAACAGTCGTATGTAGGAGGCGGCGCTTGACGGGCCCTCGCTACCGGCGGTGGCTACCATGTGGACCTCCTTGAATTTGCGGCCCTTGACGAAGCCCCCTTTCCTGTTTTTGCGCCCGTCGGCATAATCCACAAACGCCCGGGAGTCTCCGTCTCCCGCCTCCTCCGGGTTCTCGTCGTAAACACGCTTTGTAGTCCTCTGCCTCTCCTTCTTCTCGCTTGCCTCTATCTGTGCAAAAATGTCGGGCATGCTCTCAGACAGTTTCTCCCCGAGGTTCAACTTCTTGCCTCCTTTGCCCCTGCCCTGCTTCTTCGACATGGTGAACATCTTCTCGATGATCTCCTCGGTCTTCCGCTTGTCCGTGAACTGGAGCAGCCGTTCCGCCGTCTTGCGGAAGCTGGCCGAGTTGAGCACGCGGCCCAGGATGTGTCTCTCCATCTGCTGGAAGACAGGCTTGGCGTGCCCAAGGTTGTCCTCCACCACGTTGACATATTCCTCCACCTCTTCGGGGGACACGTCCGCCGCCGTGGCCCCGAGCTTCTCGAACACCACCTTCTTCTGGTCTGCCAGGACCATGGCGAACAGAGGCTTGCTGGTGACCTCGCCGGTCAACAGGTAGATGGTGTAGGTGTGGTCCTTGGTGGCCAGGTAAATGTCCACTCTCTGGTTGTCGCCACGTAGGCTGAAGCTCTGCACGTCCACCCCTGGCCCGAAGAAGATGTACGCCGCCCTGGTATGAGGGAATCTTAGTGGCATGGTCACATTCACGTAGTTGGAGCCGTTGTAGGGGTACCCACGGGGGTAGTTCCAGTACCCCAACACTCCTTTGTCACTGAAACCTGTGTCGTCCATCCAGAACATTTTATAAGGGTCTTTCCCGTGCTGGACAAACGCACCATGTACGCCGTCTACCTTGGCATCCTGGAACGGCAAGTCGGTGTTGTGAAAAAAAGCACTCATGGCCCTGGTGGGACTGTCCGCATCCAGCTGGATGTGGTCCACCAGCAGCAGCAGCTGGGGGTGGAGGAGCAAAAGGTTCCTCTGAAAGCTCTTAATCTTCAGGTCGGGACTGTAGGCGGACTGTCCCTCACCTCGCACAAACACCATCCCCTGTCTCTCCATGGCCGCCTCCACCCGGCCCTGGGTGTCGGCCGCCAGGCCCACCTTGTACTTGAGCCACTTGGAATCGCAGGCCTCCGTGACCTGGCCGGCCCAAGGCCTGAAGCAGCTTCCAGAGGCGGCCGGGCCAAACAACACACCATTGTTCAAGAAGGTGTATTTGGGCCCGTAGAGCGCCTCCGTGATGAAAGGCACACCGTTGGGCGCAAAAGTGAAGGTGTTCTGGTCCGGGTGCTCGTGTCCTGCGTTGAAGTTTCTCCACCCTTTGATCCAGTCTTTATATTTGTTCCGATGAACAATGTCGAAAATGGCCCGTCCTCCGAGCTTCCCCGACTTGAAGGAGAGGAAGGAGTGGTTGGTGTCGGCGGGTAAAGCACTCCCATAGGTGACAACTCCCCAGTCTTCAAAGTGGTGCAGTCGAGATGTTCCAAAGTCTGGGGGAGGTTTTGGGATCAGGCCTGGGTCATACCTACAGTACAAAACATAGTGATGGGGTGAGGTCAGTACTTCACTTTAAATAAACCATGCACAGTGTGCACGCACGCCTGCGCACGCCTGCACGCACACACACACACACACACACACACACACACACACACACACACACACACACACACACACACACACACACACACACACACACACACACGTTTGCCGTATATTCTTTGTAAGGACCTAAAAATGCAAATTTACTTAACATCTTGACACTTAGATATGCTACTTTCACAATATTTATCTGAAGACTAAGTAACATGCAACTCCTGCATTCCAAGAGCTTGTCAAGCTTCTGTCTAAGGATAGTAAACGTTAGACCCCTCCTCCCTTTGTCAGAGTTACAACTCGTGAGAGGACTCTTTCTTTGAGTCAACTTGACTCAACTTTCTTTGAGTCAACTTGACTCAACTACCAGTGGTTACTGGATATATTATCGTCACATTATGGTAAGAAAATGTCTACCCCGGAATTCTCTTATTTTAGGGGGTCACTGTCTTACCATATGAACTCTGTGTGGAGTGTACACCACCTCTGGCCTTTCCCCGCCTGCCCCGGCCCCTCCGTCACCCTGTTCTGGTGGATGAGCTCCGCTAGCCAGTTCCCACTGCCGTTCCTCATCACATAGCGATCCAGGAAGACCAGCTGACTCTCTGGTCCATAGAACCAGTTGTAGTTGGAATCGGCGATGGCCACGGTCCTCTGGAAGCCTGGGGAGAGGTTAGAGGTCCATGTAGATTATTTTACACTTTAAACACAGCAACAACAGTGGCTATTCATAAAAGTTTGTCGGAGTAATACTTGACATTGCCATGTCAAATGTCAGGTAAACATTACTTGACAGCTCACATGTTGATATAAGGGTTGATATTTTAGCTGAGAAGATGAAATGTGACCAAAAAACACTGAACAAGAATAGTATCTGTCTAGACAGTGGATAAAATGCTAAAATTGGAATATTGCTTTGTGTGTGGACATGTCTTTGCATACAGCAATGAAAAACATTTTCTAATGTTCTGAACACACACACACACACACACACGCACGCACGCACGCACGCACACACACACACACACACACACACACACACACACACACACACACACACACACACACACACACACACACACACACACACACACACACACACACACTTCTGACTTTTGAGGTCAAATCTGGGGCCCTGTCCTCCCCCTGACCTTCAGAGGACAGGGCAGCCAGGCCCGGAGACACATGGCAGAGAGACCACCACTGGGTATCCCAGTGCAACCTTTGAATGGCATCCAAGAAATGTAATGACTGCACGCATGCATGCCCCATGTCAGGGCAAGCAGCAGGATAATTTACTCTCTTAATAGGGTGCTCTGAGGTGATTTTCACGCCCAATCTAACTCGGCCAATGGTCAACTTTGGCATGTAGTGGTGTGCGCTAAATTCTGACTCTTCACAGCCATTCATAGCTAAGTCAACAGTTTACTCACGGATTGTTGACTCTGGTTATATTTGTCTGCCAAAAATATAGATCTCTTTCACACACATTTTACAACTCTGTGACATTTTAGATTTCACAACAGATCTATCAAACTTATTTCATAATTTCTTGATGTTGAAATAAGAGTATCTGGCCGTGGCAGATCATATGAGGTGGTTTTATTTATTTTCACAACATGGTTCTACCAGAGGTTAGCCATCTATGAGAGAGTTCTGTGTGTGTGTGTGTGTGTGTGTGTGTGTGTGTGTGTGTGTGTGTGTGTGTGTGTGTGTGTGTGTGTGTGTGTGTGTGTGTGTGTGTCTGTCTGTCTGTGTGTGTGTGTGTGTGTGTGTGTGTGTGTGCGCGCGCGCACACATGTGTGAGCATACATGCATACATGCATGCACGTGTCGCTGTGCGTGCATGCTTGCATGTGTGTCTTGAGTAGGGATGCAGCAACAAGATTATTGAGACCCATTATCAATAAGCTTTTGGCATAAAAGCCTGTTAATGACCATTGCGGCCGACGGTGTCTTCAACACTACTTCCTGGACTACTGGTCTTCAAGAATTCTCCCTTTAAAGAGGGAATCTGTAAATTAATGCATGTCAAAATGAGGGTCCTTGCAAATAAACAGGTTGAGAATCACTGCTAGCATTGCAAAGGTCTTCTCTTATGGGGGTCCCTGGTATGTATTTTCAAATGGGTGATGTCAATTTCGGGTTCTTTGACATGACGAAGTCTGGGAACCAATGTCATACTCATGTCACAGACTGGCCACTTTATCCCAAAATAGTGATTCTCAATGCAGGGTCCAGTCACAGTGCCCAGCAGGGTTCCAAATGGACCTGTACAGGTCTGTAGCTTTGAGAGTGTACAGTGTACAATATATTGTCTCAGTCTCACAGATTAAAGTTATATCAGGTAGGGACTCATAGCTTAATGCCTATCAAACTGTTAAAATGACAAAATGTTGAGAATCACTTTCCTAGACGCATATTGGAACCACACTCGCATGATTCCATTCATTTTTTGGGGTTAGTTAGCAGCTCCTATTTTTGGGCATGTTGCAGCAAAATCTATGGCTTTTTAAATGTTTGTTTTGAGCACTTTTTGCCAGGTGGTGTTTATTTAAAACACTCTATACATCAGCAGACAGCCCTTCATACAAGCGTGATGTTTTTTTGTTGGCACCTGGTAGGATGGTCCTGTACAGGAAGGCGAAGTGCTTGAGCAACCAGGGGTGGTCAAAGTGTCCGATGGAGAAGTGGCGCTGAGCCAGGAACATGTACTGGAACAGGGAGCGTGTGGTGTAGGTCCCGTATGCCACGCCCTCGTACAGCGAGCCGTCCGTCACGTCCTGCAGCAGAACCATGGACTTCTCCATGATGGCCAGCACCTGCTTGGTCCACAGGTAGGCCTCCTGCAGGTAGCCTGGAACACAAGGCAGACACACACCCATTAAGACCCGAGGCCCACTACACAAATGCCTTCTAGTCATCAGGTTCCCCCTGCAAAATTATATCTGTATATGCATTTGGTAACCGACTACAATATCAAACCAGAGACCACCAACCTGACTTAGAATCAAGCTGTGGACCACCTTTGCGTTGGGTGGGGATAGGATTACAGTGCTTTTTATAGTACTTTACTTGCTATGCATCCCATGTGTTTCTCAACCAGTTCATTACTAATAATTTCGTGATAATAATAACTCCAGACAACCCTCCCACATGTGGGAACCCTTTTTTCACTCAAAGCAGTATGAGTGTAAAATATGGCTGGATGATTGTTTTAATGGGTTAAAATGAACAAGAACAACCGTAGTTGACATACAGTAACGCAATACACATATTCAGGCCTCTAGTATTGTAGCAAACCGACTACAATCTTTCAGGCTTGAGAGAGGAAGAAGTAATGCAATGCAAGATATCACTTGGAGTTACAGTGTGAGCAAATCCTTACTAATCTAAGTATTTAAAAGGCCCCTGCTAACAAAGAGTATTAGTAAGACCTCGGTTTTGTGTGAAAATGTGTATTAATGTGTTTTTGGTAGTGTTGTTTGTGCGTAACTTGAGTTTCATTGATGTTTGTTTCATGGGCAAAAGATCTCAAACGCTCTCAAACCTGGTTAAAAACGAGAATAGCAACAAACAAGTATGTTTTGTTGTTTTTGGTCTGTTAGCTAAGGAAAACTTTAAACAACTCCTTTCCATGTGCTAGATGTAGCTCTGGCTGATGGAAAGTATGATGACTGCCATAGTGTATGGTACTATGCAGTGTGTGTCCTTCTCTCCCTCTGACTGACTCTGTCTCTGTCTCTCACTGGATCACACACAGACAGTTTACTATGAGAACAAGTGACCACCACATAAACACTCTGGCCACACTTCATTGAGGAATCCCTGTGCCATCAATGGTGGCACCGGCGCCCAGCCTCCCATCATGCATCTGAGCATGGCCACCGTAAACAGGCTGTCAGTGTGTCAGTATTAATTTATACAATACAGTAATACAAGTGTCAGTATTATTAATTTAACCATTTTCAATCTGGCTGTTGAAAATAACAAGTTAATGGCATTACTTCATTTTGTTGATTGCAATCTGATGACATTTTTTAACGAAATTAACGTATGTGCAGACTGACACAACCCACTGAGCATTTTGTCACTGAAATAAATAGGGAGAGCACGGTGTAACGAGACATAAAGCTGCCTGTCTCCCTGTAATCAGAGCCATAGAGTATACGGTAGCTTGAGGGATCTACAAGCATCGGGGGCTTGTAAGTCATCTATTTTGATAAATATCTTAAAAATAAACGGATCTGGGTTTTTTCCCAGATCATTTTTCTTTTTAAATTGTTCAAATCCTCTACAGGAAAACATTGTATATTTGAGATATAGTAGTTCGTATATATATATATATATATATATATATATATATATATATATATATATATATATATATATATATATATTATATATATATATATATATATATATATATATATATATATATATATATATATATATGTGTGTGTGTGTGTGTGTGTGTGTGTGTGTGTGTGTGTGTGTGTGTGTGTGTGTGTGTGTGTGTGTTGCGCTCCCAGGGCCCGCCACAGAGCAGGTATTTACTAGCCTCAAACATGAACCACTGGCATACAAAGAGCAGGATTTTACACAAACAGTGCTTGTGTGGCACGCTTGTGGCACTCACACTGCAGTTCCTCACTGAAAAGAAACACAGTCGCAGAGACTTTTTATGTAAAAATTAAGCCTGTAATAATACTACTACAATAAGGAGGGTTGCATTTGCCAAGAAGGATGAGGGAACTTTATATATCTAGGATGAGTCACAATTGTGACTTCACATGTCCAGGAGTTTGAGTTAACAAAAAAGGATTTTGGCCTTCTTTAAATGATATTCAGTACCGCAAAAGCTCTCTGTAATGAAAGCGTGATTATAATAGTACTAGTGTAATCTGTCAACACGACTCTCAGATGCTAGCCCAGATGCTCTAGGAATCCGCTTACATCTTGTATTTACCTACAGTAACTGGCTCTGCTCAGCTGATGCTGTTTGATCCACTGACTTCCCCAATCACCAACATAACCAAGCAACCGCTTTGTAATGAGCGTGCGGATACACGTCGCCCACACTAAACGGAAAACGGCATACCAGACACCCTGCGTCACGTATGATACATTAACAGTACGGTCTCAGCTCTAATTTCCTCTGTTCTCTCCACAGGCCTAATGATGTGGCTAGTTTGCCTAATGACTAACAGAGGGGATAATACTGCTGTCACACTGAGGCTGGCCTGCTAAGAACCTTCTCCCATGCTGCTTATCCAGGGTGCCGCCTTTTGGAGACCCTGAAGTACCCATCAGCACACATTAGCAGTCAACACTTTGAGCGTAAAGGTAGTGAGGCCTTCCAAATGACTCCTCGGAACACTGCTCTGGCCCCGCTAGTCCAGAGGAATGTGAAAGGTCAGGAGGATTTTGTGTTATCCACTAAAGCTCCTCTCCTCTTTTGCCTTCTGTTGCCTTCTTCAAGTTTGGTCCAGTGTTGCCAACTTGGCGTATTTGTTGCTATATTTAGCTTTTTTCCAGACCCCCCTAACGCCCAAATTACTGAAAAACTCCTGGCGGTAAATCTAGTGTTTTTTTTGCTGGTGGGTTGGGGCAAAATTGGTACCAGGCACCAGAGATGAAACCCTCGTTTTCCACTATATTTTTCATCCTATGATAGATTCCTCCTTCCTTCCTAGAAAGGACCACTGGTAACCAAATGGACCCTTATAGATCTGTAACTCTCTAGTTAATTTATATTTAAACATCTGAATCACCTAATTCTTAAGAATCTACACATTTAGAAAATGTAGAAGAATTGTTATTTTTTACCAACCTTTGCCTGTTTATTTCTCCTAAATTAGTCGAGAGACTAAACTCAACATCAAATGGTGGTCCCTGGCTAAAATGCAGAATAAATAGTTGGCCCTGGTATGAACAAGGTTGAAAATCACTGCTCTGGCGTATTCTACTGCATTTTGGAAGTGCCAATAGTGCATTTTGGATTTTGGCAGTTGGCAACACTGGTTTGGTCACAGATCCAAATGAGACATACCAAGATTTGTCGACCACTAGACTTGTTTGTTTGTAGAGCAAACTGAGCAAACAGGCTCGCATTTGCACTATTGCCTCCATAAAGGTAGAAGCCTTACCAAAGAACTTGCAGAATATATTGTTGCAATGTTGAGAAAATAGATGTTGAAATGTTGAAAATAGATAAACAGATATACAAGCACACCTTTGTGAGCTTGTACATTGGACATTTTTGACACGTCACACCATCATATGATTATGCCTTTTGATAATTGTTGCTGTATTGTCTTTCTATGGACCCCCTGAGAGTTCCTGAATAAAGATTGATTGAATCTGCTTATGTCAGTAAGGCTTGAAATTACAGCACCTTCCCCTGTAAATGTAACTGCAGTAGGCTACAATTATTGGAAGCAAAATATATGGTAACCTAAGCAGCAAAGACAAATCCTCTTTCTATTTGAATAATGTTTTTTCAAGATGTAACCAAATCCGTTTTGCTTACTGACAATTTACACTGTAATTACAGAATGAGACAACTATCATCAAAACTCTTTATGATCACAGAAACACAAAACACCATGCAAAAATGTCTTAATATGCACCTTACAACACATGCCGCAGTTAACAACATACCTAAGATTAATATTCATTGTGCTGTATCAATGACATAAAGCTTGACATATACAAAATGAATATAAAATGTATATCTGAGAAGTGCTGGGAAAAAAAGTAGTGGGCTCAATACAATAATATGGTTTACAATAACATCTCAAGTCTCTGTCACATGAATCATAATCATAATAAACAGGCTAGTCCTGTTCATTTTTGTACAGTTATTTTTTCAGCGTGGGTGGTCAATGGGATGATGTGACTGAGCAAGGAGTCAGGGTCAACGACAAATGAACTCAGGGGTGAACGGCATAGTTATGTCCAATTAATGTGTCTCGATGAGAGCCTGACTGAAGCCAGATTTGTGGGTCCAATGCCATTTGGTCCTAGACCACTGTTGTACATGTTTTTAATATTTTGTAAATAAGATTATACGTTGTAATGTAATGTATACCAGTACCAGTAAGACACTGCGCATGTAGGAAGCGAACACTCTATATTGGGCAATTTGGGCATGCCCAATGTGAGTGTGATGCACAGACGCACGTACGCAACTACGCACGCATGTACGCACACATGCACGCGCACGCGCACACACACACACACACACGCACACACAATTACATTGGACTGAATTTAGCCAATACTGCGCAATTCAACATTCATTTCAACATTTTGACAACTTTCCATATTGAAGCCTCTTGAAGACTGGTGATGGCTTTCCCTGAATAAATAAAGGTCAATAAAAACATGGTTAAGATGTAGACACAAGGGCTAGATTAATTGCCAGTAGTGAAGTAGAAATGGCCAATATTATGGTCAGGCTCTACTGCACACAGCTATGTCCAATTAAAGCATCTCCAACTTCAAGCAGCCACCACCTGCATCTGGAATGCAATTATCCTTTTAAGCTTATCTAGTTATCTGATCCTCTCTCTCTCAGTCTCCTTTCCTTGTGGGGATTTCCATGAACTAAAGCCATATAGTCACACTTTGCTACATGATACAGTATATGTACACACATGTTACCCTGCACATCTGCCTCATAATAACCAGTTAAAGCTGTTACCCATCACTTCTGTTCATAACCAGCAAATAATTGTGGTAGTTGCATGTGGTCTCCTTGTTCTTCAATGGAGAAATCTATATGTTGTGCAAGTGCACAAACATCAAATGGCCCTGTGCATAAAATGCCCTGTGCCCTGCGCATAAACATAACCCTAATGAATTAAAGTTGTCTATGTTAGCCGGTCATAAATGTCTACAGTGACAGATAACTGCTGAAGAAGCCGCAGTTCTGAAATGAAGCCACTGTTTATTCTATATTTGAGCTTCATGTGGAAAACGTCCATCCATTCACGTCTCGGCAGAATAATATTTGTGCGTAATGTCATACTCTGGCAACGGAAACTGATGATAATAGTGCAGGGAAACGAGTGACTTGCAGTTACATCTCCAACCGTGTTAACCATTTAAGACTGAGGTCTATACTTGGTGTTTTTTTTTCTTCCACGTACCAATTATCTTTGTCAAAACTAGCAGATCTACAAGCTCACCATGTGTTGCGCTTACTTTAGCAAACTTTCAATTACAATATTATGACATGCCATTAACAGGGATGTTCATGTGCTTAGACAAGAGATGCTACTGCTGCTAAAGCAAGCAATGTTTTGATTAAGCACTTTCTAATAAGTCACAAAATCTGCTATTATGCAATTCCAGACGGCAAATTTGTCACACCATCTGAGCCAACCTACACCCGGACGTTTGATGGAATGCATTGGAGCCAGTGAGAGCTTCTGAATAACAGAGACCATTTGTGAAGTCATCACAAACAACAGAAGACATTAGACATTACTGCTTTTCGATGTGTATACTGTGTAATGTTATAGGGGTATCTAAAATGCAAAAAGTATCTTTCTGAACGTGGCAACTATTGTGAGACTGACTGCTGTTCCTAGATTCTCACATAAAATCATGCACTGTGCACACTGACAAGCAAATGCAAAACAAACTATGTCTTATTTTATTTAGTGGTGGTCATGGTGTAGCACTGGCACGTGAGCATGATATTTCCATCTCTAAACTTCTTTGCCCAAGATCAGGAAGTAAAATCTACCCTATATCATGCTAATAGCTCAGATTCAAAGGTTTAAGCATGATGCAACATAAAACGGATGCAGCATAGATTCTGAGGAAAAAAAGGGTTTTAAGATGGCTCTAAACAAGGCAGTGAATGGTCCACATCCACAAAACAGGTCGGGTGGGTCTGAGCAAGGCATTGCCTGGCAACTGGGCCGTTTAAAAAAAGCACAACCCACAGTTTTATTTGATAAGATGTTTGTGGACATCTTTAGCAGCCATGAAGCTATGCGTCACTGCCATTCGCCGGCATGATACAGTGTAGTAAAAAAAAAGCATGCATTTCGACCAAATAGAACCCGGCAAGAACTGGCCACACAACAATGTCCCCTTTCCAGGTAACCAAGACATTAATGGGCTGGAACAAACTCAGTTTTTCCCTTGGCTTGAGAGACAAACAAGTTGAAATGAACCAAGGGAAAAAAAGAGGGTGAGCCATAACTCTCCCCGAATGTGCAGTCCAGGCTGGAACGTTCATGCTGTTCCTCCGTCCTCAACCCTCCACAAAGCACAGCACAGCCATCCCCAAAGGCCAGCTGTCCTTCAGCTCACATCAGCCTGGGTCTTTTGTACTCAAAGTTAAATCCCACTAGTAAACAAACCAAGCTGTGCTGGCGATCACCTCCACATGGCCTGTTTCCCCCGCCCCTCACACAAACTATTTCCATCAGGATATTGATGTTAAAAAAAAGAAAAAGGAAAAGGAGCTACGGCATTCCGAATAAACAGGAAATAATCATTGGCGCCTGCAGTATTGTAGTCTGACGCCTGGAATTAAAAATAGATACACTAAAAAAAGGGAAAAATAAATAAATGCTTTAAAATCATGCAGCGAGTCTCAGCTGGATAAACAATTACCAAGGATCAATGTAAGGTAGACCAAAAGCCATGGGAGATACCCACAGGCAGACTGAACCCAAATCCTTATTACCCGTAAGTCCTGTAAGACTGAAGCCGTACAAGTTGCATAACCATCTTTCATTTTGAGATATACTTTACTGCAGGTAGGATTTAACCATTCACTGAAAATGCAAGAAAGCAGAGATTGTGATCAACAACTGTCATCGATCAACTGTCTGAGATAGGTCTCTGACAAGTGTTAACCACTTAAAGGAAATGCTTATTTTCCATCAATTACACAGCGTTCTGTGAAGCCTTGAATTCATGCAGATTTAAAAGAAATAGGCAATAGTGCAACGCCTATGCCAATAGACATGTCATAACAATGACATGCTCAGAACATAGACACTAGGGTCCATGAAGAGCAACAGGTAATAACAAAAGAAGAATAGGTGCTTATTTCATTCATTTAGTTCACTGAATTGCCTTTGCACGACGTTAGAACCCACCTTGAGTCATGTACACCAGGCTGCCAGTCAGAAGAGCCACACAGTTGGTGGGCTGGTGGTTATGCAGGTACTGGAACCCCCAGCCACGTACGTAGGACTTCTCGTACATGAGGCGCGACGCGTTGCCAATCACCTGCAGGAAGCGTTCCTGTTGACCCTTGTTAAGGTACTCATACAGGAAGTCATAGGCCGTCGCGAACCCAACTAAGGAATGTGCCAAGGGAACTTCATCCCAGGGAGCGTCTTTGACCAACCTGTAAGAGAAGGAGCACAGTTGGATCAATAAAAACAAAGTTTTAGTTAAATGTCATTATGACAACCAAGTCAAATATTGTTGAGTGAATCTGATATCTCAATATTTTTTGAGAATGTGATATGAATATTAAATATAAAACAGACATTGTGGAGCAACAATATAAATAAGAAGGAATAATCAAAGCAGGAACACCAGAGCAAAATAAAGCCATTCAATGAACAAGTTGATTTGATCAAACAAAAAACTATCACAAAACCTACTTCTGAAAAACGTCAAGTCCAATCCACACCAACTTGCAACATGCAAAATCTTGCAACGATTACCGGTATCTCAACTGGAACAGCATTTGCAGGGAGCTGCATTGGTGAATTTGGTGTGGACTGGCCTTATAACGGATTTGTTGCAATAGTTGCATTGGTGCAGTCTTAAACATGTGTGTTCCCTTTGGTACAAAAACACAGACGCAACTAAGCATTTAAACCATGCATTTACTAAATCTACACCAAGACCTGCTGTTTAAAGAGCCATACAAAATTGGTGGTGCAATATATGCACCATGTAAGAATGCTGACTTCCTTGTATTTTTGCGAGCGCAAACTGTTGTAAAGCAATAAACGGTGTTTGTTGAGGGCTCTGAAGGTAATTATAGAGAAATTAACTTCAGATGTGATGATGAGACATCTAAGGGCTGTGTTTAAATAGCCATAAGTACCCTGGCCTTTACGTCTCATCTCACCTCTAACTGTTATTCCCCACACTACATCACGCTTTGTTGTACACAAATACAAATCAAGCTGCAGCCTAATGTGTAAACTGTGCTTAAACATACACATGTAGACTCTGCGCTTTCTCCTGCTAATGCCTTGTGAGTTATGTATGTACAGTAAATACTAATTAAGTTCAGGCTACCTTACCAGCAGACTTCAACAGAATTAATCCAAGCGCTGTCAGTTTGTATTTGTGAAAGTCATAATATAATGTAGTACTGATAAAATACAACTACATTATATTATGACTTTCACAGATACAAATTGAGATTAAGTATGTTAACTATAATTACATTTACAGTCTCGATTCCAAACTTTCCCTGCTAACTGCCACCTTCCTTCCTTTACATTTAGCAGCGCCAATAAAGATACACTCCTTGATGTGTCATTTCCATATGTCAACAAGCTGGGTGGTTCATTTGAAATTAGGCACATTTCCTTTAAACGGGAATATGTAATTATCAAAGGGGATAAAAAGAATCCTTACAGTTTCCCATATCCACCCTTAAAAAAACGTCACACCACCTTAGATGCCAGACTTTGGTTGCCGCATTAATCTTGTATGCCCTGGAAAAGCAAGTCTGAGCTGAAATTCCACGTCACTACAGCAGTCTATCATGAATTATGCCAAAGCACACACAATCTCACTTCTGTATGTTTACACAGGAACTGTGTAAAAAAAAAGAAAAGAAACGGGGACCTAGAATGCCACAAACTGGAGTTTTCCCCGTCGGAATATGGTTACCCTCCACAAGTTGTCGGAGACATAATTTAAGGTCAGGGATACCACAGCAGCCTGAGTCCTGGAGCCACTATGGAGTAAGCCTACAAGGTTCAGTGACCATAATAAAAGTGTGGTGAAGGAGAGAAGTCACAGTGTGTTCTTTAAGATGTGAAAACACATGCTCAGTGGTTCTCATTCCTCAGCTGTGGGGCAGACGTCGATATTGTGGAAAATGGTCTTGTAAATGGTGCTAATGCCATGGTGTCTACAGTATGTAAACCCATAGAAATAATCCTTTGGGGGGAGAAAAAAATCCCTTCTTAAAAGGGTGAAGGTTGCAGAAGTAACTGGGGAGTGAACAGAATTGGTGGAGTAAAACTCTCCAAAATGACCGTATAGCTGAAGCCTTTAATAGCCGTGTGTCAGTGACCTCCTCAAGCATGATTTCTTTAGCATGAGAATGTGTATGTTATAGAAGTCTTTAAGGCTGTAGCAGAGAAAGTCAGGATGGGCAAAGGAATGTGATCATGTGATCCGATTCTCAGCCACTTGGCCCAATGTCCTGACTATTTTCAACAAATGTTCATTATTATGACATTCCCAGATTTCAAAGTGTAATGCGGAACCAAAATTGCAGCTGTTGACAAAAGAATTTGCCTGTCAGCATGGTGACAGGCATTTTTTGCCAACATCTGATTTGCTCTGGCTTATTAGCCAGGTTACCAAAATTACTGTACATTTGCGTATGAGATGTAACAATAGAAATCTAAAGTCTGTGCGAGCACTGCACATTTTCTAGACACAGTGCAAACACGATGGCTTTTAATTACATTTCTAGTTTAGACGCTTGCATGGTATGTGACAAAACTCCAGGCCCTGGTGCAGGAGATCAAAGCTGGGCATTGCGGGATATGCAACATTTGTTGTTCTATGGTTTTTATTGTTTGCTTGTGTCACTGTTGTTCTCTTTCAGATCTCACTGTAAAGGATATGAGACAGAGCCCTTTCAGAAGGCGAGAAGACATGGTGGTTCTTGGGGATACAATACCAATTACCAAGTCTCTCTCTCACACGCACGCACATACAGTACACCCACACACACCCTTGCGTGCATGTGTGCGCACACACACACACAAACACACAAATGCACACACATACAGCCTGTCTGTGATGAGCGGCTGGGAATATTCTGCATCAAGAGTCTCAATCTTAGATTTCTAGTTTAGACACTTGCGTGACCTAACTACAGGCCCCACAGCAAGAGATCAAAGCTGTGTTTCATGCCTGTGATACTCTATTTTGGCTGTTTAAGAGAGACTTGATGTTCTGTCAAAGTTGCTTGTTTCTCACACTAATATCTTTTGTCAGATTCAGACTCTGACTGGCGTCCTGGCATAACTAGCTTCTGCTACACTGTCCTGTAATGAAAGGTTCACAGGTTCGACCCCTAAAGCTGCCAAATGTGAACACACCGGCATTCATCACTGTCAAAGGGTCCTCCAGCGCGAGATGAGGAACCACTTTCTCATGTGTTCTAAGACACTTGAAAGGACCCACAGGGGTCTTTGGGGGGGTTCCAGGGGCCTCCGGCTAAATGATTGATAGTTAGGAAACACATGGAAACTTAAGGGTCTGTAACTCTGGGACTGTACATTACAGATGTCACCAAATGCACCCCTACTGGTCAATTTTATTTGTGCAGTCTTCGTTTAACAGTAAGTGATATTCCTTAGTTAAAATAAGTGTAACTATATGATACTAGTACTGTTCATTCAGGTATTTCTTTTTACCTGAACTCATGCAGGATAGATAGTAGATACACACGTGGAATTGGAAGTAAAATAAACTGACAAAAGTTTGAATTGAAACAATATAAAACTGAAGTTAATAAATTGGTACTAGGTCTGTTTTTTAAAGGACTGGAGAGATGGGTGGACCCCTGTTCTTTAACAAACACCATAGCAATGCATACAGAATATAGCGCTTTAACGGTTTAACAATAAACTTTTTGTTTTGAGTCCAAAGATCCCCCTACTCTCTACCTTTAAATGAACACCAGATTTTACAGTGTAGCTTGAGATCTGTAACTTAATCCATATGAAACTGGGGGATGCCTTGAAATAAAGAAAACGGTTGAGAATACTTGCTCTCCAAGCAGTCGCAGAGCTTAACACCGAAAACGTAAAATGTTAATGTAATGACATTAGCCGCCAGAGTCCTCTAGGATCTCTCCCTGGTCAGCTAAACTGTGGTCGCAAACCCCAGATGGGCGCCATTGCAGCGCCGTGAGCCACTCCAGCTCACATCTGAACATTTCATTTCCTTTTAACAGGGTCATGTTCAGGAATGAATTTGAACAGCTGTTATACATATTTCCTGGACCACAGGCCCGTCGGACCACAATGCGCTACCCCTGCCCCTCCCCTCCACTCTTGTGCTGCAGCAGCCACACAGAAAAATGATAATAATGCAATGAAAGGCACAGTGATTGGCTAGGAGGATGAGGGATCGACATTGGATAGCCAGCGGGTGAACATGTGCGTAGGAGGACAGCTGAAATCGGAGAGTTCCATCTTTACGCCTCATTACGATTTCTAATATTTATTGTGATGAGATAATATCATGTCCATTTTTCTACACCTGAGAGTGATATTGAAAAGACATCAACTGAGGAAGTAAATATTGTAAAATATGGTAAATATTAAAGACCCAAGCAGATATAAAGGAAGTTTGCAAACTGACGCCTATGCATGTTGAACCACTTAAGCACAAGACAATACACTGTCATAAGGCCATGTGACAAAGAGCACAAATAGTCCATGCATATGTGACTGCAAGAATTGCTCATCTGCTGTTTTGGAAAATCCTATCTTGAAAATGGTCAAGATTTTGAGCTATTGCTAAAGTATCTAGAAGGGATTCATAAAGAGCTGTTGTAGATCGACCAGGACAAGGCGACAGAGCAGGGTGTTTGGGTGTGATAGTGCTTCCAGTACTATAGGACACCTGTGTGAATAATAAAAACCCATTTTCTTTCTTAGATGAAAATCTGCCTGGTCCAGCCAGCATGATTTCTGGTATAGAGGGACGTGCTGGCTGGATAACACTGTGGATCCTATTGGTCCACTGATCTAAAGGTGGAGAGGGGAGCACCCGCCCCCTCTCCCTCCCCCTTTCCCCTCCACCTTTAGAACACAGCTGAGAACACTGACGACAACACAGTGTGGAGCGGCACTTCTCAGCACTGTAGTTCACTCCCACTCCACAGGGAAATGTGGCTTGTTTGACCCAAGCTTTTCGTTTTCTTGTGAAAAAAAAAAAAAAAAAAACGCCTGCGGTCTTACGGGGGCTATCGTTGAAAATAAATGGCAAATGACAATTTTTGAAAATGTACCAACTAGGCTGAGCGGCCATCCTCTCCATGTAGTCGCGGGCGAGGTCCAGCGCGCCGGCGCGGTGCGGGTAGAGCAGGCAGAACATGGACAGCACGCCCAGGTTGTTGCCGTACACCTCGTTCCAGCGGGCGCTGAACTCGGCGGGGCTCCAGGGGGGCAGGTACTCCTCAGGGCGCTCCAGCATGGTCTCACCGGCCTCGCGGATCCTCCGGGCCATGTCACGGTGCGTCCCGGCCGCCGCCGCCTGTAGCTCCTCCATGTGGAGAGGGGGGGGGGGGGGGGGGGGGTAATCGCAATTATTTTTTGTCATAATCGTGTCCACATACATACAAATAGCTGATCTACACACCGTAAAAAGCTTACAATAAATACATAGTGGAAATAGCTGATCTATAAGCTTACAATGTGTCACAAAGTGACTTTTATAAGTATAACAAATTATGAAAATGTCAGTAATTTGTAATTTGTAATTTGTACTGTATATTTCAGTTATCAGACCATCCTTACTTCTCTGTCTTGTAAAATGACCATGGGAGCTATTCACAAGAGCTAATTTCACCCATGTTTTTACTGGTAAAACGGTGATGTGAGTGAGAATAAAGTTGTCTCTGCTGTTATCTGAAGCCTAAAGGCCACACAGAAATGTAATTGTCATTCACAATGTTCCAATTCCCAATGCCAAAAGCACAATGAGCCAGTCAAATCGCATGTCAAACTCTCATTTGGGTGACAGTAGCGCCCATCGTCTCTAACACGACAGCCCTTACCTCCACATCCGCCGGGCCGAAGTACAGCATGGGGTGCTGCCCGTCGTAGTTCCCTCCCATGAAGGGGATGCCCCCGCTGGGGTCCACCTCCTCCTCCTCCCCCCCAGCCGCCGTCGCTGCCGCCGCCGCCCCCCGCGGCAGCAGCAGGGGCCACAGCAACGTTATGAAGAACACCGTGGGAGCCCCGCGGGTGTGGGTCCTCATAGTAACATCAGAAGGGAGGAGACCGTGGCATCAGCCCAAAAGCAGCTCAGCTGAGAGGGGGAGAGGGGGGAGGAGGAGGGATTTGGGGAGAAGGATTTGAGTGTGCCGGGCCGGCCCATATTCTCCAGAACGTTTTTCTTACAAAGAGACGCATTCCTAGAATAATTAGATACAGCTGTAGTCCTGATCATTTCTGACTTTGCCCCTACAGTTCCAGACAGTTAACTGAGCAGCACAAACATGAGAACTTATACCGGACAAATCACACAAAAGTCTACTCTTCAATATAGCAGGCCAGACAGTGCCTGGTACTGTGCTGCAGCTCTACCAGTGAGCTGACTTGTACAGATTTCAATGATTTCAATTGTAGATCTTCATCACATTGCATTTTCTATTGTTTAAAGAGGTGTTTGTTTGGCTAAATGTCCTGTAAGTCCTTCTTATCCCTTCATGTAGGCTACTATTCTTTTTGTAAATGTCTAAACTAAGTCCAAATGCATGTAAACATTAAACTCTTGGCAACTACGATACTACACTACCGTCTGCTCTGTTTTTGACCAAACAGACTGTCTTGCCATGCACACCCAGATGGCCAGACATATATTGTCCTCAGCACCGTGGAGGTAATAAATGGCCCATTACTGAAGTAACATTAGTCTGGTCTGCTAAGTTATTGGAGACAGCCTTTAAGAGAAAACGCTGTGCTTTACAGAAAGACAAGAGCTAACCTTCATCACCACTCCGAACACAAGAGTAAATTCCATGACCTTAGTGGAGTTCTTGGCAATTGCGTGGTGGAAAACCATTTGGTAGTGATTTAAAAGTTGTCTAGACTGAAGTCCATTTTTATGGCGTGAGCTGTCCTGGGTTTTTATTGTGTGACTTTTTTTTTTTTTTATTAATTCCCGGATAAACAAGAGCAATCTCATCTCAGGAAATCATCTATTATTATTATTACTTTCAGCCCACAAGTTGTCTTGATGCTGACATTTGACCTTCTGAGGCGAGACATTCCTGCCCGAGGGCACTCTGGTGCACAGGAGGACAGTTAGTGGACCTTTGGCCATGGTCAGGAAAACATACAGGCAGGCAGGGCTAATGTATGTCTCACTGGTCAGCAGAGACTGTAGTAGCAGCAGCCCATGGTAGGCTGCCCTCATTTTTTCACACAGTGAGCCCATAACTGCTTCTGAGAGTGGGATGGTCCATAACTACTTTCCATTAAAGAAGGTAGTCACAAAGAAGAATCAGTGGTTTTCAACCTTTTTGATACCAGGGCCCGCTATTTATTCAGCATTTGAGCCACGGACCACCATTTGAGGACATTTCATCCCCAAAGACCCAAAACTAAAGATTTTTTTGTTTTGTCCACAATACCAGGCTGGATTAGGGAAACAAAACAGGCAAACATACAGATCAAAATGACCATTAATCTTCTAGTTGTGTAGACTTTGGGCTAATTCAGATGATGAATATTTTAACTCTTGAGAGTGTTTCCATTAGAGTTACATCTGGTTAACCAACTTTTCATCTACCAATTTAGCTGGGGACCACCTGGAACCCTCTCAACTGCCCTAAATCAACATGGTAACAAAAGTAGATTAGGCTACAAACAAATACAGCAGCATGAGACTAGATCATGTGGTTTTCAACCAGTGTTCCGCGGGCCACCAGTGGTCACTGAGAGGGTTCCAAGTGGTCCCCACCTATATGATGGAGAGTAGGTATCCAATATATCGGTGTAGGCTTATAAAATGATACCAAATGGACTCATAACAGGTCCATTTGGTTACATTGTACACTCTCAAGAGAGTTACATTACCTGCTTTACTTAATTTACTGTACAATAAGTGTGGCTTGTGCAATTACAGAAAGTTTGAAGGATAGGCCTAATGTGATCAATGAACCTTTCAAACAAATTGTGCACATTGTGCAGACTGGTGGTCCCTGGCTCAAAATATGTTGGCAACCACTGGCCTAGATACAGTAGATCAGCTGCACTTCTGAGGGCTCCTCCAGTAAGAATGACAGTATGATCCACACCGAGCAGGACAGGCACAGCCACACGGGCCTCATATCATGTTCGAATCCTTAAGAAATGGATGGGTTTATAAAACACTTAATTTAAAGTCTATCCTGTGCCCACACACAGTAGGCCAGTGGTTTTCAACCAGGCCCAGGTGGTGGTCACTAGGATAAATGATGGAAAGTTGGTTAACCAGGTGTTTACACCCGGTTGGTTAACCAGGGTGTAAACATGAAACCAAATGGACCATTTGGTTTCATGTTTATGATTAATGGTCATTTTGATCACTGTTTTATTTCGAACTACAGGCTGGAATTGAGGACAAAAGCTAAATAAATCTTTGGTTTTGGGTCTGTGCGGGGTGAGATTGTCATGAAATGGTGGTCCGTGGCTCAAATTCTGACTAAATAGTGGGTATAGTGGTATTAAAACTGTGGCGCACACACACACACACACACACACACACACACACACACACACACACACACACACACACACACACACACACACACACACACACACCTACTGTACTGACAGTACTGTTGTGCTGCGAGTCCTACGTCTTCCCATCTCTCGCGCTCGGTGCACTGTGGGCACCAAATCTGAAACCACCATACTATAAAACTTTATTATTACTATTTTGAAATAAAAGCTGCCAGGACTTTCTTTTCTCGTGCATTTAAGACCAACGCATTACGCAGTCAGCTTGCGCTGCCAGTCCTTTTAAAAACCTGTGCGAAAACACCGTTTGTTCTACTCTCAATTCACTTTTTGCCACTACTTACCGACTATCGATCAGCTGAACGCATGCACAAAAGCAGCCTTGTTCTCGTCTATCACGAAAAAAAGGCGTAACGCAACGAAGGAGTAAAATCCGTTTGCTTTACCTGTCAAAACCGGCAGTCAAGAATTAGTATTCCAGTGGTTGACACGACGTGTCATTTCCGCGCTCCCCACAAAAGTAAACTTTTGCAACTTCTATCAGTAATCATGTATACTACATTTGAAAAACGTCTTTGGAAGGAGCGAAACGACGTTTCAGTGCGCAGGAAAAGAATGCGAGTGTGGAGTGAGCGTCATGCTGGCGAATGAGGAGGGGCAGCAGAAGGGGAAAGTGGCTTAAAGGAGACCTAATAAATGAAGTGGCTGCAGCAGCCCTCCCACAAGCTTCACAGGTACCCCTTCTAAAAGCAGAGAACAGTCAGTCAGTGGTTTTCAAACTTACATTTCAAGCAGGGCCGGATCTAGGCATGGGCATGGGGGGGCAATGCCCCCCTAAATGCCCTGACTGCCCCTCAAACATGATGGCATGCAGTCAACCCAAATTTGAAAGAGATTTCAAAAGAAAGCTTATGCTCAAAATTATGTGAAACACTACCATAACTACAATAGTCGCACCACTGATACAATTTCATCATTCAAAACAGAAAACTCTGAGTCAGATCTTTAGCTTTATGCATGCTGTGTGCCTGTTACAACTTCAACAACTGATATTATTGATGCTTACTTGCCTAATACCTGTATTAGTCCTGTAGTCAAAAATGATATGTCTGCGCCACGGGCGATGAAGCCGCCCCCATACCATTTTCGCCTGACCCCCAATTGAGAAATGTCACATCCAGGCCGGATTCCAAGGAGGACCACTTAACTGTGATAATATGGAATCGAATACAGTACTGAGAAGAGTTACAGACTTGTATGAAAGGGACAAGGGTCCATGGAACCCTGAGAGTGCCCACTTGATGACCACTTTGAGAACCACTGCTTGATGGCAATGTGGTGCACTACCCTTCAACTTTACAGTATATTTAATTTGTCAAACGTAACCAGAAACACCCTGTAGCACAGTAGTTTACATCAAGATGATAGGATAAAGGAAGGATTGCATCAGTAACCGCAGAGAGGTCAACTATGTAACAAAAATCATAGAACATTTTATTTCGTTGACAGTACTTCAACACTTAATTCAACTTTCCCTGTGTTCTCAATAACTTAAGACCACTAATGAATTGAACATAAGGCAAATGTGCATGTACGTTTCCAGATCAGAGGAGGAAAAAGAGGGGGAGGGTGTACAATCACTAAAGCTGTACGCTAGTTGCACACACAGCCAAAGTAATCATTCATTTTTGAATAAACATGACTTCAGAGCCAATAATGATCCACACAGTCATCAAAATTATTTTCTAAATTACTCATTAACTTATACGACATGGCTCCACTGGCGCAACTCTTCTATGCACATTGCACACCAACTAAACCATTCACAAGTCAGTTAAAACATACCTCAAACTGGTACAGCATTATGAAGCATGAGTAGGCCTAGACCATTTTTTAAGTCACTCAAAAAAGCACATTGCAACTTTGCATCAAAAATAATACAGAACATCAAGCATAGTCTTCATCAAACCATTACTATCAATAATAGTTTTCCCAAACTGTTTGGGAGAGTTTTGTGTTTTCATGAGAGCCAACACGCACAGAACAGTTATTGTGGCATTCTTCAGTGACAATGACCTGAAATAACACTTTCCACAAAATTGACACCGGAAACAATTAGATCTTGAACACCATATTCAAGTCACAAAAAACACGCATGGAGAAATAAAATGTAAGAAAGAAAATACAAAATTAAAAAAGAGAGAGGAAGAGAAAACCCCTGATAACACACAACAGTGTAATAATACTTGTTTACAAATACTGACAAATATCATTTGCACAGGGAAAAGAAGTTTCTTGTAATGGGTTGGGTTGTGGTTACATTTTAAGTGGCTATAACAGATGGTGGAAATACTGTGTACAACTAAATGTTTTGTAGTAGTATCCTTACACTTTTGAACGTCAAAACTGTGCAGCACAAATGGACGTGTATTTAAATTTTAAATGGGGTCAACTGGTTATGTCTCTAAGGTACATAAGAAACATGAGATGAGGGGGGAGGTGGTCCTCACATAAAACAATAAGACCACCACATTGTTTTTTGTTCATCATTATAGGCCAACACTCATACACACACATATTTTGGCAAGTAATTATTTCCACATATTACAGTACAATTAACCACAGAACAATGTAGAAGATGTTGGCGTTATTACTGAGATACATTCACATGGTTTCTCCAGATGGGAAGAATGGTTCACAGTAAAGTCCTCAGTGTTCATTTAACACTGCAACCACCAGGCAAAGCTGATGTCGAAGTGTCACCTTTGCCTGCTATTAGTGTGGGCCCAGAATAGCAGAGCTACAAGCTCACAACACATCACATCCTCAACATGTTGTGAGTTCGTAGGTCAGCTATTCTCTGTACATGCAACATAGTATGAATCAGGCTTAAGGGGCTTTGTCTATAAGACAATCTTTTTTTCTCCCCTTAGCACAGTGTGTGCTTATAATTGCCACTAAGCGCCTATTCTGCTTGCAGAGAGACTGAAATATTTTCAACACAGGCATTTGGACATCTATGTCTAAGTCAGTGCCTTGCAGGAAACACCTCATGGACACTAAGAGAGATGCTTTCCACACACCAGGCCATTTACCATTTACCAGATTATTACTTTTACTGGTCCACTCAGCAGATGGCAGCTTAGATGGCTGAGTGCTGAAACCATGGCTTGGTTAAATGAACACTGCAGATTTTACTTTGTTCCTGTGCTCCACAGATGGGGAGGGGTCAGGTAGGTGTGTGTGTGTGTGTGTGTGTGTGTGTGTGTGTGTGTGTGTGTGTGTGTGTGTGTGTGTGTGTGTGTGTGTGTGTGTGTGTGTGTGTGTGTGTGTGTGTGTGTGTGTGTGTGTGCGAAGACTACAGGGCAAAAATGGAGGCACATTCCTCTCCTGAGGCAGACGAGTGAGGGAGGACGTCTTTAGGACAGAGTCTGGCACCTCTTCAACAGGGAATCTGGAGGTCTGGGGTAGTAACCGGTGGTGCAAGGCTTGTTGGGAGAAAACCTGGGGAACTTGTAGTCCAGAGGGAGAGCTGGAATGAAAGAGAAACAATAATAATAATATCAATATTAAAACATTGTTATTTTGCTCACGCTTTGCACATGCTCTTTTTGAAAGGGGCTTACTTGTCTGTATTTCGTGGCTGGGCAATGTTGATTGCCAAAAGACCTCAATATCAATATTGTGATGACAATGATAAAAGCACATCTTTTTGTTTGTTTACAAATAAAATATATGGTTAATATACATTTTTTTTCTTTTTTCATGTAAATTGGGGCCCAAGGAGACCATGGTCAACAACGTACAGTAAGGTTGAACTAAGTGGTTAATAAAAATAATTGCAACAAACGTAAAATCATGTTATCAGAAGTGATGTTTGGATGATCTCGGATCAGTAATACATTATAGCATTCCATAAACTGGCTGCTAGGTTCAGTCAGTGCTGTACCACTTGCTCAACAACCACTTAGCTGTTTACTAGTGAATCAGTACTAGTATGGAAGCCTGTTGTACATAATCAATATCACTACAGTCAATTCACAGCAACTATCCACAGTGTCTGGGAGGGGCCCATTGCTCAACTGTTTTTCCCCTCTTGTCTGGAAAATGACGGCGGCTCTGCCAAACCAAACCCTCTGAAGAGAGGAAAACAAAGTTTAAAGAAGCATTTTTGTAATATGAAAGAAGGGACAGAAGTTTGTCTTGAAGCTTAAATAAAACTTTTCCGCTCTAATCAGATTAGTTTTTCAGTTCAACAGCGGATGGCACTCATAGTGATTTTCCCTCGTACCAATGTGGTGTTTTGGTTAGTACTCCTGGTGAGTATATAGTATGTTGCAAAATGCGGGAGCTTGTAGAATGCGTGTTGGGGAGTGCATGGAGGCAATACAGATCAGAAAAAACAGCGCCCTTTTCCTCTGCTGTCCTCCACGTCAGAAAAGTTCAGACCATGTCAGTGATTGTACTTCTACTACTAACTACTACACTTTGTGTATTCAAGTGTATTCATATTATGTTGTATTTAATTTTATAGAGTTGACTGGAATTGTGTATTTTCAAGTTCTTAATCTTGTAGAATGTATTAATTGTTTTGTTTTTATGTTTATTTTTTGTATTCATTTTATAATTATGGACCCCAGGAAGACTAGTTGTCGCCCCCAAGTCAGCTATGGGGATCCATTCAATAAACAATAAACTCCCCGTTTGATACAATCTATTATCTTTTGGGCCAATAATCTACAATCAAAGTAGCCGACTGGCGCCCACAGGCTTAGCGGGCTAGGCGCATGCCACATAATAGGCTTTGACCAGACAGTGCACCACATGTTCGAGTTCCATTCATGATGACCTTTGTTACCTCCCTCTTTCCTGTCCATTTTCACCGTGACTTTCAATGAAGACACCAAAGGCACAAGCAAATCTTTAAAAAGATGAAGTAGTTTAATACATGCTCAAGTGTTAAGAGTGTTCGCAACACTGTGGACCACCAGGTGGGATCACCTGGTGGTCCACGGACCCCACATTGAGAAGCAGTGTGCCATTTCACATCAGGCATGGCAAATTAAGTCAGAATAAATGTACCATTGTACACAGAGGCCCGCACACCGTCTATACTTGCAAGTAACTTTTTATTAGAGCAACGTTTCGGTCAACGGACCTTCTTCAAGCATCTGACACATAATGGCAGCAACACAGTTATATATGCATTCGCATAGTTCAATGTCCAATCACGGCCCTCAGGGGAGGGATGAGCATCACAGCAGGTGGTGAGTTCATTACAATAAGTGATGGGTCAATAGATTATAATACATTTTTTTTAAATACATATTGTGCAAACTGTGCAGAGATCAATTCATAGGCCCTGAATATAACAATAAAGCATCAAACATTTTATTAATAGACTCAGAATAATAAAAATATAAAAAGGCTGCAAATGGACAGGAGGCTATGTCCTAGAGCCTAGAGTAAAAACAGAAAAAACAGAAAAAAGAACAACAATTAGACAACAGTCATTAGAGCATCACATTGAGTAAGAGTTCATCATTTAGTCCTTTAGGTGTCAGTGTCTGCAGGGTATGTATCCAGTGCGCCTCTCGCTGTCTAAGCAGCACGTCAAGGTTTCCACCTCTCTTGGGGAGGCGCACTTGCTCAATTCCAATGAAGCGAAAACTTGAGATATCATGATTATGATCATTAAAGTGCACTGCGACGGGATAGTCCCGATCATTTCTCCGGATTGAGCTTTTGTGTTCACTCATCCTCTTTTTTAATTGCCTCGAGGTTTTGCCTACATAGGCCAGACCACAAGGACAATGAATAAGATAGACCACACTTGTGGATGCACACGTAATGGTACCCTTTATCTTAAATTGTTTCCCCGTGTGTGGATGTTTGAACGATGCAGTTTTGGTAGTGTTGTTGCACTGCGCGCAGTGGCCACATGGATAATTACCCTTAGGAAGGGGAGAAAGCAGAGTCTGACCACGCGTAAAAGGGACATTAGATTCAAAGTCCGCATGTACCAGATGATCTCTTAGGTTTTTGCCCCTTTTAAAAGAAAAAAGGGGAGGGTATTTGAAAAGTTGTGACAATTCAGGGTCGGACTTGAGGATGTGCCAATGTTTTTTAAAAATAGATTGAATCTTATAAGAATTGGCAGAATAAGTGGTGACGCACGTAACGGAGAATTTCTTTTCCTTTTTGTTGCTTTTTTGTAATAATTGAGAGCGGGGTTTATTAAGAGCCAGTGTAAAGGCCTTTTCCACACTAATCCTGGACCTACCATATACGCCTGCTCGCAATTTTGTGTGAGGGGATTTTCTCACTTGAACTGAGTCAAGGGGTCCCTAGAGATGAAAAATCACCGAGGTGCTTGTCCGCCATAGTGCCACGAATGGCGCAATGGCCGAATCAAATATGGCCGCCATCGGATATGATGAAAATCCAACTTTTGTGTATATACACATGCAATACCTCTATTCTGACTAATTGGGGGGTGGGGAATCCATTTTTGATATTGCTATGACCATTTTGGTTGATTTTGACCTTGAAAGGTCATGGTCAAGGCCATTTTGCTATTCCGAAGACCATAACTAACCATTGTTAGGTGAAAAAACGGGTGCAATGGAATTGAATTAATTAATTAATTAATTAATTAATTGAATTAATATTCATTCATATTAATCACTTGTTTTTTTAGTAGGCCTACATTAACAATTATAATCGCCCCCTTTAAAATGTATTTAATTGGGTGTTAAATCAAATCAAATTGAAGGAATAAAAGTGATGCAAAATCAAACAGCAACTTCATTCAAAGTGAACTCAACAGAAGGCTCTGGCTGTGGCCCAAGTGAACCATTTTATTGCCATGGCCAGAGTGTTTGTAGACAACCAAATCAGGTATAAATGGCAATATGGTGTGACGAAGGCATGTTTGCTCCAGCAGTAGACACACGACAGAACATTCAAGAATCTCTTCCTTTGCATGGGCCCTTTCCACTGGACGTGTGTTCTGCTCAGATGCCAAGGAAAACTGCTTAGAGTTTCTGGCTCTGATGATGCAATGGTTGAGTGTGCCATGTCTGGACCTGGTCTGATAGAGTTGGTGTTAAACGGCAGCCATTATGTCCGGGCTCTCACTGGGATGCCGATGGTAGAGGATGTGATCAGGTCGCTCCAGTGGAATATGTTCTGGCAGAGCTGCATATCCAGTGCTAGCACAGGTACAGGCATTGCACACTGTGCTGGCTGCAAATCAACATTGCTCAGAGCAGTTTGAGGCCCCGATAGGACAAGTAGAGAAATTGAATCAGGATTTTGAGAAGGAATGTAAGGCTGCCAGAGCTCTGCCAGATCTTTGGAGGTTGGCTGTATTTGGTGGCTGTCATAAAAAATGCTGTGGTATACTATGGTGATCTATGGTGATCTTTGCATAAACTACCTGTGTCATGGCTCATAGTATCTTGTGCGAATCAAGGTGCTAGAGTTTACACATCCTGAGTTCTACTGGCACTTCTCTATCGGTCAGAGGGTTGTTCAGGTCAATGCTGGCTCAGTACTGTAGTAGGTAACCTGAAGGTCGAGCAGAGCATTCAGTGAGTGATGAAGGGTCCTGAAGGTCACTATGTAGTAGGAGCCAGTGTTGTTTTCGTTGACTAAGACTAAGGCGAAAATGCTCGTCAACAAAGCTTTTTCCAAGACGAAGACGATCCAAAGACTAAACGAAAAGTATCCTCCAAAGACGAACTTGAAGACGTAATGTAATGGACACGTTCGTCAACGAATCAGACGAGACGAAAATGTTAGGGCGGGACGAACGGAAATGAGATCCAATCACAACTTCTCTTTTTGTGGGACTAGCTGGGAAGACATCCAATCAGAACGCTTCCCAATGCGTTATGTTAGGTTGATCGTCAGCACTCGATACAGCACCGCTGCGATAAGCCACAGCAGGCAGCCCAGAGAGCAGCTCGAGTGCACCTGGCCACCGGCTCTGTCCATGTCCGTATAGCGCTGGTCCAGCGCGCGGCCTCCCCTAATGCAAGACTCCGAAGCAGCGGAGCTCCTGCTGCTGTAGACGGACATAGACTGAGCCGCCAGCTGCTCCCCGCCGATGACAAGCACCCTCGGACCGCACTCTAAACTGCGTGCTATGGCTTCCCACGGCAGCGCTGCAGCGCTGCACCGCTGCACCGAGCAAAACAACCAGAACGGTTCAGCCAAACAAACATGCCAATGAAACACAGCGCTCTGAAAATAGGCTGCAAACGTTTCCCAATGCGTGCCACAGCCCTGTCCCGCAGAACACTTGTCTGTTTATGCCAGGGGCTTTCAACAGGTGGTCCGGGGACCACCAGTTGTCCCTGAGAGGATTCCAGATGGTCCTCAGCAAAAATTACAGGTGGTCCCCAGCTTTTTTTTAACCAGATGTTAATCTTTGAAAGCTAACCATGAAACCAAATGGACCCGCAAGGGTCCATTTGGTTTCATGTTTACACATGAAACCAAAGCAAAATAAATCTTTAGTTTTGGTTGTTGAAAGCTAGTAAGACTAAAAGTGCAAGAGTAAGACTAAACCCCAAAGACTAAGACTGAAAGACTAAGACTAAAAAAGACTAAGACTAAAAAAAGACTAAGACTGAGACTAAGACTAAATCGATGTTGATATTTCGTCGACTAGACTAAGACTAAAAAATGAATTTCAGAAGACTAATTGGGACTAAAAGACGAAATGTGTGTTACTCAAAAGACTAAGACTAAGACTAAGACAAAATATTCTCAAACAAACAACACTGGTAGGAGCCACACACACAATGCAAAAGCAGATGCAGAGTTTGTGCTCTTGTTTCATGAGATTCATGAAAATGTCCTCAACCTCCTCACCAACAACTACCCCCAAAAGATCCATCTCGAGCATGCACTCATTACCACTTGTCACCTTACATTCAAAGTGGTGAAGCTGTTTGACTCTGTGCTAGAGCACCAGACTCCTAGTCATTGACTGTCAATCTGCTCACAAAGCAGGTTGTATACAGAGAATTCACTCTGCGCCTGCTCAACTGTCTAAAAATGGGGAGTGCCTGTAGTACCCATACAGACAGGAGAGGCTAGACTGAGACTAAGAAAATTAGCTGAATCATACCAAAGAGGAAGCCTCACTTCAAAGAGCAACCACAGAAGGCACCAACCACCATTTTGAAGAAGCAGAGTTTAGTTTTACCCAAAGACATGGCTGAAGCATATAGGAGCTATGGATATTGCTAAGGAGTAGGGCATAAACATCCAGCAAATACTTTCTCATGACGTGCTCTCAACATCTTTGATGGTCAAAAATGTTCAAAGAGATTGAGCCTGGACTTGATCTCACCCAATGGAGTCTGCATCTAGTCATCTACAGTACTTGCCACTCATGTTGTGTTAGACTTCATGTCGAAAATGTGGCAGATGCCACTGGGATGGTTCTCAACGGTCAACACCCTCATCAGTGCTTCATCCTCCTTCTGCAGAGAGTCAGAATTCATTCACCTCATACTTGATTCGTACATTGAGAGGTCTCAAAATGAAGGGGAGCCCCTGCGACGTACAGACTCAACAGCAAGCATTGGCATGAACAGCAACACACCCATTCTGCAGCAACTTCACAAGTTTTGGGTGTGTGAGAACAAGCAAAATATCTATCTGTTAGTTTGGGATATAGTGTGCAGTCAGGTCTGTGGCAATACTATCACTGTCAGGTCTGTTGTCCATGACAATGAGGTTCTCCCAGCAAAGGTGGCTGGTGGCCAGGACGTCCATGACCTCTTGAACTGGATTGAGGAAGCTGACACACGAGGCTAGTGGTGCATGTGGAGTGGGCTATTTGTGTTAAACAGTGTAAGAGAGTTGTGATAGTTTTTCAATGATACACCTGTGCATTACTTCTACATTGCATCCCGTACTTCCAAGCACTGGGGATGAAGGAAGTCTGGCAGCAGTATGGCACTGGTGAAAAGCGACACATGCTACCACTGCATCAAGCAGTCTTTTATCTTGGAACAACCCTAGCCAAGACCGCGATCAAGGCACATATCTTGACTGGACAGGGCTGGATGATGTGGGAGGGAGTCGAGAAGAAGAAGCTGACAGGGAGCGAAGTCTGGGGCATGGAATCCAACAGGCTGAGTTTCATCGTTCGTGCTGCCATCTCCCATAAACCTGCAACTATGGTTGGGAAGGACTCAGCATGTCTAGTCGATAAGCTTGAGCAGAAGAGGATTTCCATCAACTCCCTACCCACCAGCAGCCAGGCCATGCGCCATCACACACCAACGTTCCTCCGGGAGGGGGGAGGGGGGGATCCTACCATCTAGTCTTTTAATTGATCCTGGAGATCACTGCATGAGCAAGTTGAGAGAAAATACTTGATTTTGCTTTATATTATTTGTATATCACTCTTATTTAATCATTTCAGAACCCATATAGCAATGTATATGTATACTTGCTACCGGTATATGTGTTGTGTATATCTTTTGTTCTAAATAATAACGTAATTGAGTAAAAATGATAATAGGGAAAAAAATTGTTACTTTTAAATTATAGTTAAATATCAATATAAAAGATATCACACAGGAATCATTGCCAAAATTATATGAATTAGACCTATTGCACCAGTTGTTAATGTCATGGCCAAATCATGTCTTTGGAATAGCAAAATGAAGTTACTGTTTGATTTTGCATCACTTTTATTCCTTCAATTTGATTTGATTTAACACCCAATTAAATACATTTTAAAGGGGGTGATTATAATTGTTAATGTAGGCCTACTAAAAAAACAAGTGATTAATATGAATGAATATTAATTCAATTAATTAATTAATTAATTAATTAATTCAATTCCATTACACCCGTTTTTTCACCTAACAATGGTTAGTTATGGTCTTCGGAATAGCAAAATGGCCTTGATCATGACCTTTCAAGGTCAAAATCAACCAAAATTGTCATAACAATGTCAGAAATGGATTCCCCACCCCCCAATTAGTCAGAATAGAGGTATTGCATGTGTATATACACAAAAGTTGGATTTTCATTATATCCGATGGCGGCCATATTTGATTCGGCCATTGCGCCATTCGTGGCACTATGGCGGACAAGCACCTCGGTGATTTTTCATCTCTAGGGACCCCTTGACTCAGTTCAAGTGAGAAAATCCCCTCACACAAAATTGCGAGCAGGCGTATATGGTAGGTCCAGGATTACACACTCCAAATCATAACCCCTTTGGGTGAATTTAGATTTCATTTCTGACGCTTTATTAATATACTCATCAATGGAGGAGCAGACTCTTCTCAATCTATAGAATTGGCTAATGGGAAGGGACCGTTTTAACGATGGATGATGAAGACTCGTGGCTAATAGTAAAGTATTTCTATCAGTTTCTTTTTGATATAGAGTGGTAGTCAGACACTATCGTTCGGAAATCATTTCACAATTGTCTAATGACAAATTCTATAAGAAATTAAAAGGTGATCCTACCACTTCTTTTCAAAAAGAAATTGGCACCTATTTGGAGAATGCTAAATCAAACGGTCATATCTCCAAGGATGAATTTGATTTCCTTTATTGCCAGTTTCCTATCAAACCTGTCTTGTACACTCTGCCTAAGATCCACAAATCGTTGCTTGATCCTCCTGGTCGCCCTATTGTGGCCCAAAATGACTCTTTACTATCTCCTCTATCTGCATATGTTGATTTTTTCATCAAGCCCATGGTGCATACTTTACCCGCATATATAAAAGATTCTACAGACCTGATAAATAAAATGTCTTTAATCAGTGGGCTGCCTGATAATGCAGTTTTATTAACTTTAGATGTAACAAGCCTCTACACTAATATTCCTCATGATGGTGGGCTTTTGGCATTGCAGTCATTTTTAGAGAGTCGGGACCCTGCCGCTCTCCCACCTAATCAGCTGATAGTTGACCTGGCTTCATATGTTTTGAAATATAACTATTTCAGCTTTGATAACGAATTCTACTTACAAGTGTCTGGCACTAGCATGGGATCTATTTTCGCGCCCAATTATGCCAATCTTTTTATGGGCTATTTTGAGAAAATGTTTGTCTTTAATCCTGCTGTGAATAAATATCAGGCCAATATCCTAAAGTGGTTTCGTTTTATAGACGATATTCTGTGTATATTCATTGGGGATATGACTCAAGTTAACTCCTTTGTCTCAGACCTAAACCAATTCGATGAAAATCTAAAATTTACTTTGGAGTCTAGTCTTGAAAGGGTGCATTTTTTGGACATGTGGATTATCAAGGAAAATGGGTGTCTGACTACCACTCTATATCAAAAAGAAACTGATAGAAATACTTTACTATTAGCCACGAGTCTTCATCATCCATCGTTAAAACGGTCCCTTCCCATTAGCCAATTCTATAGATTGAGAAGAGTCTGCTCCTCCATTGATGAGTATATTAATAAAGCGTCAGAAATGAAATCTAAATTCACCCAAAGGGGTTATGATTTGGAGTGTGTGGAAAAGGCCTTTACACTGGCTCTTAATAAACCCCGCTCTCAATTATTACAAAAAAGCAACAAAAAGGAAAAGAAATTCTCCGTTACGTGCGTCACCACTTATTCTGCCAATTCTTATAAGATTCAATCTATTTTTAAAAAACATTGGCACATCCTCAAGTCCGACCCTGAATTGTCACAACTTTTCAAATACCCTCCCCTTTTTTCTTTTAAAAGGGGCAAAAACCTAAGAGATCATCTGGTACATGCGGACTTTGAATCTAATGTCCCTTTTACGCGTGGTCAGACTCTGCTTTCTCCCCTTCCTAAGGGTAATTATCCATGTGGCCACTGCGCGCAGTGCAACAACACTACTAAAACTGCATCGTTCAAACATCCACACACGGGGAAACAATTTAAGATAAAGGGTACCATTACGTGTGCATCCACAAGTGTGGTCTATCTTATTCATTGTCCTTGTGGTCTGGCCTATGTAGGCAAAACCTCGAGGCAATTAAAAAAGAGGATGAGTGAACACAAAAGCTCAATCCGGAGAAATGATCGGGACTATCCCGTCGCAGTGCACTTTAATGATCATAATCATGATATCTCAAGTTTTCGCTTCATTGGAATTGAGCAAGTGCGCCTCCCCAAGAGAGGTGGAAACCTTGACGTGCTGCTTAGACAGCGAGAGGCGCACTGGATACATACCCTGCAGACACTGACACCTAAAGGACTAAATGATGAACTCTTACTCAATGTGATGCTCTAATGACTGTTGTCTAATTGTTGTTCTTTTTTCTGTTTTTTCTGTTTTTACTCTAGGCTCTAGGACATAGCCTCCTGTCCATTTGCAGCCTTTTTATATTTTTATTATTCTGAGTCTATTAATAAAATGTTTGATGCTTTATTGTTATATTCAGGGCCTATGAATTGATCTCTGCACAGTTTGCACAATATGTATTTAAAAAAAATGTATTATAATCTATTGACCCATCACTTATTGTAATGAACTCACCACCTGCTGTGATGCTCATCCCTCCCCTGAGGGCCGTGATTGGACATTGAACTATGCGAATGCATATATAACTGTGTTGCTGCCATTATGTGTCAGATGCTTGAAGAAGGTCCGTTGACCGAAACGTTGCTCTAATAAAAAGTTACTTGCAAGTATAGACGGTGTGCGGGCCTCTGTGTACAATGGTACATTTATCCTGATTTAAGCTTTTTGCCTGCCTACGCACCCGCCACAAAGACCCACAGGAGTGCATAAGACTTTGTTTCCTACATCAGGCATGGCAAATTAAGTATACAATAAATCGGCTGACCCCAGGTGAACTTTATCCAGATCTCTGTCAGGCTTCCTTATTTGGAGTCACCCTCCAAATATGGAGTCATACTCCAAATGTGAGCAGACATACAGTACAAGTCATAGATGACAAAATTGACATTACAGGTTGTCCAGATGAGGGCTGAGGTCCTCAACATCATTGGAGCCATGCCGTTCTCATATGGATCCGGGATTCAAATTATTGCTGTGGTTGTTTTTTAAACACTGGCCTGATGTGTTTTGGGGCAAAAAAACATGTGCACATTTACGGTACATATGTGAGTATTTATTTCACGTATCCTAGTTGGTGGTTGCAATTTTGGGGGCTGTGGTCTGGTGACCCATCATTGCTCAGTAGTCTAAGAGAAACACTTTTGGTCGTAAATCAAGATGCAAGAATGTGATGAGTCCCAGTGAAAAAAGTTCCCACCCCTCATTATCAAATTGCAATTAACCTAATTTAGAATGGATATTTTGACCATGCTAGATACGACTAAAGTTAAATAGTATTAATTTATCCATTTTTAATCTGAGATTGTAAGAGTGTACAAATGGAACAAAATAGACCGCTATATTTGGTTCAAGTGTAAATAAAATACATATATTCTATATGTATACGTATATAATTTAATTATACAGAGGAGAAGGTGTGGTGAACTTGTAGATGAGATGGACAAAATGTCACATGGTGTTTTTCCCTCTATCACCAAATTTCACCTGCATACACTCTCAGAATGATCAGTGATGATTTTGCTGCATGTTCTGTTGATTTTCTTCCAATGTGATCTGGAACCACAGTAGTATTGTCTAACATTACCTGCTATGTGTTCCACACTAGGGATGGCCATAGTGCTGTATTTGCAGATGCATTGGCTGCACCAGGTGAGCTTCTGGGTCTCCTCATCGGCACCACTGCCCTTTTGGACGTCAACGAAGTACGACCCCCACTGCTTAGACACATCCGAGGGAGCCTTCATCCCCATGTCCTGTTGAAAAGGAGTTTTGAAATTTGAAACCTTCTGTATTTAGTACAACGTAAATTGGACACGAGTTGCCTCTATACTATGCCTCTATACGTTTTTTGCCAAAAAATAGGCAGCCTACAGTCTCTGTTATGCTTTGGGATCATGTACATCAGTTACATGATGTACATCCAGATTAGAGATGCTGGGATTCAAGTGTTAAACAGTAGTGCACGTGAGCTGTCCTCCATCCTGGACTGTTACGCTAAGCAAAGGATAGACACACTAACAGAGATGTGAAGAGAACCCTAGCGAGTTTTATTGCAAATAAAACTAGAACTGTACTCTGGCGAGTGCCAACTTGCGCATCATGTGAGCAGAGGTACTCCTGAGTCCTGACACCTCCAGAAGATAATACTAATACAACACTAAGAAAGATAGTTGCCACCTGACTGGACAGAACATGGCGGATGGCAATCATTCTTTACATAATCAGATAACACAGCCATCTCCGTGGCTCCATGGTCAACTCAAATGCCATGATTGTGACAAGTTGACAACTGACAGCCCTATTTACTGTGTATTGTGTGTAACTGGGCTGGAGATTACTTCCCAGACAAGTTCAATCCTGAAGACAAACCCCACTATGAACTCCTATGGAATTACTGCATGAGGTAAGCCCCTAACTGCCTCCGTCACAAGAACAGCTCTGAGGACGACATTGTAATTACACAGAATTGAAATCGCTCCCATTTCCCAGAAATTCCCAATCCTATTGCTTCACTGTAAATGATGAGTCGGTATGAGTCAGTTCAAAAAATAATATTGCTGCCCTTAAACCTCTGCTGCAGTGCATTTCATTTGACTGTGATTTACAATATTGCTTAGTTTTGCTTCGCCTTTAACATGAATGTTGATTTCTTTTATCCCTCATCTCTTTCTCCCTTAATAGGGGTGGCCTTTTGTCAAGCCAAAGTCGTGAATAGAAATGTGTTCTTCATTGTCTGTATTACTAAATAAAGATTATATAAAATGAAAAACTTCTTTCGTGCTTTTTGGTTGACTTTCAATGACACAGCAATTGAAAGTCTACAAAGAATATTCGTTCTCAGAAAGAACCACTCTCCTTACATTTAATTGTGAATAATGAGTGAGCTGTCCTCTCTAGATTGTGTGCTGATGAGCACAGCACTTGTGAAAAACAGGATGTGGTGTATTAAATTGTGCTAAGCATGCAGAATTGCAGATATGCCATCAGCGTAAGGAAGCAACAAAGAGATCTAACCACTTATACCCTATATACTTCATTGACTGGCGTACCCCAGGGCTCTATACCAGGGCCCCTAATTGTTTCCCCTACACACTTATCTAACTAAAACTAAAAGTGCAGAGCTGACATTTGTGTATTTGGGGGTCAAAGTGATTAAAGAAGAGATTTATTGCAACAGATTTAATGCTGTCCAAACATTTGGCGAGATAACCACCACACCACACACCACACGAGACAACTGACCTCTAACTCTTTTAAACTGTACGACATTACAGTAAAACAAAGACGCAGTGTAGATACAGACAGCCAAAAACAATCTTAAATGAGTTTCATTAACATCTGACAGATGTTGCCCAAGTGAATATTGAAAGACAAGGTATTTAATCATAATTTATTTGTGTGCCGGTGTTGTACGGTGTAAATAACAGTTCTAAAAACACAGTGTTTTGCTAATGTGGAGAGTGAGACATAATATGTGTAACAGAAATACAATAATGTAGTCGTTATGGTTAACTGATTAAACTTACTAGCATGGATTAACCATTTGTCTCCTCTATGTAGCTTCCAATACTACTCTTTTCACAGCATCTACCTGAGTGAAGCGTGCAGAGTCAGAGCAGTATCTGACAGTGACAGATTAGATTTTTTTAACACTGTGTGTTTGTGTGTGTGTGTGTGTGTGTGTGTGTGTGTGTGTGTGTGTGTGTGTGTGTGTGTGTGTGTGTGTGTCGGTGTGTGTGTCGGTGTGCGTGTGTGCGTGCTGCATCCTGCAGCGTGGCACTGTCACAGAGAGGCGACTGTGCAAGAACTGCAGCTTTCAACAGGCCAGAGCCTGCGTGTTGAGGGAGAGGGCAGCACTGGGCAGTATTACTGTACATTCTTGAGTTCATTTCATTAGAGTTCCCTCCTTCCTCGCTACAAGACCCACCTTTCGGTGCAGTGAAAATCTGAATTGATTCAAACATTGACAAGCAATAAATAAGTGGAGCTTTTTTGTCCTGCCTCCATGTGTACAGAATGTGCGCGCAGCCGCACACACAATCTTTTTTCAGGAGGGGGGTATAAAAGCAAAGGCAATGGCATGAATCCCTGCTAGCTGTGGATCACTTCCATCCCCCCAGCAAATCAAACTCTGCATACGGTGCACACTGCAGCACACGTGTACACATGCAAAGACGCGGCCTACAAAGGGTATGTTGGTGGCTCTCAGCCAAGGCATGGGGGTAGGGAGGTTCGTAGGGGCAGGCACGGGGGTGTGTGTATGGGGGGGGGCAATGGTGGGTGAGCGAGCTAAACGGAAACAGCTGCTTGTGTGAACTTACCTCAAACTTTCCCTTCTTTTCCATCGGCTCGACTTGTGCCTCATTGGACTTGGCCGCGTCGCTCTTCGGGACGCCCTCTCCCTCCATTTCCTCCACAACCATCACGGTCTCCCACTTGCCGAAGCTGCTGGCGGGGAACATGTCCGACCGCATGCTATCACCAAAGTACACTACCTGGAGGCGGGAGGGGGGTGAGGGGCAACAGCTGCACATAATGGAATCAGCTCAAAGGTTCCTAAACGCGTTCAGCTGCATCACAGAAAACGTCTACCTGGAATCCCGAAGTCATAAAAATCCATTACGAGTTACACCATTTCTCAACTTTCAAAACAAACTAGTGAAAACGGTTAATATAGACATGCTTACTGCACATGGTATCACCACACGTTGTGGGCTTGCACATCTGCTATTGTTTTTCAGTATTAAAAAAATGTTGAAAAATGTTGAAAAACTGAAAATCTTTCTTTTCATAAGAAAATACATGTTTGCTGATTAAAATTACAGATCTCTAGAGATCCAGATCAGCTAGAAGGTCCTGGGTTCGATTCCCGCTAGGGGCGCTGCTGTGGGTGCTGGCGGCGTGTCTGCTCCTCCGCGTCATCAGTGCCCATACCCGAGGCGGGGTTGGCGAAAGGGCCTTTCTGTGTGGAGTTTGCATGTTCTCCCCGTGTCCCCTAGGGTAGATACCCTCACAAAAACACACAGTGATCCTGGGCTCTAAACTGCCTCCCCCTGGCCAGCCGGGGCGCCTGATGGAGGAGACAGGAAATGGTTGGAATAACGTGTTCCTTCCACACGCTACGTCCAACCAGGGAAACTCCCCCCTGTCGGGTGAAAAGAAGGCAGCTTGGACTCCTCATGCATTGAAGGAAGCATGAGGCCAGTCCGCTGCCTCCCCAGGTTGGTGGAGGGTGTGTAGAGCCCAGGATCACATTAGGAATTGGCACTGGGTGAAAAAATGGGTTACAAAATCGTGGAATAAAAAATTATAAGAAAAAAAAACATACATACAGATCTCCTAATATTTGGAATGGGTTAAAAAGTGATGTGATAAATTATCGGTCTAATGACACTTTCCCTCAAATACACTGGAGGGGTGAAACTATGTACATTAGGATTCCATTGAAGAGACTGACAGCATATAGTATGGAGCCTAATCTAACAGAATGTTATATTGGATATGCACAATAGAGATGCGCAGTGACGTCACCAGCCCTGTTCCACTAGTGGATTCCTCATTCATTTTCCTCATAGACTTTTCGAAAATGGTTAATAAAAACACGATTTCGCCGCGGCCAAAGCCAACTCGGGTCGTGACAAATCATGACAACAAACACAATATCGTCATATAATATATAATTAGGAAGAAGTAGAAAACGGCAGGATACAAGACTTTTTGTTTCGTTTTTCATCTTAGAAATTATTTTATTGTCCCAAAAGTTTGTGTGTGTCATTATGATTCGTCACGACTCGAGTTGGCTTTGTCCTCGGCGTAACCGTCTTGATATAAATTATTTTCGAAAAGTCTATGAGAAAAATGAATGGGAAATCCACTAGTGGAACAGGGGCGGTGACGTCACTGCGCATCTCTATACTGCAGATGGGGAGAAAACAGAATGATTGACAAATGAAATTTTTAGAAGACATCAGGGTCCTCTGCTCTGCCATCACTTTGGGAACTGCTCTGACTTGAATATACTGTCAGTGCTGCAATAAAATTTGGAGTCGAACCAAATTATTTTCTACAGAGCACTTGGTCGTAGTCAAATTCAATAAAACCAACATATGTTGCCCTGAAGGCGAAACTAGACCAGACAAGATGCGCCTGCAAAGCTCATCATGACTTCTTTGACCATCGTATTTCCTTTGTCTTCAATGTCTGGAAAGAAAAACAAGTTGAGACGGGCCTTAACGGAACAGCATTCCATTGACAGCAAGGGGTGCAGTACTTAAGAGCTTTTAATTCTCTATTTGACAACAGTTACTGTATGTGTGATTCTACACCAGTCAAACTGGAGAGGAAATATTGAAGAGTTTTAAATTATTGTAATAAAAAATGGTTTTCCAGGACTTAAGTAAATATGGCAGTACCTATTTGGGGGCCGATATTAAATTAAAGATGCAGTTTACACTTTTTTTTAGCAATGTTGGTTGAGTGAGACCCATAAATGAAAACCATATGTTTTAAGTGCATCACAATTGTACAGCACAAATCCTTATGCATGGTTGTCCGTCCCCCCAGACAGAAAAAAAGTACACCTTTAAAACCCATAAATCTTCCATGCTCTGACTTCCACTTATGTAACTTTTGCTTAGCTCCATCAGATGAACGGTAGCTATCAACACCAACGAGATAACACAGCTGAATACACATTCACCAGATGTCGCATTTCTCATCAAACCTCATCTTTAAAGACACCAGCCCTAAACATGAGGGGCTCCATTTTCCCTTCCAACACGCTAGATCCACAATTTGGATATTTAGCTATAAAACCTCCCACCTGTTAAATTACGAATTAGGTGTGGTTTGCCCATTGGTATATTGATGATTCATAGCCATCCCATGGAGGAGCAATGCATGGCCGCCTTGAAGTCTCACTCATGCTGCACCCTGCCCCAAAGCCCACGTACCGTTATTCTGCTTTTTATATCCCGCACAAAGCCAAAAACACTCACTGAGTGACTTTCACTGAGTTACAACTCGATCAGATTTTGCTCATGTTTAAAAATCCAAAGTACTATGTAAACTATGAACGAAACAGTATGAAGCGAAAAGAAAAGTTCAGGACATCAGATGAAACTTCACTGTGATATGATTAAATTCAATGAGCAAATAAAATTGCCAGCACAATGCCTGGCACAAGCCAAATAACTTATTTGTCTACTAGTTACAGCTACATTATAGTTACGCATTGGACACAAGGAAGTGACATGACACTCACTTCTGCTGATTATAAGTTCAAATGACAGTGTCAGTTAAAAGGGAGCTCCTGGTTTAATGAACCCACATGTTAATAATGACGCCTACCGAATGACCATAAAAAGGAGGGTCCATCGTGTAGGTCAGTCAACTCAGTAAAATGTGGTAATTTATCAATTAGTTCCAAAACTGTGCACAAGGCCCAACTTTGTACACTCTCTGGAGTTGCATTACCACTCAGGGTTTTACAGTTCAGTTTATCCCCTTCACGTGGAACCCTTGTGGCGCACATACAGCCCTGGCCCTCCATACATCAACAAACAGCCCAGGCTACAGGCAGCGCGGTGGGCCAGCGGAGGAGAGCCTTAAGGCATCACATTTCCTGCTGGACCTATTCCATATTTTTAAAAGAACCGCCCCCTTGTGCCCTCTTCTTAAAACGGCAACAGAGAGCATCCCCGGAAGGTGCTTGCCATGTGGATTCTAACCAATTCAAGGTAAACTACAGCCTGCACTTGTTTTACAGTAAGTTTCTCTGAATTAAGGATTGAATGTAAAACAAAATATATTTCCCCCCACAACTAGCCACAGCTGTGCACTACTAACAGAGAGGGGAAAATCAAAGAAAAAAGCTAGGCTATTCAGTACGCCAGCTATTGTTCATTGGCCTCGATCTGCAGCCAGTGGCATGGGATCAGTAAGTTAAATATTTACAAGGGCCTGGCATTCCAACACAGAGGCAAAATACTATGATACAAGGTGCTTTCACAGGAATGACACACAGTTCCGCTGACCGGAATGACACTCTGTCAATGAAGCCTGGAATGCTAATCTTGTGATTTTTGGGCAGATAGGCTCTTTCTCTATCATTTTCCCATCTTTGTCCCAGCTGACAACATATTATTATGTGACCATAATTCTGTCACAGTCACACAAGCTGACACACCACACATTTTTCTAAGTGAGGGTCATGTACTCTATAATGTCTCACTCAATGAGACATTGTATTCCACCATAAAGTATTGTACAGTACTACTGGAGGAGTGCAATGATCATCAATGAGGTTTAGCCAGGTACTGTATACTTCACAACAATACATACGGTAGCTTTCATAATATATAAAATATAAAGGCTTGTGTCCACTGAGACCTCTTTGCCAAATGAAGCACTTTATATCTAAAATGTTTCAGAAGTTTTAAAAGGGTTAAAAAAACACACATCAATAAAGTGATCAAACGACATTGCAGCCTGTATACGCGGTTTATGCAGCCTGAAAGGGGGACCCACTACAGTTGGAAATACATTGTTTATAACGAGGGCGGCACAAATACAGTAAGAGCTATTTTAGGCATGTAAACAACATGCCAACTGTTTTAAAGTAGTGTACAGTAACAACTAAAGTCTCTGTAATACAAAACGGTCTAAAATATAGGGATATATTAAAGCTGTCCAATGAATTTCTGACTAGTTCTGGTCCAGTATTAGTCCGTAATTTGACGTGGTATTTTCACCTACTGTACAATAACTTACTTTTGCAGCCAAGTTGAAAGTTGGTTAAACCAGTGGCCTCTGGATCCTCATCTGCTGTGTCAGCAGATGAGATAGGTGCCAGATAGGTGGGCTATGTGCATTTATAGAAGCATGTGTATTTTTGTGATCAATCGGTCGATTAGTCACTAATACAAATAAAGACCATGACATTTATTGCATAGTTCATATATTCATGTTACATTATTATTAAAAATGTAGTGTTTTGGCTATTATTAGGGGTGCGGCCTTGCAATAACTTCATGGCTTGCAGGTTTACAACCACTGGGCTGAACAATGCATTAGGCTGTGCAGTGTGCTTGGAGGTGAAGCAGGCCATCATATCAAGAGCATGACCCAATGTCTTGTTATCATCACCATGTCACTCACAGCAGAGATTCCAGATAAAGTGGTCCCCATGTCAAGAGGGAGACAGGGGGCCCTTGGAAGGCAAAGGCTTCTTAATGAGACCATTGTGTTCCACTGTGTGAGGTCTGAGCTACAGAGAGTGGAGGGCTGCAAAAAATGACACATCTAAAAGGAAAGGTTCACACACAGGGATAAAGTCTTCAGGAACCCTAGCTTCCCTATTCTGGGGTGCATATTCAGCAGAAAATTGCTGAAGTACAAGCTACACCCATCATTAGTCTAGGACCTGGCTAAGATGTGTATGCACTTCATTTAGCTGAGAATATCTCAACTGTTTTTGGCTAATATGGCCACTGCGAACAACATGGGAACAGTGACTAAGCCTCTATCCAGGACGAAATACCCGAAAATGACCACACCCCTTTTAAAATGACCCCTATTTCAAACATGGCTCTAACCTACAAACCGTTGCAGCTACAGATTTTCTGAGGTGCTCAAAATGTTCAGAATACTCATAGTTGTGGTATCTGTGCCTGAGTCAGCAACACTCCATAGTCTTCATTGTGGCCAAATCCAATATGGCCACCAGTTCGCCACCTGAAAAAGCATTTTATCTAGAACGTCTGAACCAGATGAGCTATGCAAACCTTGTGTCTAAACCATGTGTTTTGACAATTAGAAACATGCTGGGTGCTTATCTTCATGAATGGGTGTGGCTAAAACATCTATTTTGCATATTTCAAAGATGGCGACCATCTGACAATTTGTTTTACTTATGTTACTTTTGTCATTATTGTGTCAATTTTGTGTTTTTTGAGCATTAGAAGCACATTGGAATGGAATAAAAATGACATTTTTGTGCAATTTGGTGCACCACAACCAGTGCACAGATACTCTCCTGACTTTGCGGGTTGGGGGTGCAATACAAGCCCTCAACAACACCACAATAACATAAATGACACACAACCAACAGACCAATTATCAATTAACATTTTGCCCAGACTGGCCCACCAGAGAGGTGGCCAGTGATTGTCGAACACGGTCGTACCCCGTCACCCCGGCGGTGACCTCCGGTTGGACAGGACTGGAAGTGGGTGGGTGTAATCTTGCCCTGAATGGCTCTATTCAGCCCACCTGTGGTAAGCCATGTCAGGTGAAAGTGGAGAGAACTCTAAACACAGAGTGCCTCAAGTCACCCCGGAGGAGCTCGCTCTAAAGCGGCCGTAAGTGCAGGTTGACACTTGCATTCCGCGAGAGCTTTCTCCACGTGGCCGAGGGGGAACAGACAGGGCATTGAGCCCCCGAGTCAGGGTGAGTGAGAGGGAAGGGTAGGGAGAGAGAGAGAGATCTGAGGACGTGGATGGATGATGACGAGTACTCCATCCATTGGTGTGTTTGGGGTGGGTGGGTTAAGGAACTCTTCCTTGTGCCAAAGACTTTATCCCCGTTGCATCTGACCAGATTCCAGGCCAGAACCTTTACGCTACACACAGGACACTTTTACAAGTCTGGATGGAAAGAGAAGTCACCATTTTTCTGTTTTTGTTCACATTTCTTCCATATACTGTAGAACATTGGCTGTGTAGAAAGTGATCAAAATAGGCACATTTAATGGAATAGAGTATTGAGTAGAAATAGACACCATTCTACAAAATAGCTGATCTACAAGCTCACCTGTCATGACTTGATGCATTTGTAGCTTTGAGTGGACTTTCAGTGGTTAAGCGTGGGCCAAAGGAAGCTAACTGGCATCCCGAATAAACAATGAACAGCTTCTTGCTGTTGATGTTATTGTTTGACATCTGTAAGTGTTCTATTGCCATGGCAACCCCAGCCTAAGCTTGAGTTGGCAAATTCCCCACACCTGCTTATTTGATTACTTTTACAGTCTGCACTCTACAGACCTTCTCCACAGATGAATACCACTGCAGACTGCCTATCAGGATGGACAGACAGACAATGGGTGCTGTTAGAAGGTATTGCCGAAGATGGTGCATACGAGGGAGTGGCATTCTCTATTTGCATCATTCCCAACTTGCACCGTGTCAGTGGGCACTAGTTTGGCACTAGTTTAATAAAATAATAATTAAATAGCCAATCATATTATGATTTAATGAACCCACGTCATAATATAATTCTGATGATGTTTACAATGATGATGAAGAGGCGGATAAAGAATTGAAGTCCATTTAGTATGCCTTACTATAATAACAGATTTTAAATCTGTTATTGAACTTGGGCTTTAAGTCCCAGCAGGCAGCCTGCTGCCACTCGGCATGCCCCGTCAGCAGCTGTGCCAAGAGGCTGCAGGGCGTGTGCCTGCCTCCCTCACCCTGGTGTGAATCTGACCCAAGATGATTGATCGCAAAGCTTTCATCTGTGCCAGAAATGGAATCAACCACAAAGCAAAGACAAATTCCTGTAGAGGCAGTTATGTTCAGTGCACTACAGTCACTGCAATCACTGACAATGTTTCCTGGACAAATGAAAAAAAAATAAACTGAGAAATGGTCTACTGTGCATAGCTAACAGGACACCGTTTTCTAAAATTGAGCTTTGATCTCCTGTCAGACAAGGAAATGGTCACTCTAGTTTGAACGTCATTCACTAATCTCACAATTACCAAAGCATTTATGGCGCCATTAAATAAAGGCCATGGTATCTATTGTCCATGGAAGAGTGTGGTTAGCTAGCTCAACACCAACGTTCCCATACCATGACGTCTGGCTTTCGCCTTAACGAAAAGCCCGACATGTGCTTTAATAATTTCCTTTGAGCGTGGGACGGACGGAGAGACCTTATTGTACCTCGGGCTCGGGTTTGCCGGTCATGGTCTTGAGCAGCTCTTGGAGGTGGGGCCAGTTGCCCTGCGAGTACCAGCCCGGCTTCTCCAGGGACGGCAGACCCTCGCTCTCCTCCACGTCGTTCACTGCCGGGTGCGAAGACAGAGAAAACAAACCGCATGGTCAGCCACACACACACATACACAGTCAGCTGCTACTGGAAGAGAGGACAAGAGCAGACGTGACCGCATGCTCTCTGGCACCCAGACATTCAACCGCCTCCTTTGACTTAACCTCGCGCCACCACAGAACTAACCGGCACATCCCACAAGAACATACAACAGGAGCAGATACATTTGGGCAATATGTTTATAATAGACCACATGGTTATATGTATGTTATATATGTATGTTATATGAATATAGTCAGACGTTCAGAACTTCTGTTTTTTTCCCCTTTTCCTCCATGGTTTTGGACAGTACAAGGTTTCTGCCTGACAGCAACCATATATACCGGTATGGGTCTTTGGCTATGGTGTGGGGTTATGTGAGGCGTGTGGTGGGTTTAGTTTAGTTTTTAGTTTATTCATTTATCAAAAGTAAAGGCAATAGACATTGCCATAGCAATATACAGTACAAATGATATGGTTGTTTTGCACCCAGAGGCTGCAAAACAACCCCAAAACATTAGTGAACCTCCTCCATGTTTGGCTGTAGAGAGAGTGTTCTTTTGCTTGAAGGCTTAATTTCTTTTCCTGTAAAAATAAAGTAAATATATAGTGTGATTTACCAAAAAGCTTCAATTTGGTCTGTCCACGGGACATTTTCCTAGAAGGATTTTGTCTTGTTCCAGTGTGTTTGGCAAACTCTAGCCAGGCTTTCTTGTGCCTGTCTTTCAGTAGAGACTTTCTTCTGGGTCTCCTACCATAGAGCCGTCCTTCATTGAGTTGGTGACAGGTGGAACCCGTGTACCTTGTGTCTGAAGGTCAGCTTGAATCTGTTTTGCAGTTGTCCGAGGTTGCTCTGCCACCATTCGAACAATCCTTTGTTGCAATATTTGGTCCATACTTCTCTTTCTGGGGAGATTGCCTACCATACCATGAACCTTAACTTCTTGTTAACATTTCACATAGTGGACACAGGAGCATCAAAGTCTCTGGAGATGGACTTGTAGCCTTTATGCCTTGTCTATGCCTTGCTAAAATCTTCTCTCTGACCTCCTCAGACAATTCTCTGCTTTTTGTTTTCTTTTGTCCATGCTCAATATGGGTCATGTAGTGACACACAACATCAGAATGAGGGGTTTGCTCCATTTAAACTGGTTGGATGGCTGATTACTAGATTGCTGTCACCTAAAATCACCATAAACTCACCACAGGTAAGTTCAAATTATTTGTAAATCTAAAAGGGTGTCAAAACTTTTGCCAAGTAATTTATATGTAATATATTATTTAAAAATAATATTAAGTTATGATTAAAAAATAATGTTTATGTGTTATTATTAGTTTAATAAAGAATTTGAGACACCAAATAGTTGGTGTTTGGTCTTTATGTGCAAGGGTGAACTTCAGCCATGACGGTAAAGTGTCAACAAAGGAGGGAAACCTAATTGCAGCTCATTCTCTGGCTCTGTTAGAGCTTGTTAACATGTTTATTAATTGCTCTTCATGGAAAACAAATGTTTTTAGTTCTCTCCAAGCTCACCAAGGTCTATCCCTCATGGATAGTAAGGGACAGTAAATTCACAGTGATGGACTGAGACCCCTTCATGTGACTTAGGAATAAACGGTCCTCTTGTTGTCATTACTACTATAGGAGCATTATTTACGACGAAGTACAAAGCCTTCGTCGCAAGCAGCACCAGCTAAATTGACAGCCCTTGACAGTTGAGCATGTATTTTTAGGGCAGCACATAAAGCTGTTGAGTTTGGCTACTGCATGACCTTCTTCACATGTGGTCTTGTGTTGAGCCATTATGTAGGAAGATTGCAACTCCCTCGCTATTTGAATTGTTGAATTGTTCATACTGGACAGAGGTGAAGAGTGGTGTTTAGGACTGATTGGCACTTGAGAGCAGCAGCAGCACGAGAGCGAGGAAAGCATAAGTTGTGAAAACGACAGGCTTAAATCACTTTCTACCCGGTGTTCCTATTTTTAGCATAAAAAAATCCAAGAATTACAAATAGTATTTTCATCCAATGCATATGATAATGTATAAAATCTAGCTTAAATATAGTTTAGGAGTGTCCAGTCCGCAACAGGTTGAAATGTGGGTTATCAGTTATCACAGCTTGCTATAAATATTGAGAAAGAAGAGTGTAAAGGAACAGTGCTGGGCGCAGGCGCACGTCGTACGCACATGCACACGCACACACACAAAGCCAACAGCTATTGGGAAACTGAAGCTTGCAAGATTGAGGAATGTTTTTTTGGGAAATTTGCCATGATTTCCATAGGGAAACGGGTTCTCTGCATTTGATCTAGCAAAGGAATGCCACCTACGGCTATTCTTGGAGCAGTTAGGGGTCCACCGACTTGGTCGAGGGCACTTTGACACAAATTCAGGAGAAGCCAGGGACAGAAACCCAGAATCTTTCGGTTCCCATTACGATTAGGCCACTCTACCTCCCAAGTCACTGCAGCGAGTCAATGTTACAGTTATGTGGTCTCTCGTCACGTTGCGCCGAGCTTCTGAAAAGATGTTGAAAACACTGTTTAATATGTGCAGGGCTGCAGCACTGTAACCACATTAGGCCTCCAAGCATAAGGCCAATATTTAGAAAGCACTGGCATCATCTGAACAAATGACCGTATTGGAAGAACTAACAAAAGGCTGCAGTGTGTTACGCTGTTTAGATCTACACACCAAGAACTAAGGACCTAAATACCTTTTCTGATGAGATAGTTAGATAAGATACACCTTTATTGATTCCCAGGGAGGAATTCAGGTGTACAGCAGTAAAAGTATTGAGACGCAGGAGGTGCAGTCACAGTACATCTGGAGTCAACCAAAAGTAAATACTAAACAAAAAAAGAAGAAGACAAGTATGACGTGTTGGTTAATATCAATAAATGCATACTGTACATTTCATTAAGAGGTGAATACGAATGACTCTCACCAAAGCATACAATGTGTAGTAAATTGGAGCATACAGTGCACTGTATGTCTCAAAACAGTAAACCGTTATAAAGCCGAGGGCCAGTAATCCTCATAACAGTCAAGCATGAGCTTGTAGATTTTCAGGCAAAGGTATTTGGTGTAAAAGGACAAAAGGAGCTATGTATGCACAGCCCCCTTGGGGACACTGGTCAACAGGTATGCAAGGACCCCTAAGCGCAAGGGGGCACTGGTCAACAAGTAGATCCCTAGGCCCAAGGGGAAAATGGCCAACAATTATGTATAGACTCCTAGGCCCTAGGGGACCCTGGTCAGCAAGTAGACCCCTAGCCCTATGGGACAATGGCCAACAAGTATGCATAGACCCTCAGGCCCTAGGGGACATTGGTCTGCAAATTAGATCAGCTACAGTATTTTCAGCAAAGAGACTTGAGTTGGGTTTGAATGGTTAAGCTCTAAAGCGGTGCGCTGGTCATAGACAAGCGCATAGCAAGTTCATTCAGGAAACCTCAGTGCAGTCGCTGCCGGCCCTTTAAAGGGCCGCCTCAGCATCACATTCACATGATTGACTTCATCCAATCACAGGCTCTCACAGGCTATTTAAACTGTAAGTTTGTATTGCTCTTCCTGCTTGCTTGCTGCTGCTGCTGCTCACTCTGATACTGCTGTTCTGCTTATGCTTAATCATTTTGCTGCTAACCCTCCTCCACCCCAGCTACCACCTGTAGATTTGGATCTGCCCTTTGGGTACGGGGGATTCGGAGTCCTTAACCCTTTAATTACCAATGACGTAATTGAGGTAATTGACATGCAAATCCAAGCCTCCCACTGACGTAATTGACGTATTGTGTGTTTTTGGGTGGATCTGGGTGTCTAAATATAGTTTCCAGGTGTAGTGTGGGCCCTCCGCCAGCAGAGGGAGCCCTCCCCCAACTTGTCACAAAGTTTCATGTAGCTGTGATAATTACAATGGACCCTTATAGATCTCTAACTAGCCCTAACAAAAACAACAACAAACAAAGCAACAAAGGGATTTTTTTTTACCTTACCTTATGTGTCTCCAAATAACAGCACAAAAGATCAAAAACATGTAAAAAAGATTGCCAATAGATCCAAAGGTCAATAAATCCAATAATTTGTATCAGGACTCCCATGCTGATGACAGGCTGCAAGCCACAGCCATGGCTTTGCAGCAGGCAACAGAATTTGCTGTTCTGTGTTTGCAGTGTTGCCAACTTCCAAAATACACTAGTGGCACTTCCAAAATGCACTAGAAGGAGCTAGGGCAGTGGTTTTCAAACCAACTCACCAGCAAAAAAGCACTCGTTTTTCAAAAAAGTACTAATTTTTCAATAATTGTGGTGCTAGGGGGGTCTGAAAAAAAAGCTAAATATAGTGACAAATGCGCCAAGTTGGCGACATTGGTTGCCAGGTGTTTGGAGAGAAATAAGCAACCAGGTTTCATAATAATAAACTACTTTACACATAGTGCATGAAAAAGTTCAAATACCAGAAAATATCAGAAAATAGCAGTTCTGCAAGCTCACAACATGTTGTGAGGAAAGTAAATGAAAATAATAATGTTAATCCTTGAGAATAATAAAATAAAATATGCATATTTCTTTTTTTCTGGGGAAAGTGGAGACTTGCAGGGTTAAAATGAGACATTTGTGACATTTGTGGTCATATCACACATTTTTATTTGGACATTCAAATATGTACTTTATTAGGGTATTTAGCTGGTCTGGCTACAGTATTAAGCCTAATTATGCTGGTAGGGAAAGGGTTAAGGTCAGGACTGTTGCGCTTGATCTGAGTACCCAAAAAGCAGATCCAATTCATCCGCCAAACCATGATAAATATATTGCTTATTTTATATTCAATAAATGAATATTAACCCTTCTTGAGTTGTCCTGACTGAAAATGGTTAAGCTCTAAAACGGGGTTCAAACTTAGTTATGTGGAGCCTCATGGCTGTTATGGCACTCATGGCACCGGAGACTACATAATACTACCAGTATAGTACTTGGCAGATAGTGCACAAACTTAAACAATCCTGTGGGTTTGTCTATCAACCGGCAGTTCAAGCAATAATACTATAATACTCAGTAGATGCTGCAGCTTACATAAACTCAAAGCACACATTTTCATCTGCAAGCTAGACCTCTATCCCGTGGTGAGAATTTAATCAGCAGCCTTATAAATCAACACTCTCTTAGGAATCAAGGCTGATGAGAGGGTCTCTTCACTCACCCCAATCACATACAAGCGCCAGAACAGGCATGCTCAGTGAGCTAGCAGCGTTGCATTACTCAGCAGCATTGAGAAGAATAACAACTCGAGGAGTGGAAAAAGTAAGTAATGTTCTCAAATACAAAGGAGTGGCTAATACTCTACACACGCCAGAGGAAGAGTCCTGATTTTATTTCGGCCAACGTGGCAAGACGGAGGGGGAGCAAGAGAGAAAGAGAGAGAGAGAGAGAAATATTTTGGAGACTGGATCACTGCGTCTTCACACTTAACCAATCCCACCAGTGTTATTCCTGGCAGCAACAAAGACCAGATGAGGAGAAGTGTAGAGCATTCCAGTCTGCTGCCATGGCTAGTGCACACCTTCAATACCACGGATTCTCAACCTTTTTTGGATTTTCAAAGTGCCCCAGTTTGATATGCATTAGGCCACAGACACCCATTTGATACATCTCTTCTCTTGAATAATATCTGGGACCCCAATCTATCCACACTGTAAAATACTCAGTGCAAATCTAGACCTGGCATCTGGCAGGCAAATCTTTTGTCGAACATAACTGATCTAAAAGGTCGCTATGGTTAAGCGTGTCCACACCAAAACTAGGAGGTCAGGGTTCGATCCCTGGTTGGGTTCACAACAACACTAAATAAGTAATAATAACATTAGGATGTTACCCTTTTTTCCATTATTACTAATATATATTTTTTACATTTGATTGACCATGATTTTTATTTTGACCAACTATTTTGACCAACTTGTATGTATACAGTATATAACCAACATACAGTAAATGCAGGAGTTGTAAGAAATGTAGATCCTGTGGTCTGGTTTGACCCTTATCAAACCAGAAATAAGTACCATTGTAGTAGTAAATTAAAATTTTGTCTCTCTCAGCAGTAGTTCAGCAGGAAAAAGTAACTAAAGCTGCCATGATTATGAGTAAAAAAGTAATTCTTGTCACTAAAAACACTTTCTCTTTGAAGCATACAAAATCCTCTACCAATAATGTAGCTCACAACACAACACCACGTTGTGTTGTGTTGAGCCCTTGTAGATCTACTTCCACTGAATCTTGGCCTATTTAAGACATACCCATAATAGAGACAAATGGATTCACATGTTTTATGTTTGCAAATTTAACACAGCACTGACAGCAGAACCACAATTTATAGCAACTCTTTGGTTTGGAACTTTGGATATTGTCTAAATTCCTCACACCTGAAACTGGTAAAATGCCATGCCAAGTTGACAACCTGTCACACGGTAGGTAGCCTCGATACCCAGGCTTTCATTTTCGGCTGCACTATGCAAAAAGCCTGGACTAAATCAATGGCCACAGTAGCCTAGAAGAGGAGGAGGACGGGTTGACTGACATCTGTGGGATCCAATCAGGGCAACCGTCTATTCGAGTCGGTCCCCGTGTCTCTAGGCCCAATTCTTTCAGGTCAGCTCAGGCTACATGGTAGGTAGCAGTAGCACACAGCTCTGGGTAGCTCAGTTAAGAGGTGGCGACCGGACTCACCTAGTTCTGAACGTCATGGTTTAGATTTCAGTGAAGAGGTGATCACCGAAATGGTGGTTCGTAAAAACAGTGAGATGTGTTGTGTCACGTTGTGACCACCACAACGTGACATGTTGTAGTTTTCAGTGATCACCTTTTCACCGAAAACTGAACTTTGAATGGGGCTTGAGGACTCACCTAGGGTTCTGAAGGGTCTCTGTTGTGGGACCAGGGAGAAAAAGCCAGGCTTGAGGGCGTTTGTGATGATGATGTCAAAGAGCTCCTCAAAGTCCTTCCTGTAACGAGAAATAAATATAACAGAACTAGGCTCAGTTCATCATAAAGCCTCATTTACTTTGTTACATGATAAATTGCAAAAGCAAATATGGCCAAATAGGGAGGTCAGGTTATTGATAATGTGGTTGCAGTGATTCTCAAGGTTTGATGCAGGAACTCCCAGCACTGGGTAACACAACGAGGGAAACACAGAGTTAGCTATATGACGTTTGTATAAGAATAAAAGAATTGTATAAGAATTGTTTAAGAATGACTATTCGGATCATAGGTGTCACACCCTCCCCCATTATCTTCCCATCTACAACACAATGGGTGAAATAAGTCTTGAACCCATCAACCTTTTCTCTCAGAAAATACAGTACGTATACTATGGATAGTTGGCTACAATCTGTTTGGGTGGACTGATTCATTTCCTTGGCTTTCACAACTTGTTTGAGAACCACAGAGTTAAGGACAACGCTTGGACAGCACCCAGATGCCCTTATGTAACATATGTGGAAGTAAACTACTTATATAAAAGCTAAACATTGTGGAACGCCCGCCGGCCTAGTGGTTCAGGCGTATACGTGTCATGTGTACGAGTCTGGTTCATGACGACCATCACTGTGTGTCTCTGTCCCTCTTTCCTGTCTATCTTCACCTGTAACTATCAATAAAGGCAAAACGAAGTTTAAAATAGGAGGGGTTAAGGTAGGGAATGCATAACAATGTTAACATTTGAGATAGCTGCAGCACTCCCATAGCAGGCCTACACAGTAAAATAATAAACACATGTATCATTTTGGTTATTCTCAGTACACTGTCAGAGTTAAACTCAGTGAGGACGTGGTAGGTGAGTAACAGAATGCAGATGTCTGACGTTGCATTATGTCTGCTCTTGTGGTGCCCAATTGGACCCAGTCGTCTCCTCTCGCGCCACGTGGAGGGGAATTAATCATGTTCCTTTCATTTTTCTTTTCTTTATTGTATCACTACTCCCAACTACACTGCGAATGTGTTGGCAAATGGCATTAATGCAAAGCAAAAATGTCACTCAGGTAGAGGTTTGTGTTTGGAAGTGTGTTTGAGGCTTTTGTTTCGATGAATTGAGTACAAAATGGACCCCAATGGAAACAAACCATCAGGCTTTCTTGCATGATCAATCAACACATATTGGTGATATATTTTCAGTGCTCCATGTTCCAAAAAAATAACTAACTGTTTTGTTATACCTCTATGGTGTCAACTAGAGTTACATCATGGAAAGGTTAGCCTTGGTACCCAGACTTTTATTTTTCGTTCCCCTCTAGACCAAAAACCACACATACTGCACCACGCCAGAGCCATAGAGTAAGACAGAGTTACAACAGTCAGGGAGCAGAAAAAAAGCCTGGTCATGTGGTTCATGTACTCGTGCAAGCTCATAGACTCCAATGCATTCTGTAAACTTCCAGTCTACATAGAAAACCGAATCAATAGAGTTGCCGTAACTCTGTCTTACTCTACGGCTCTGTGTGAACAAATGTTTTTTTAATTTGTACACCCACAGTTACAAACTGATGAATCACTGTGTATGCAAGTAGATGACTGCTATGAATGTAGAGACCTAAAAAGCTATCAAAGTCAAGAAGGAAGAATCATAAATCTTCAACTCAACAAAACAAAAGCAAACACATTGGCTTGAGGGAAGGAAAGGATGAAGAGTCATGATGATATCTGATGGCTTTGCTTTAACCACTTAAACCCTAGACATAACATAAGGTCAAGTGATGCAGGCATTCTCACCTGGAACGTGTCTGCTCACAAGGGGGCACAGGACATGCAACGCAAAAAAGGAGCATGGGCGAGCGTATGATTGTCACAGGGCCGTGTGTGTGTGTGCCAGCGAAAATGCACTTGCATAAATCAACCCTCGATTTGTCTGTGCATGAAATGAAACCCAATATACCTGTACAGGTCCATTTGGTTTCCTATTACCCTCTCAGGAGTTAAATTATTGTTATCGACAGCAGTCATTTATAAGACATATGTACATTAGAGAATGTACCGTAGAAGATTGAGTTTAGGTAAATGTTTGGAGAAAACATGGAATTTTTGGACAATATCTTTCAATATCTTTCCCAAGAACAAAATATTTTTTGTTTTTGTGTCTGAGTGGCTAAAAATCATCAAAAGGTGGTCTGTGGTTTAAATGCCAAATAAATAATTGCCTTTTTATATGAGAATTGGTTGACAACACTGACACACTTTGTGGAAACATTGTGACTGTCCACTTCTGGCAAATGTTCCATCCCAGAATTGTCTGCACTAGCGTCCAAGCGTGAATATATCCAAGTCCATTCTTTGCCTCCGTTTTGGACCACTTCTTCCAGGTCTTGATCCAATGGACGGCAACAAACATCAGGCAACACGCTCCACCTCGTAATAAATCTGGACATTAGGACAGCGGCCGTAGAGGAGTGTTGGCTGGGAGAGGCTTGTTAGTACAGCTCTGGCTTTGGTACGTTACTTCTGACAGATGACTGTCACTGGCCCCCAGCCTGCTCAGCACACTGACTGAGAGGACCTGAGTATAGAGGGAATCCTCCGCTCTGATCTCACTCTCACCATGGCAGAAGTGACAGTACAGGACAAAACAAAACAAAACAAAACAATGTTTTGTTTTTTTCATCCTAGCCAGTGCGCTGGACGTGAGGCCCTACTGTCCCAATGCCACATGTGTGCAGGCACACATGTGTTTGTCTATACGTTAGTAGTAGTAGTTGTAGAATACTAGTAGTAGTGATTAAGTACAGTAATAGTCCTGGGGGGAAAGGGGGGGCTAAGCTCTCTGGCAAAGGCTTAGCCCCCCACCCCCACAAAACAAGCCCAACTGACTGGCTTCTATGTAAACAAAGCCCCTCTCAAATCAGCAGAACCCCCTAGCACCCAAAGTCACAATTTTCTGCGTATTAGGACTATATTTATTTTGCTGTTAATATTTTGCTGTTATTATTCCTGGGAGTGGGAGCTGAGGAAATTAAAGGGGGACCAGCAGTAGGAAACATATTGACTGAAGGAAATAATAGTATTGACTTTGTCCATTTTAATTTCAATGTCTTGAAGTTGTTAGCTTCCGATACACACTGCAGCAGTTAATGGGGATCCTTAGAAGCGATAATAATAGGGACAATAATACAGGAAACGGTAGCGTACTCCTTCATAAAAAACATTCAAGGGTGAGGTGCTGAGACATGTACTGTAGGCAAGATCAAGAGAGATCAAGATCAATAGATCAAAGGGGTCTCTTTTTGTCACTCACTCATAAAAGGTGCAAGGAGCGGAATGCTGGTGGGACATGTTCCACAAAGACTGTGTTAATACAATAATAATCACACCAGAATAGGTACAAAAAACCATTTATTCGCCTGACAACGTTTTGATCCTGCTGTAGGTCTTTAACCGGTCATGCGAAGATCCACAACAGGATCAAAATGCCTGCTAGAGGCAAAAGAGCAAGTATGGGGAAAAAACTGAAAAATACATCAATTTTACTAGTATCTACATTTGTACAAGTAACATTTTGAGCAACTGTTCACAATTCTGTCAGATTGGATGTACTGAATTGTACTACACTGAATCCTGAGTGTTTCACCTCCAGGGCTATGTGACGAAGACTCCAAGACTCCAAGTTTCCTGGCTATGGGGACACACATTTAAGAAAAAACAAAACAATAGCCTGTCATGCAGGAGCCTGGTATAAGCAAGCTGAGGCTCCTTCTAGGAACAAAGCGGCCTTGTGCCCAAAGCCACAAGCCAGCAAGATTCAGCCTGCCTCAATTTCCTCCTGGTGGCTATCACAACATAAATCTGCATCGGCCCGACCTTGTAAACACGGCCATATACGTCGATGCAGCTGTGGGCTCTGTGACGTGACGCGGCGCGTCCTTGGGAGGGTGATGCATGCTGCGGGGGTGAAAGGTCGATGGGAGGGGAGGGGGAGTCCAGGGAAAACTGCTGGGAGGGAACAGGAGGAGAGAGGGGAGGCCAACAACAGTATGACCAGGTGGCGCGCTGTTTGACAGGAAATGGCTCAGGGTGGGGTGGGGGGGTTGGTGGCGGGGGTCTAGGCCGCAGATATCCCATGGGAGCGTGCTCTGGCAGCCAGAGCCAGAGAGACCCACCGCTGGGCCTCTGTTGCTTTCCTGCGCTGCCGCAGATCCAGGGGCGGATCTAGGCATGGGCATGGGGGGGGGGGGGCAATGGTCCCCTAAATGCCCAGGCTGCCCCACCAAACATGAAGGCATGAAAAATAACTCAAGATATTTCAAATTAAAGTGCTTATATTTATAAATGATTTGAAACACTACTACTGCTACTAACTAAGTACAGTTGTGGCACCACTAAACCAACAGCATTTCATCATTGAAAACAGAACACTCTCTGAGTCAGACCTTTAACTTCATGCATGCTGCGTGTCTGTTGCAACTTCAACAACAACTGATGTTATTATTGATGCTTTACTTGACTAATAAATGTCCTGTAACTGAAAATGGCATGGGTGCGCCCGTGGTGCGAAGCGACACGGGTGATGAAGCCGCCCCCATACCATTTTCTCCTGCCCCCCCAATTGGGAAATGTTACATCCGCTCTGGTGCAGATCGCACGCACACACACACATACACACATACCGCCATGTGGAGCATGAGGTCTGCCTGCTGCAGAAGCAGCACTACGTAATGTTAAACACTTAACCCCTTAAGACCCCCTTGAGGACCATTCTGCAGACACCTTCTTCATCAGTAGTATCTCGCAATATCAAAAGGTTTTTTACATAATGTTCAGAAATAACAAATGCACTAGGTTTTATACTGGTATCTGCTATTTTTTTTTATTAATAACCAAAGCAGAAAAAAAAATCTAAAATGACACAATGCTTTCTTGGTTTTAATTGGATAAGCCAAGGCTAATGAAGGGATTCAACGACCAGGAATTTGCTTAACATGCAAATAACATACATTGCTTTTAATACTTAATATCATATTGTACATGTCCCCGACCCTCAAGCTTATTTCTAATGGTTTAAGCCTCAATCACCACTCTGATATAACCAGTCTTTTCATTTCTTTCTGGACAGTTTATCTGCAATGTCCTGAGGTGGTGAGGTGGTGGGGCGCTGATATGCAGATTATATTTATATATTTGAGAAATCAAAATCATCATCATCATCATCAGCTTTGAAAATCAACAACGTTGGACATTGTAAACAAGGTGAAAAGGCAAATTTGAAACTCAAGACTGAAGAAGAGGAGGAATTATAAAATGTAGGGTGCACTGAAGTGCCTATATGATATGAAAGCCTTAGTGTTCAAACTTGCTTATTTGTGGGGATAGAAAACACACATGAGAGCACCACCCAAAAAGTTGAAATTCATGTTATTTGTTAAAGTATGCACAATATGCACTGTATAATGATGACTATATAATGATGACCACTGTAATCACGCACCAAAAAACAGTCACCATCAGTGCAACCTCAACCTCACAGACTTGCTTCCAACACTGTTCAAATCGCTGCTCAATTGAGTGTGCAACAGGGTTTAGCCAGGAATAACAAGCCTCAACCACAGAGTGTACACTGCAGAATAGAATTGCCATCGGCTGTATTATCTTGAATTAATGCCCTAGTTCATATTGTTATTGTTTCACATGGTCAAGTTCTTCTGTGGGTTTTGTGACTACCAGTATCCAATGTAAAGAATAAGAAGAGTGTGCGATTAAATAACTACACAGGGTTCTTTTAGCCTATTTCCTGTAAAGTAACGGTTCTGGACCTATTGTGCAAGGTTTCCCCCCGACAGTGACAACAGAGTCCGGGAGAGCAGTTAGCGCAGACCACCCCTCTCCTCCAGGTCAACTCAAAGTCACAGCAGACCAATGAGAAAGCAGCAAAGCTGCGGTCTGCCTGGCTATGGCACAGATATATCTACTGCACACTTTAGCCTACATGGCGTTTGCTATTTAAGCTAATGTAGTGTAGGAAATAGCAGGTACCCGTGGCATGGTGTTGACAGGCTGGCCTGTTGTTTTGGGCGAGCCAAACTGACGGTGCGAGAGGTGTGTGTGCAGCGTGTGTGTGCCACGATGCTGTTAACTCGAGGCAGACGGGTGAACTGGTGGGGGGTTTGACAGAGAGGAATGACTAATGGCATGTGAGAGAGAGAGAGAGAGCTCCAAGGAATGCTGGGAGTCGAAGGGGAGGCGGGGAGGTGGGGAAGGGTCGCGGGCCTGTGCTGACTGTACCACGACTGTCTGCATGTGGTGCGCTGTCCTAAAATGAAATTTTCCAGACCGCTACATTATAATAAATCCTGTGTGTGTCTTTTATGGTGAGCAGAGTTAAATATCAAACCAGGCCTTCCTGCTTCAGTCAAAGCGGCAGCCGTCGCTTTGCGCTGTATATTCGTTCAAAAAAAGAAAATTCTTCATTTCAGGAAGTAAAGTACATCACTTCCATATTTTCCTCACAAGTCACCCTCATCCCCCACTCCCACACCCAGCAGTCCCTATTGATTTATAGACTGAATGATTTAAATACGCAATCATAGAATAGTATATAAACTAAATGGTGTTTCCATCTTATACGATCAAAAAAAATGTAAGCAGTTTATTTTATCATTGGTGAAATGGAGACTCCGTCAGCTTAAGGGCATTGAATATCATAAGTAAAGTAAAGTAATTCTCAGTCAGGATGCAAATGCCATATAGCCATTAAGAGGGAGAAAACTTCAGGAGTAGACATACTGTAGCGATAAGTTACGCTTGTACAGTACATCTCTCTGGGGTGATTTATAATGTGTGATTTTGTCACATTCAAGCCTTGTGGCAGGCACTCTGTCCCAACATTTCCCAGCGTGCACAACATTTGAGTCGGCTCTGGCTTTCCATCTACTACAGCGGTGAGCGCTGCGTCCGAGGGTGTGTTAACATCATCTGAGTGGTTTCTGGGTTCACTCCGTCCCAGAGAGTATGGGGTGACCGCTGCGTCCTAGGGCGTGTTAACATCATTTTAGTGGGTTTTGGGTTCACTCATTCCCAGGGTGTACAGTGCATCATGTGAGCAGGGGATTGGAGGGGGGGTCAGTGTCTTGTGGCTGCGCTCTGGTCAGACTCACCCCAGGATGTGGTCGCAGATGAGCCTGCAGTAGTCGCTGTGTGAACTGGTGATGAGCAGCAGGACCTTCCCGGCGCTCTTCATGCTGCGCAGCCAGCTCTTCACCGAGTCGGAGCAGGGCTGCAAGTACCGGCCGGGGTCCCTCTTCACACTGGGGAAGTAGGTCCCTGTGTCGTCTGTGGGGGCGAGAGGACACACTGAGGATACACTGTCTGTAGGCTTAATTCATCTTCATCTAGATCAATTTTTCTGTCCCTCCTCCCGTCCCAAGTGTCTGCATCTCCAATGTCTCTGTATTGTTGTTACTTTCTTCAGATTTTTCTTTCACAGTGATTTTTTTATGCAACACATTTTAAACTTTTATAAACGATGACAAAAAAGACATGAAAGACAGCCTTACAGCCTTGGAATGTTATTATGTAATTCTATTAGGGATGTCCCGATATTTTATTGGTATCGGAAAAAGTATGGCATCGGCCCTTTTTTGGTTATCAGGAAATACTGTATGGGTATCAGAAAAATATCAGTATCAAGGCTTATTTGTCATTATCGGGTCAGATTGGTTTTGGCAAATATGCCAGTCTAACTACAGATCCGACACAGGGGTAAGGGGTTGACACTATGGTAGTTAAATGAAATGTTTCATTTAATGCCACATGGCATTAAATGAAATGCCATGTGGAGTTTGCTTTAAAGCTGCCCAAGTATACATTTCAGTAAGGAGTCTGCTATACCCTGTTGGTGGACTTCAAATAAGATCTTTTTTCTTTTATATTATTATATATATTCTTCTTTGGTATCGGCTAACCCAGAAATTGTGCTATCGGATCGGAAATTGTGGCATCTCTAAATTCAATTATGCATTATTCCAAATTGTCTTGACTCTTATCATTTTTTTAAATTCCTTGTAGCAATAGCCATGTACAGTATTTGGAAGAGTAGACTAGATTTTAAAGCGGACAATAGGGGTCAAGCAATAGTGTTCAAAAAAAGGATTCAATTCCTCAAACCAGAAAGGAATAAAACAACAGGATGAGATTTCTCAAATAGAACCCAAAACAGGCCTTCCGAGTGCACCAAAAGGGATAATAAACAAAGGGTCTGTAGACATCAAAAGACACATGCTCTCCATTTCTCCCTATCAGAAACAAGATGTTAAAGGAAGCCAGCCAAGCGTGATCAATGGTGGTTCAAGGATACTTCCCATGAGCAGCTTTGCGTGTGTTAAGGGAGTCATATGGTGTACAGGCCTACTGTAACTTAAGTGGATGCTGGCATATAGGATGTATGAGACACAGTTCCACCACACCACTGGACAGCCAGCAAACTGCCTTTCATTACCGCAGAACCATGCTGTAGAAGTTAGACTTTGCGTGCCGGTATTAGTCACCAAAAACAGCAGCTCCACAAGCTCATGCCGTTGTGAGCTTGTAGATCCGCCATCGTTGGTGCCTGACAATGAAACCGGTACACAATCTCTAACACAAGGATGTAGTCAACTCTGCTTGGCGGAAAGGCTTGTACACACCACCGAAACACCAGACAATAAACAATCAACTTTGCATCTCCTGGGAAACACAATATCCAGTGTTCACCACAACACAAGACAGACCTAGAATTATATTCCCTGCTTCAATTTCTCCAGCTCAAGTGTACCATTTCTGGTATCTAGATCTATAAAGAAAAGAATTGTATATTATTATTATTACCCATATTTAAATTCAATACATTTATTTAGAGTATTGTCTTCATAATGGAGAAGCATCACTATACTCTCTCCATTCCAATCTGCATTCTTCACTGCTCGTCTCTAGATATACAGTGGCTGTTGCAAGCAGCTGATGTTCAAGTGATTCCGTCAGTTTGTTGATAACAGACCAACAAATATGTAAATATTAACATTAACCCGACTAGCAACGCATCATGGCATTGCAAAGATTCAAACTCGGATCTCCCACATGGAAACCAGGCATCTAGCGCTCAGTCAAGAGGGACCCCCTTCCCCCCACCATGACCACAGTTGATATTAGGCTTGTTGGGTTCAAGCTGAGCTACTCTGCTACGGGAAATCTAATCCAGGTCACGACATCAACCTAACACCCAGGTTTCGAACCTGATGCTCCTGTGTGGTGAAACCAAACATCTAGCTAAGCCAAGAGTGAACCAATCCTTTGCCAGGGAAGATAATATACTACTTCTGAGCTTCTGGTTGAGCTGCTCTTCTATACAAGGGAATATAAAAGCTACAATAGATTTTTTTATGGCGACCATCTACAAATACACACTTTGGGTGGGAAAACCAGGACCCGGGGGTCAAGTATGTGTACACCATGACTATTATTTCCTCTGTTTGTCTTCACCCCCTGCTGTGTCCCAGATATCAGCATGAAGGTACAGTATCGGGGCTAAAGGGCACATGGGAGGGTCATGATCTCCACTTCCGCAGAACTGAAGATGGGTTGCCTGCTCTTCAAAGGTCTTCTCAAGCATGCCTTTTCCTACATCCTGTGAGACAGAGCCTCAAAAAGCACTGCAGCAAGCAGTCTAGACTGACTGCATGGAGCTAAATATGGCGCACGTCAGATCTTTTTTTACACAACTCCTAGTTCATCACAGTACATGCCTTTTGAGTTGATGTTCCACGCAATGCTTGTGAATCTGAAAAACCTATGACGAATCTGTGTGTGTGTGTGTGTGTGTGTGTGTGTGTGTGTGTGTGTGTGTGTGTGTGTGTGTGTGTGTGTGTGTGTGTGTGTGTGTGTGTGTGTGTGTGTGTGTGTGTGTGTGTGTGTGTGTGCTGTCCAAGGAGCAGCTGAGGATGTGTTGTGGAAGATGATTAGGACCAACGGTTGCCAAGGAAAACCACAAACCTCTGCATCTTCCTGCGTATCATTTAATGGCCATATACTGTAGGATTGATCTCTGTATCTCGGTCTGTCTTTTTTATGCCCATGAATGGAGTACATGAGTGCCAGTTGATGCTTCCATGGGATTTTTAAATCACAATGCAGCTGCTACTTTGTGATTATCATGGGGAAATTGTGCTGAAATTGATGAAACACTGAAAGGCATCAATGTGTGACCAATTTGCAAGCAAGGCGCTACTACAATTGATCTTGATTTGATATTTTGGGTGCTCCTCATTCAAATTCCCAGATAATACATTCTCTTGCACTGAAAGTGATTACAAAAATCCCTCCTCAGTGACTCTGATGACTTACTGTTAAACATGCCATTGTCATAACGAGATAAGTACCTGTGAACAGCTATGTGCACTTGTGCCAAAGAACGTGCTCACTGTCGGGCAGAAATCTTCAAAGAATATCAATATTTCTACTTCACGTTCTACAAGATCAAATGTGTCACTATGTGACCTGTAAGCTTGTAGATCTGCTATTTTGACCATTAAGCTTTTCGTTCCATTACGTGAAAAAAAAAAAGGTTTTGGACAAGTTTTCCAAAGGTCAGCGACAGGACAGGGGAAACGAGGGATTAGGAAAACAAGAACAGTCAGCAGATGAGTGGCGTGTATTCATCAGGCCATTAGGTTTACCCTGGCACTGACGTTGTGGGATCCAGCCTGGTTTACACTTTGATGTTTGACGGACGGAGTCAGTTGCCAATCTACAAGCTCACAGCGTGTCACATCGCAATGCCTTGTGGCTATATTAAGGATCATCACCAGCCTCACAGAAGGAAAATGGAGGAGATGCAAGAGAAATAAGACAAGGAGCATAGAGGGAGAAAGTAACCTTCTGAAAGAGGTAGAGAAAGAGAGATTCAGAAAGTCAGATGTTTGAAACTGAGCGACATACAGAAATACAGATGTTAAATTAAAAAAATAGATAGAACTGTATGGTTGTAAGTGGTTGAAGTGTTGGAGTTCTGTTCAGAGACCTCGTCCAAAAACACACTGTAATGTAATTACAGTTCATCTTTACAGCTACAATCCGTAAGCTTTACGACCTCCATGGGATTCGATCTCTTCTTTCATTGACGGGTAGACAAACATGTCTACCAGTCAGTGAAATCCACACTTGTCCGGGAGAGAAATTAAGTTTATTACATTCTGACGGTACTACTGACAGCATGACTATACATGACTACATTTCTCTATTAAGGTGAAGTTATATTGGATTAACAAACTCTTCCAAGCAGACTAGTTAACATTTTAGTTGTTAAAATGACAGAAAATGGTCATTTTCAAAATGGCAGTTGCAAATAAGCTGTGCAAATTAACATTCTCTCTCCCATTTTTTATTTATGAATGATTTTATAATGATGATAATGATAATGTTAATGAAAGGCCTTGAAAGCTATCACACTGTTCCTCACAGGCAAACGATCACATAGTGAAGTCTGAGAATGAGAATGTGAAACATTTGAGCCTGCTGCCCTCATGTGGTACAGGGTGTAAGTTACAGGGGGAGGAAAGAAAACTATGGCAGGAAAGGGATTTTTTGACAGTAGTGCATTCTTACCAGCAGATGATGCCAAACACTAGCAAAAATAAACACAGGCTCAAAAGTAAGATTCTGAATCAATCCAACACAGGTCATTTCATTTCAAGTTAACCATTTAAAGGCCTTTTCCCCATTTTCAATGTATATTATGTATCTGATGACAGTATCAATGGGGAATCCAAGTAATAGAAACCTACCGGTACTAAACGGTAGATGTGTTTCCACAGCTCTTCTACGAGACAGTAGAAAAATGTGACATGATACAAATGTCATTTGTATCATGAGCAGTGAAGGTACGCTGAAGATGTTCAACCATTTAAAACATAGCTGATCTACAAACTCACACAGGAGATGTGAGCTTGCTAATCTACAGTCGTATAAAAGCAACATGCCAAAGTGTCAGGTAATTTCTGGTTGTTGCATTGCTGGAAGAGACCAGGGTAGAACTATAACGCTAAAATGATGACCTTGGAAATATGTCTAAGACTATATAACATTACAGTAGTTTACCAACATAGTAAGTGAGACAACCCGTCAAGACTGTCCTTGCTGCTTGACAGACCTGATCAGATAGAGCGAACACTGTCTGTTTCCACAAGCATAAACTAATATCCATGCCGCCATGAATGAAGCAAAGTTACTTGATAAAGTAACTGTTTCATTGAAAATGGAGGATCCCAGTGTAAACAAGTCGTAGTGCTTTTGGGGTTTTTTAATTGTTTAAAACTGTGCTTTCCTGTACCATCCACCCATCATCCTTCAACCGCTTATCCATAGTTGGTTCACAGGGTCAACATCCACACCAGAGAGCTCACTGTATCTCTAACGGAGACACCCGTCTGAGATAAATCATTTTTGCCATTTGATCCGCAACCCTATTCTTTAGGCTCATGACCATGACCAACCGTGACCTTGGTGAGAGTAGGAATGAATGCTTTCCTGTACTACGTTTCTAATAAATTACACAATGAATCCATCTATGAATCAATCCATCAATCAATGGGCAAGGCTTCTGACAGTTAGGGAAGTGGATGTAAAGGGGACAAGGGCACTTGATTTGTAAGTAAAGTAAATACTTCTTTTTTTTTCCCGCTACAGTTCCATTCATTGGTGTGAACTGTGATGAACCATGTTTCAAACATTATATTCCAAAATAATCTATATATCCATTGCATCAATCATCCCCATCCACCATCCAACATAATTCTTATACCACAAAAATTACTATAAGGCAGTGCTCTGTGAATTTGTGCCACTGACTAAAAAGAGAGAGTCAACTAGGCATTATCCAGGCTAGGCAACAAGAGGACAGGTAAGCACACATTGTTAAGCTTATAGATCAGCTAGCTTGCATGGATTAAAGCAAAATCGAATTTTACAAATGAAAAACTTTTTGGAATTTCTCGTAACTTCTTGGAATTCAAATTCCAAGAATGAAATGTGCGAAACAATGTGACAGGAGCCCCCCACAGAATAATTAACACAATTATGTGAAATGATGTTCTCGTGATATTGTTCCTGCTATTCTACATACTGCCGACCAGGTGTAGAAATCACAGACTGAGGCATTTTTGCATTGATGAAACAAATAACCAAAACCATTATGGTTTTTCAGAAGATAATGCTAGTTTGACCACAAATAACTAGAAAAGTGCCCTCTGGGCACAGGCCAGGTCAGGTTGTGGCCTCCTGGTGGGGCTATAATAGGCCAATGTTAAAAGGGTGCCATTATTCTTATGACTTTAGCATTTGGATGATTTGAGGCATTTTGTGCAAAAAATGTGTTTTGCAAATGTCCACCTGTTGGTGGCGCTATAACAAGCCATTGTGAAAAGAGTGGAATATTTTTCTCAGGCTTGTATTATAGTGCGTTAAAGATTTTATGTAAATTGCCTACTGTGTTCATCTTTACAAAGTGGAAAATTTGGGACAGGGGTTAATGGTTGGCATCCAGAGAGTGTGTTTACAAATTGTGGCATCGATCGGGTTAACGGTTTGGGAGATTTTTGCAAAAAAAAAAAAAGGCAAAAATTGTCACACAATGATTTTTGCAAAACGATGGCAAAAATGGCCCTCCTGATGGCGCTATAACAGGCTGTTGTGGAAACACACACAGATTTCTGGCAAAAAATGGCAAGAATCGGCCTCCTGGTGGCGCTATAACAGACAGAGGTTTGGGAAAGAGGTTCATGGTCGGCATCCAGGGAATGTGTGTGCAAATTGTGCCATCGATCGGGTTAACGATTTGGGAGATTAGCTGGTAACAGACGGACACACACACAGATTTTTGGCAAAAATGGCAAGAATCGGCCTCCTGGTGGCGCTATGACAGGCCGTTGTGGAACATTTGGGGCAGAGGTTCATGGTTGGCAACTTGGCATCCAAGGAGTGTGTGTGCAAATTGTGGCATCGATCGGGTAAACGGTTTGGGAGATTAGCTGGTAACAGACGGACACACACACAGATTTTTGCCAAATAATAAGGCCTGAGCAGAGGTTCATTGTTGGCATCTGACGGACGGACGGACGGACGGTGAAACATATGCCTCCGGCCTGGTGGAGACAATAACTAAACAAAGCCAATTGTCTATTTTTGCAGTGCACTTGCTTCCATACAAGACACGCTTGATTCTATATTGACTTTCCTATTTGTGCAGTTTTGGCACGAAAAAGTTTGAAAACCACTTATACTATTTAGTTATACTATTGTGATAACAACATTAGATTATTTTAATATAGTGGCCAATATGGCATTCTAACTGTAATGTTTGAATATTTCCATAGAAATGGAAACTAAAATCAATCCTACAGTATAAGAACAATCAAACAAGGATCAAGTTCTTACTTGGCATACAGGTAGCAAGATACAAGTCCATGTGCGACATCAACATAAACAACGGCATGCAAGCAGTGTGGGGCGTGTGTCAAAACACTTTCACCTACAATGACATTCCCAAAATAGGGAAGGCCAGGTTGACTGTATTTAAGTGCCACGGTGGTTCTCAACACAGTGGCTTGCCAGTTACAGGGAGGAAAAGGGCCTGGACGCCTGGCATGTGGGCTAGCTGGACGCTTGCCCGGCCAGCGAGAGCGAACGTCGACCCAACACGGCCAATCTCACACACATCAAAGCGGCGCTGACAGGAAAACACAAATCAACAGTCGCAGTCGCAAATTAGGGCAGAGCACGGGAGCGTTTCACAAACAGCCACACCAAACCGGCACATTTCATTTTCACCCGTTCTCATCACAGGGACATATACAGGTCATCAAAGCAGAAGCAAACAAAAGCTATGTGCGTTTATGACATTGCTAATTATGGCTAATCAGCTAAAATGATCTCATTGTATACATAAGTAACATGAAGCGGATCTTAAAAAGGACGCTATAATTGCATTTTCTCTCCAGACAAACCGTTGCGGAGTGTGGGCTCTTTTTCCATGCACCTGTGTGCCTGCATGTGAGCCCTCTGTGAGAAGACAGCCATCAGATAGAGAGAGAGAGATAGAGAGCCATCAGTATCACGTCTGTGGATTTGCCATTTTTAGCCAACTGGCCACAAAATGCGACGTGTCCCGTTATGTCACATTTTTTTGAAATGCCGTTGGTCGATGGCAGACGTGGAGAGTCTTCATTTTGGTGGCCAGCAAAAACAATAATGCTATGGTTCGATAAAACCCTATATGGACGGGGAGCATTTTAATGTACGGTCTCACACCAAGCCTCTTCCTATAGCATTGTGTCTCCAGTGTGAAAGTGTACTGAAGCCATACAAAGAAATACGTGAGGTGTGGCTTTTATAGATTTTTCTGCTCCGGTTAAGTCACAAGGACACATACTGTATGTGCTTATTGCGTTTCAATACAGCATTAACATCATACTTGTATATGGAGTTACAGTACAGTGTATGTGGAGTTACGGGGGGGGGGTTGGGGGGTCCAGTAGGAATCAGATATTATTCAATTACAAACCAGACGCAGTTGCTTGAGCATTTCAAGTCAGGTGGCTCAACCATATAACTACACACACCCATAAGCATCTGGTTCTGTTCAAAGAAAAGACTTGTGCCGTTTCCTACCATGATACACACCAACATAGCTTAAAGAGCAGCAGAGGGAAAGAGAGATTCAAAGAGAACAATGGCTACACAGAAAGAAAGGTATGGTGGTTTGGGTGCTCACACACATACAGTCTGTGTGACAGGCACTGACGCCAGTTGCATAGTCACTATCCCGTTAGAGCTAGTGAGGACACTGCAATCTGTCATTATATAAAACCCATTGCTATATTTAGCCGAGATATCTTAGGAAAAGGAGAGTTGGGAGGATCTGTACTTGAGGATCTGATCCCAAGAGTAGCATATCTTTAAAGTGATGTTGAACTACAGTAGAATCTTGGGCCGTACGGCTACCTGGACATGATATACTGCTGTAAGTTCAAATGTTGTCAATCATCTTCATCTGTCGGTCCCGTCCCGTGCTCCATGTGAAAGGAGCAGGGAATCATGTGCATTGAGACCTGAGACCAGATCCTGCAACGATTTCATGTCAAGGACCACAAAAAGTAAATGTAATTGGCCACCGAACCCCCATCGGAAAATAATTTGTTCCTGGGACCCACCTGAAGCAAAGAGAAGTTAAAAACGTTTGCTGTGAAAGAACGTATTCACAAACTGCGGCACCATTTCTATTAAAAAAAAATAATGGTAACACAAAATTTACCCATAGATTTATTCTGAGATGTAGAGCATTTTTGTGTGTTTTTTTTACTATTACTGAGCATCAGATGTGATAATGATTAAAGTGGTTAAAAGGTAAAGTGACAGAGATGCATCCCAGATCATTTGTGTGTGTGTGTGTGTGTGTGTGTGTGTGTGTGTGTGTGTGTGTGTGTGTGTGTGTGTGTGTGTGTGTGTGTGTGTGTGTGTGTGTGTGTGTGTGTGTGTGTGTGTCACATTAATTGATGGATCAGCAATGTCAACGTAAGTGATGATGATGCTCACATACTATATGTTTGCCATTAGGCAAAGTAGGCTAAACAAAATGAATATAGTGTATTCAATGATGAATTTGAAATCCATCGTGTAGTACCAGCCTAGTGCACTAGGGGCCCCCAAGAGTAGCTACAATCTGTGAACCTGCTGCTCGATCCTGATTGGAGGAGAATTCACCCTCCACCTGGGGAACTTTTATTAGCTCCTCTGCTAACGTGGGGGAGGGGAAACTCCATATATGGTCTGCACACTTTATAATAGAGCATTTTAACAGATTTTTTTGGGGTGATATCTGACAAAAGTGAAATCACTTCCCCTACCTTTAATTTAGTTGCAAAAGGTGTAATACTTGTTATTGCTATGCATGAGAGTAAATGGAGGGAAACTACAGTTAAACATGAGTTGAAGAATCTGCACTACTGTACCTTTTCCAAGTATCAAACCATTATTGGAAAGTGGCAACAACTGTCTAGGGTATACGAATAGCTTTGGAAGGTAAAAATAGTTGTGCCATTAAGTCAGATTAAAGATTATAGTTTATTACGGTGTAGCAGTTCATGCATCACAGTTAAATTGGGCTTCCTTATTTAAATGCATTTGCCTTTAAATCCTCAAATTGTAACTAACAAGGCTGAAATGTGCTGACTCGTGGGGTAAAAAACAAAGAAAAAAAGACAAAAAAAAAACATGGCAAGTCAAGCCAGGTTCGTTTAATCATAGGGGGGCTTGGCACTTATGGCAATAAATCACACTTCTGTCTCGAGATGCAATCTCCGCAAACAATGGCTTACCATCTGCCACGGGGCAAGCTGGGCTCAGAGTTTATCTACAACTGCAGGAGTCGTGGCGGACGGTGGATGTACACTATGGCCTGTGGGACGGGAGGAATTCATTTCCCACATTTCACAAGCTGAAAACATACGTGTATACTATTTATGGAAACAACAAGGTTGTCATTTCCACAGACACGGAATGTAATAAGGTGGTGAAAAGGAGTCCTACAGACCTCTCAATCAAGGAACCTCAACACAGCCAAAATTCAACGGTGTACAGTATGTTCATGATAGAGCAGTCACATACTACATTATTATGTAGTATATTATTATACTACAGGCAGGTGAAATACCTGAGAGGAAAAAAACAGAAGGACTACACCTGTTACCATACAGGTTTGCTGTGTGAAACAATGAAGGGTAAAGAGGGTTCTTCATGTGGCAGGAGCTCAAATGCTGAGCTGGCTAGTGTTTTCAAATAGGAACACTCACATCTGCATTTAGATCTATGGGAAAGCAAATAGGGTCGGAGATTGTGTACTGTCAAGCAAGAACAGTACATCAAGGGGGATATTATAGTAGGGTTCGAGTGCATAAACCCCTCATTACAGAGATGAATGCACTTTTGAGTAAATGGTACACAGGCCATAGCCACTGGTCTGTGGAAAAAACGTGAGATGGTCAGATGAGTCATCCTTTACCGTATTCTAAAAGTACTTGAGTGCATGTGTGGCAAGAAAACAACACAAACGCTTGACCCCTACTGTGAGGAAGGATCTGTGGATGCTGTGGGGACATTTCCCTGCCAGGATTTGCGTCCTCTTGTCCCATTAAAGGGACAAACTATCCGTGCAAATCAATACAAAGTCACGTTTGTACCCTGGTGGGTAGTGGTGCAGCGGTTTCGTCCTGATGAGACCAATCCACAGGGCATAATGGGTCATTGTCATTGGATGGTCTGATTGAGTATGAAATATAAAATGGCCTTCCCTCTCACCAGATCTCATAAATGGGAAGTTTTATTCAGACATGATGACGGCACTCTTCACTTCACTACCACCGTCAAAACAACAAGGAATATCTGGCAATTAATACCAAGGCACAATGAAACTGTTCTGGTGGCTCGTGGCAAAACACAAACAAGACTTTTTTTTTTATATATATATAACCACCTCACAAATTCATTACTTTGCCTAACACCCACAGTGACATTGTGGGTGCACTATTAAAGTTTCATTAAGTACGGTAGAGATAGTAACCGCAGCTGGCAGCTGACTTGAATAGTCAGAATACAAGTGTATTAAAAACTGTCCTTGTTAACAGCTACTTTCATCTGATTACAACTGTTACACACTTTGCAAGTATTGTTTTAGATACGACAATTCTTTCAACAGGGATGTGCAACGAATGTTAAAGGGGCAGGGGCTGGAATTCCATAAGAGGGCAATTTTGGATAAAAAACATTTAGCAAAAACAGCAGATCTAAAAGTGACAAGTCCTCACCGTGTCGCAGGCTCGCAGCACACGTCTATTTTTGGGGTGCTAGTGGAGATGCAGTGTACCAAATGGATTTCCACATTTTGTTCAACACAAAATGTAGCATTCTAAGTTCAGGAGACGTGGGGGAATTCTCCTGAATGTTGCCTTCCATAGTAAATGTTCTCTTCAGGACTGGAGAGGGCAGTTTTTTTCAGAGGGTAAAAGGGGCAGGGGCGCAAGCCTCTTTTGATGCCTAGTGCATGTTTTTCAATCCCTCATTCCTTCTGATTGTGAATGAAAATAAAAACGGACAGAAAAAAAAGTATAGTGTCTGTGGATGTTTTAGTTGATTTCTTGTTTCGTTAGGCTATCAGTATTAGAGCTCTATAACATTGACGTATTAGTATTAAGTTGTATTATTATTACTACATTACAGTATTTTTGTCAGCAGAGGTACGACTTCCACCTTCATGTGAGCACTTTCCTTGCTAAAGTCCTGCTCTGTTCAGTTCACCTCAGCCATGAGCCCAGAAGGTATTACAAGTCATCATGACTTCTAATGCCTCCTGTCGTCGTTATAGGTGGAAGGTCCTGGAGGATGATGTAGACATAACCATGCTTCTCTTGGCATTTAGCCCAAGACCAACAATGGCACACACTCTGATCAAGAGCTCTTGTGTGCCTGCCCTGCGTGATCAGATAGCGAGCAGATGTCAACCTCAAACCCATGTGAAAAATTACCCTCTGAAAATAGATGCAACGCACTGTGAGCATGTAGATCGGCTATTCTCGACAAGCGACACCATCGTACGACAAAAGTATAAAGGGGATTTTCAATGAGAGGGAAGTAGGGAGAAATAGCCAGCAGCTTGGCAAGCGGGCGCAGTAAGCGGGTTTATAACCGTTAAAAGTATCCCCTTCATGCTTGCCTCACACACACCACTGCCCACTAGTCTGCTCACCAGTTGAATCATTGTTAACTTTACGCACCACAGTTGTGGGCATTCATGACAAAATTGAGCCATCAGTGGCAGGCGGCATAGCGACGTTCTGTTTGTTACAGGACTATTAAAAATGCAGAATGTATTACTTGCCCTCTGCGATTTCATTCATAGAACTTTATAAGCAATTATAATGTAGTTCCCTGGACATTTATGAGAGTGCCTCTGCGTGGCAAAATGGTGTGAGAAGGGGCGTATTGTTAGACGTTGTCTACATGATACATTTAGAAATCAGAAGGGAGACCGGAATTATGAGTTCCACTTCCAGGAGGCCACCAAACAACACCCACGCAATCATGTCTAAAAACAGGTGATGTCAGGGGAGTTACGGTTCACCAGAAAATTGAGCCCTATGCCTGTCAACTATCAACCTTTAGTGATGATGACAGTGCCGTCTTTAACTCTGTCGATTCAAATAGGACTTTGACAGTGCGCAGCCCCTGACGGCATCATCGCAATACTGCTTTTTTTTAATTATTTAATAAAAATGTGCTCACTTCCTTAAAACGAACAAACGTGATTTAAGAAGGACCTGCTGAAGCATCAGAACAGAAGTCGTTCTGGCTCTCGAGACGTTCTGGCCCGTTATGTACCGTGCAGTATGCACTCCAACTGTTATTGTTGCGTGCAAAACAGAAGCTTAGCTTATCTAAGCGCAAACACAGATCAAGGCACAAACACAAATCAGGACATAATTTAGAACGACAGACATAACAGTGTACATACCCACCCTGAAGAGTGATGGCTAGCCTGGAAAATACACACACAAGCATACATTTCTTAACGCCGAAGCGTTTATGGGCTTCCTCGACACTTTCAAACAAAAACAAACTGGTTCATTAAGGGGCTTACACTTCAAATAAGTCATCTAAGGTTTGAAAATAAGGCTAGAAGTAATCCGGGGTGAGCCAGGATTAAGTCAAGAGTGAGCTTTTTGTTCACCATCATGTTTTGAATTTCAGTTGTTGACAATTACTTGCAATGAGCCTCCCCTCAGAGACCCAAAGTAGAGACAACATGGCTGAAGGGTCTGTAAACTGTCCATTTCCTCAATACAATACAAAGCATGCTAGGAACAGACACGTACAGCAAATCATATTCGCATACTGGTACTGTACAAATTGTTATAGTCTGCAGGCTCAGAGTATAAACGGGTGGATCTGTGTTTATTTAGGAAACACTGGTCTGCTGTATATTGACTTGAATTTTAGAAATATTGCATACACACTCCTTATCAGCACAGCGTCACACTGTAACTAATTGTTTGATAATCCACAAGCTATATAAAGGCTGAATAACTGCAAGATCTGCTAGAGCTGCTAGTTTGGAAAATGTTCGCATTGTGGAAATGTGTGCGCACAGTCACATGCGCGCGCGCACGCACAGTCATATGCGCGCACGCACACACGCACACGCGCACACGCACACGAGCACACACACACACATACATTTTGGACTACAGGGTCAAAGTCAATCCATGCATTTTCCTCAATATCTCCCTTTTGTGGCTGAGGTAGATTTCAAAATGAAAATGCAATCTTTGATGGAAACAGCAGATGAAAATAAACAACAGAAACAACAAGGAATGTCAAGTAAAAGAACAGTGTCCAAAAGTGTGCTGTACTGCACTATACGTTCCATCTACTGCCTCTCAGTAAGCAGGCCCACCTTGCACGTCTCTCCCAGAAAAACCCGCTAATTTAAAGTAACATTTGTGGTGCTGTGGGAGCATTTAAAATGCATGCATCAAATTAACCCGACACTTTCCAGTCTCATAAGGGAGCATGTGTCATGGATGACTTCATAGCCTCACTTATAAAGCTGCATATAAACATGGCTACCGTTGCCATGTCAACATATAAGTGGATACACGTATATATGTTCATCTCAAGGGCATTTCAGCTTGAGCTGAAGTAGTGTTGTACAGTGCCACTGCTATGAGCGGCTGGTGTCTCCATAGATGACTGCATTGTTGTCATTAATTTGAAAGCGAGATTACAGGTTCTACCATCTCAATCTGTTTTCCAGGCAATCATGCTCTTCTCTGAATCCATCATGGCCATGAACAAAGGGCTCATACCATGTCCCACATCTTAACACTCTCCGTCTATACAAGGCCAGCCCTTTTTCATATTTTTGGAGGTAGCCAGTGCCAGTTTTTTTCATCAAAAACTCATATTTCATATTTCGGTCCATGTTTCCGCACGGACAAGTTAGTTGGCCGCACACACTTCCGGTTCCGGTTTGGTAGGTCTCTTGTTATTGTCTATCAATGGTGGATGCGGTCGCTGCTAGCTGCTGTTAGCATGGGGATCGAATTAAACCGGCGCCGGTAACTACGTCATTTACAGTAGCGTTTACGTCAGCAGCATCAGTCGTTACTGTAAATCATAATGATAACGAAAGACGTAGATCTATTTCAATGGCATGAAAACTCTTAAATGTCTGCCATCTATACAAGGTCACTACTGTACATATTGTAGGAATGACATGAATTATTGCTGCTGTGGACATTCCACATAAGAAAATGTTTAAATAGTTCCACTACCTAGTCACCACAGCCCATGATCACTGTTGCTGTATTATGTGAATGCATTTTACATATGTTAATGTATTTGTGTATCTTATGTAATGTAAAGTTTTCATTGTTGAAAACAGGTCATTGTTGAACAAGTGGTCATGTGGGCATGTGGTCCCTGAGTTTGTTTCTTCAAATATATAATACCTTGGCCCTGAACTAAGAACATTGGCCATTTGAGCCACGGACCAACAACGGACCAACATTTGGGAGGTTTCATTTAGCTTGAAAGCTAAATTTCAGCCCACAACTGTACAACAGGCAAACATCGATCAAAATTGATCAAAAACACTTTGAAGAATGACTAGAATCCTTGTAAATTACAGTAAGTAATTCAGATGATCAATGATAATAGGTTCTTGTGAGTGTACTGTAAATGTGTTGCATTTGGTAGTGTTGAAGATCTGTAAGCGTACATTTGATTTCCAACTAAAGTGATTTAAAACAAAATCATATATGCCAGCGCAGAAAGACAAAGCCAGCACTTCAATTGTGTGGAATCTGTGGCAGAATGTGTGAAACAAAGATAGTTCTGCCTGTCTTCAGTGTCTTGTCTATTTTGAGTATGCGTTTCCCTTTATAGCTCCCTGTAGACATACAGTACCTCATTTGGGACAATAAAGTCTCGAATTTGACATGACAGGAGGCGCAGCAGCCGTTGCTCAATATTACAAGTTAGCTCCAGACAAAAAAAATCGAAGAAAAAGATGGCCACTGAGAAATTACACTGCTGGGTTACAGGTTGACAGTGGTGAGTTAAGGCCAAGCAGTGTGACTGTAATTGTCCACTTTAGTTAGAAAAGGCACTGTCTTGTTTTTGGAAGAGATTTGCGATTTGGAAGAGATTTGCTTTGTTAAAAAGAGAGCTGCAAGAAGAGGATCAAAACAAAAACCTATAAGACAACCTCATCTCTGTGGTTTGCTATGCCAATAAAACAAACCTCGGTCCAAAATAAAGATAGCCTATCAAAAAATGCAGCAAAGGAGAAATTATTTTGTATAGCAGTTGAAAAAAAAAAGAAAAAACAGACCTGGCAGTCACAATTCCATAGTGGACACTGAGGTAAAGGACGTGGTGCGCTTGGTGAGAGCATTCTGGTATTTTTTGCATCTTAATACCATGTTTGAAATGAAATTGCTGACTTAAATCCTTCTTTTAGTTTTGCAGGATTACCATCAAAACCAAAGCACGCGGTTACCAAGAATGGCCCCCATCTTGTTGGTGAAATTAAGCATTAATTTTCTACTGCTGCCCTTCTCAAACATCCATGTAGTAAAACAATGACACACTCAGTGACTTCAAAGTGAACCACAGTTGCACATGTGTGTACGGCATGGGTAGTAAAAATTTCTGTGAGTTTCTGGGACAGTGGCAATGGTTAGTCCAATGGTTATTTTTTGGTCCAGTGAAGCAAATTTGGTAACTTTAATTATGCGTATAAATGATTTATACTGTACATAAATTAACATTTTAATCATTTTTTTTTACCAGGTTCACTAAGATTTGGTTGTATTTTGACAATCTTTGGCAGTGGATGATTATGTCATACTTTCTTGCAGACAGTAAAAAAGACTTGGAGATTCAAGCTTCATGGCTACTCACCTAGAATAGTGTGAGAGTGTTGGACTGTGTACAGAACAGAGAAAAGGCCATGGGCATGGGCTCAACAATGTTAGTAGAGGTCATCCTCTGGGGGTCATGAAAGTACACAATAAATGCTATAGTAATCCAGCCAGTACAAAGATGTCTAAAGTGGAAGAGGAAGACGTCATCGTGATTTCCTTTTTTGTGTGTTTTTGTCCGAAAACCGCAATATCCTTCATTCTCCAAAGAGAACTTCTATGCCTCACTGAAAGTGGTTTGCAGGAAGTTTCATAACTACCTCTTATGTACTACCGTCTCCTACCCTGAGGTAGGAGTATTTCTGTTCCCAGTAAAACTTTCATCACCATTCCTAGGGGTTACTCTGAGGCGCTTGATATACAGTATATACGGCCCCGAGTTGTGGCTGAAAAGGTTGCTGGTTTGTATCCTGGGACCTTTTCAAAAAGTGTGGGCGAGGACTGAGAATGAATGAGAAAAAAACCTCCCTCCCTCCTCAACAGCCTCAATTAAGGTGCCCTTGACCTGTTGTAACCCCCGACTGCTGCCAGCAGCACTATTCAGTAGCCAGTGTTGGAACTCTGCGGTACAGTACAGTATAACTGTACTGGCCACCTCCCAGGTGTGTGAAACACACCATTCATAGCTCAAACAACTTTCTGTGGGTAAATAAAGGTTAAAGTAAAGGTTGATCATCGGTCAGTTCAGAGAGACGGGACAATTTTAGATTTTCCTTTAAAAACGCTGCATGATTTGTGCCTACGCACAACTGCAAACAGAAGGTTCAGCATTTGAACAGTCTTTGCTTTCGAATAGGTGTGTGGCTTTGAATACCTCAGAATAATTGTGACTAAAGGTGACAGATTATATAATGAAACCCTGCAGTTTTGCAACCTCTTCTATGAAAGCCAGGCGGAACATGTCTATGTGTGTCTGATAAGAGGATTTTAAAATGCTAGGCTTACAAGCCATTCATGACCTCCTCAAACAATATCCTCCTCAACAACGCCCAACAAGTGAATAATTAATACATGTAGGTGGACCTGGATTGGCCATGTGCTCAGACATCAACGGGACCCCACGGGTCACATTACACTGGATCCCAGAAGGCGATCCAAGAGAGAGAAAGGGAGGACAATTGAGAAGGAGCTACAACAACATGAGAGCTGGCTAACCATAAAGAAGATGGCCAAATACTTTGTGGGCATTGGAGACAGAGCCCCCACTTGGTTCAAACGTGTATTCACTCAGAGGTGTACTAGGGTTGGAGTCTGTTCTCTATGATTTCATGCTGTGTTTATCTTCTGAATTATTGCAGCATGTTTGCAAGTTCTACTGTTCTTCTACAACTGAGGATGATCACGGTCAGTACTCACGACTCAAGACTTATCCTGCTGCCTAAAAATGTGTGCAGTGACAGTGACTCTGCATATAGCCTTGTCCAACTGCATTCTATGAAAAATTACTTTCACCCCAAATAATACACATTTTATTGTCCCCTGGATGTTGTGATGTCATTAGTCTCCATCTCTCTCTCACTGGTCGAGCTCTGGTCAAATGTCACACACTGTCTCACAGAGATTACGCACATTTGTATTCACTATTCTTGACTGACAGTTATTGCCATATGTCATGATTTTACTCTTTGCATATTATTGATAAGATGCTCATTACTAAATGAGTAAACATAGTAAGTGGTGGGAGAGAGCAATTGTTGGAGCTTTGTCTTGAGTGGGGCCAGCTGTTTCAGACTGTTTGGAATCTGAATTCTGAACCACTCCCCATACAGTTTGCTGACTTTTTGCTGAATGACTGATTCATTCCCAGTGGATTTATTTTTTATTCTTTTTATTTTTATTAAAATCATTTCACAGCATAATGTGTAATGCTTTGTGTACTTAGGGGAGAAAATGAAACCTCTATTTCCACTTCATGTAACATGAATTTGGATATGGTTCATTGCTAAAGCGAAGGCATGTTAAGAATGAGTATATGTAGATGGTGCACTTATTATACAACTTTAATCTCATTCAGGGTCAGCATCCTATAGTGAAAATCTGTAGAACCCTCCACAAATAGCTGTTGACATGTGCCATGCCCATTTTGTGAATCAAGCTGACAGGGAACTGTCCCTTCAAACCAGCCTCAAGTAACACTATTTTGTATTGTTTCTCCACAAGTGCCATAATCTCTGGGAGAGATTACGGTAAAAACTATAAAAGCAAAAGTTATGACATCTAAATTCACTTCAGAACACAAGTTACATCTAGGAAGCACAGATTACAAGACATATTTAACAACATTGGTGAGCAAATAAATCACAGCTGTGTCTCTAAATGAAAACACAGATAATAAAAAATGTTGTGATGTGTGATTTTTGCGTCACTAACGTGTGTGCCGTGTGAACACACAATAGATATGAAATCCTGTTTAATCCAACTATAGTCTGGGAATGATAATAGCATATAAAGTGTGTTTACTATATGTGCATCAGCTGTGTTAAATCTCACAGCAGAGGTAGTTAAACCATTCATGAGATAATTCAGGGCTTGCTCTTGATTCAGTTTCTCTGAGCAACACAGGGCTTTTCTTTGAGAAGGAGGGCCACATGCTTCTGAACTTTTTACCAAAGTGCATTCTCCATGCTAAGAAAGGGCTCGGGGAGCCTTCCCAGGCCAACACCTAAAATAAAATCAAAACCGACAAAAACAACAGCAGACCTGAGAGCAGCGAGAGGAGCCTAGCAGGGGAAGTCAGCAAGGATTTCATAAGAGGGCCACCCGGGCTCATACACTAGTTTCAACTTTAGCAATAATACACAATCAGTTCAATGTTGATGTAATTAGGTGATGTAACAACTTTAGCATGCAATGGACACTACACGAAAAGGTGCATTAAGGAAAGTGTGGCTTGATATAAACATGTATCTCAAATGTTTTATATTTCACAAGACCTTGAATATCACAGAGACTTGAATGAATGGATTTTGTTGTTTTGGTAATTCAGAGCCTATAATTTGAGGAGAATTATCCTCCATAGGGAACTACTGCTGATCATCTAATTATTGGCAATTATTGGCAAAAAGAGAAAAAGAAAAAATGGCAATGCAGGGTTTTAGTGTGTGACAGAAATTGAGAAGGCTTGAAATTTATGCAATTATTGGCAGGCACAGTAACAACTTCCAATATACATTCAATCCAGTGGGATTTTGGATTGTTGTTTTATTTGGTGGGGTGGTGGTTTGCGAAGGGGTTCATTTGAAAAGGTTTACAGACTAGGATGTTTACAATCCACATGGACCAGAATAGCTGGGCTCCTTATGCCATCATCATTATTTTGAGAGTGGTAAACACTGCTTCCTTCAAAAAAGCACAAACATAACAGTATCGTAGCTGTTTAAGACGTCTTGGTTTGGCTTCTCACAACTGACTTGCCACAAAAAAACCCACGCAACATCCACAGGAGATAATTCAGAGCCAGATTCCAAGCCTTCCATCATCTGTGTTCCACAACCCACCTACAGTAATACTGACTGACAGAGTGAAGATAGATTAATACAGTACAGATTGATGCAAAGTGTAATAGTGGAAAAACAGAAAGTCGAGAACCGTGGCTTAATCAAGGAGTGCTACTGATACAACTATAGTAATCTTCCTGTTGCATTCTGGTGGACTGTGAAATCTTACAGTTTATATACTGTAAATTACCAGGACCTTGGCGAAGCTTAAACCAGACACAGCTGGATTCATTGCAACCATTAGGCCTAAGTGAGGGTTTGGGAGCCTTTAAATTGAGTCTGCATAGCTTAAAGAATGTTCCAGCATTTGCTTGTCACATAAGTCAAACCAGCTGACAACACAACAAACTTACTTTGTTGAAATACCTGCATGTTGGCATTTTTTATCATATATCACAATCCAAAATATAGTTTCATAAATCCCTAGAAGGCCCAGGTATATTTCTACTTGAGAAACTGTTTTCACCCTTACTACTAGGTTGTACTACCATGATCTATTAAAAAGCAACAAAAAATATATATGCAAAATAATTAATAAAATATATATTTTGGGAGATTTTGTAATATGATGAATGTACATGTTCTAGACATTCTAATGATCACAAAAATATATTCATTGCAGTCATTTTACTTACTTTTATTAGGGTTAAAGTCTAAAGGTCAAAGGTTAAAAATCAGAGATTGAAGAGGTTAATTGCAGCCTGCGGGGTGTATTGGTATAATATCATGACCAATTGCCATGAAATACTAAACAATGAACATCAACCATGATATTTATGTAAAAAAAAAACAACAAAAAATAATAATTTAAAAAACATTTTTAAAATAATTAAAGGATGAATGTTGCTAAAAATCAAGGGCCTTCAAGGGATAATGATCTACAGTATAGTGGGACAAATAAATACAGGGGTATTTATTCTAAACATTGATGACATGACTCTCCAATAACCAGAACGGTCACACCGTGGCTATGACTCAGCTCACTAGTACTCCACTTGCCTCAAATAGTACAGGGACATATTCATCAGTTCTCTGGCTATGTTTTTTTTTGTCACCAATGGGTGCTCCCCTAAAAAATGAAGTCTCTTTGACTTCCTGATTGGTTAGTCATTTCGAACTTTCTTTTTTCTCTGACCAATGACAAAGCTTCTAGGGAATCTCTGAATGCAGATTAAGGCCCCTGGATATATCTCAGACTAATTGTTGGGGGGAACATTTTACTCATTGCTGGCTGTCTAAATCAAAAAATAAAAAGACAGGATCTAGTTTAAATTGTGAAATATATTGGGGACCTGAGTGTGTCAGAGGCATAATAAAAAAGGAAAAAGAATGGTTATGGCAGCACATTCTCTGGTATGTCCAGCGTTTTTTACGGCAATTTACTTCAAACGAGCCCATTACTAGCTCCTAAAAACAGGTCTAAAATGAGAGTGAAATCTGATTTTCAGCGCCTGTGACCTTAATTCCCCTTTCTCACAAACTCAAAATCTCTGCAATGTTTTAATGACTTGGGCGATATTTGTATTTGTCAAGTTGCCAAAAGTCCAACAGGCTACAGATTGGGGTTACTATTCTGAAATGCAGATTTGCCTCGGGTCGGTCAGAGTTCCGACCGTGTTTTTTTTTTTTTCCGGGTCCCTATAATTGTACCCACATTCAACCAGGAGGTCCAACATCAATCCTTCCATTCATAAAGCTGCAAGTGCCTCTTAGTGGCATATTGGGTTTATTAAAACGTTAAATCTGGGCCCCGGTCACATCCAAGCTCTAACGGCTCTATCTTTAGCACCCACTTTCCAGTCTTCCCACTGGTCCTAGTCACATCAACCTGCAATTATTTTCTCTCTTCTCTCCCAGCTATCATGGCATCCTCGGTGTCCTGGGAGTTAAATCTACTGAAATGTCGGCAAGAGACAAAATAAAGTGAAAAAGCTTTCCTTTCGGATGTCTCAGACGTCTGTGGTGATAGAGAAAGAGCGAGGCAGGGAGAGAAAAAGACACATGGATGGGGATGGGAGCCTATTTCTCCCACTGGGTACCAAAAGCTACAAATCTACAAGCCACAACATGTGGGTCACAATGTGACACGTTGTTAGTTTATAGAGAGCGTATGATATTCAGGAGGTACTACTTGCCAACCAGTATGTGTCCTAAAGGTCTCAATGGGCCTGAAAATTAAGGCCTGGCCCTAACTGGGCCCTAACAGTTCAGGCCCGGCCCGGTTTGGGCAAAATTTGAGAATTCGCCACAGATTAAAAATGAAATGGCAATCAGCACCATCTTCATAATAGCTAAATACAGAAAATAACTAATATTCTTACTATAGTAAAAAAAAGGCCCGATTTTAGGCCCGACCCGGCCCTAAATGTAAGGTCGGGCCTGTTCGGGTTCGGTCCTGATCGGGTTCGGGTTCGGGTTTGAGAACTCTAATGTGTCCTGCCTGACACCAGGGTTGAATTCCCTCATTGGAAAAACAAACCATTGGGAAAATGACTGAGGTCCACACATATTGATGTTACAGCACCGTACTGGGACGCCACCTCCCAATCCCCCACCTGCAACCACTCCAAATGTGCTTCAATAAGTAATACAATAGGTAGTATTGTATTGTAATATAATCAAGAATTACGGTTAATTTCTATTAAAATATACAGTACAAACTATATAAGCATACGGCTGGGTTTATTAAAACAATTTCCAGGTTGCAGGTATAAAATTTATATAACATATGCTGTGTAGAGAATAGATAGATGTATTGTGCTTGTCTACATTTGCTTTGTATTAAAATATTTCTATTGCAAAATGTTGCATTCTAATTTTACATTATACTGGTATATTAATACGCTGAAAATGTCCCTACTATATGTTAATGAAAGTGCCAATTGCACAAAGCATTTCTTTCATACCAAGATGACTGTATATTACATACAGTATGAGAGGCGTTTTAAAGTTTCTACAATGTTTGAATCTGAATCTGAATTTGACACTAGTTGTTTTTTTTATAAGGAGAATAAATGGACTGATACCTGGAAATCAGGCTATTGCCCTAGAATAGGCAGAGTAAACATTAGAGTCCTGTAACACTTTTAATGGCATTCTGCTGACGCACATGAAATGCGCTCTCTCCTCTGACATGTATATTATAAGGGCACCCAACTGTCGTCTGCCACACTCCCCGAGGTCTTTCCAGGATGTGGGATGCACACTTAGGTAACCAGTCGCATTAAATCACAGAGTGCCCAAATTTAGATTAAGGAGGTTTTAATCTTGTCACACCAAAAAACAAAAACGAAAGCACAGGGAACGAATCTGACGTCCAAATGGTAGTGCCACAGTGTGGTCACTGTTGCTTTCATGGCACGATGCAGCGGAGTGCTTGTGGAACTTAAACAGCTGTTTAAGTGTTGCTGACTCCACCCCTGCCCCGCAGCTCTGTCATTTTACCAGAAACGTTTGCCAAAGATGCCCAAGGCTTAACAGGCTTTCTTCCGTGGGCCTCAACTTAGAACGTTGAAATGATATGCCAAGGAAGGGAATCACGGTTTTAGACCAAAACCATAGATACATTATGTTGTGCCCTAAATAGACCATACCCCATCATCACATAACAACAATGATGGATGATCAGAACCATTGTAGGAGGTGGTATGGCTGTGTCAATGAAGGCAATAAGACCAACATAAGATACGTAGTTTGAAGTCCAATATCGTTGAGAAAATGGTTTGATTTGTATGAATGTATTTGTATTGCACCTGACAGGATTCTCATTCTTTAGTACTTTTGTGGCATTACATTCATTCACTCACACATTATCCAAAGAATAACTCATAACATATTCTAAGCAGATCTTCATGGTTTTGACCAGAAGGACAATGTTGTGTATTAATTTCAGTATGCATCTTGTTAGGATGCATGCTGAAAGGATGCTAAAGGGTTCCTATTCTATTCTATTCCCAAACTCAATGCACACATCTGGCTTATCAGTGTGCAACTTACACTAAATACAGCTGTATGCAGTTATGGTATAGGGCTTTTCCTGTGTTCTACATTTGGGTAGTACAGGAATATCTTGTCAATGCCATTGTGGCTGTTTTTGTCACTCACAATATAGTAACTGTATTGAAATATTGTTTGTAATTTTGATTTTAAAGTATATCATTATCTAAACAGAAAATATCGTATTGCATTGTATTTAGCGATTTTAAGAAGGAAAACACATCTTGTGTTCGAATACAAAGTCCGCTTATATGCCAGATCACTGTTATACTAATTTACATAGAATATATTTCCCTTTAAAAAACAGCACTATTCACATGTTTCACACTAATGTTTAGCAAAAATTATTTGCTAAATAATTAGTGCATATATCGAATCGCATCATATCGCCAGAATGAACTAATATTGTCCATGTATCGTATCGGCAATAATGTATTGTGATACATATCGAATCGCTGTTAAAATGTATCATTACACCCCTAGAAGCTTTGACTATCATAAAGACTCACCGGAGCCTAACGGCCGTTCTAGCCTGGAAGAGATATCAATGTCATTTTACACATATATCATAAATTAAATAAATGATGTTTCTCAAAAATATTAGTGGTGAGAAAAATACATTGACAGTGCAGTAATATTATCTTGATTCATATTTGTTTACGTATTACATTAAAACCAGTACCCTAACAATTCCCCCGTCAGGTGAACTCAAAACCCCACCCCCGTCTCTGTGATACTCTGCTCTCCACTCAATTCCATGTCCCACCTACCAATCCTGTGTCATTCAGAAATCTGTGTCACTGGTGAAATGCCATTTCAGCTCGACATTACAGTATGTAGCTGCACCTGCACCATGGGAAGGAGACCTTTGCACTAGTGCCTGCCATTCTACCCCAATGGAGCTACCAAGTCAAATTCTACTCAAACGTAGCGACCAAGTCAAGGGCCATTAACCAGCCAACAACAACAGCCCTAGCCCTCATTTGTCTATCCATTTGGTTACCGGGAACCTAGAGGACTGACACACAGCATCAAACGCAACAGGTCTGAGAGCAGAAACTACACTCTGCCCCCTGGTGTTTTGGTCTTGTACTTCCTAGTGCATTGCATGTTTCACATCACAGATGTGAGCATGAATAAAATGCTAATGGTTACAAGGAGTTTTACTTCGATCACATCAAATGCAATTGTGTGTAATGTTGGAAAGTGCCACTGAATAGGTTTCTCTAACACATGCTTTTGCTGCTAAAAATTCAGAGAAAGCAAGCAGACTCTTACTTTCATCTTGTTGCATATTACTTTGACATCTTATTTTTTATGATCCATAAATGAAGTCAGAAATACCACCAATAAAAAGAAATATACTGTACTCTGTTTTCTGAAAACTTCTCTTAAAGGTTTTCAGAAAATATTGCGTTTCCTGAAATAGACACAGAAATGCCAGTAGGGACATTTTAAAGTGCCTGTACTGAGAGAGACATCAGACTGAAGAAAAACACAGACAGACCAATTCTGTCTTTATTTTTCCAGGACACACTCTGCAGACAAACTTGCTCTTTAGATGGTGAATCTCTAAAAAGCCAGTAAAAGTACATTTGTGAGCAGTTAAAAAAAACAAACTCAAGCAGAGGGAGGAAACTAAAAACACCAATTTAGGCCTCTGCCACAATGTACACAGTGATTAAGATGTCAAACGCGTGACAGAAATTAAAGTTAATAACTTGAACAATCTGCATAGCAACACACCACAGGTTACAATAAAAGGCTGTAAAACTAACCGAAACATAACCAAGGCCCACCAAACATAACGCAAAAGATGAAAAATGTCACCCTGAGGGTTCTTCTTTTTAAATTTCCCAAACACAAACATATAGGGTTAGAGAGAGTCAGCAAGAAAGGGGGGTAAAATAGGCGGAGTCAAAAGAGAGCACCATCATCCTAAAGTGACATGCCTTCTGAGGACATGGCACCGGTCATTAAAGATGACATCACAGCAGGGAGGACCTTCCACATACTATTGTACATCCTACATGATGCTGGAGACTGACTCAGTATAAATACTTGAGCCCAATGCCCTGGGAAGCAGCAGCAGCCGCTCAGACAGACAGACCAGACTCCACACAAAAGGATATAAGAGCCCCGGACAGGGACAGCACCTCCCGACCCCCCCACCATTCTTTGGAGCATAATCGTAACGGTAAGGTGTACTCTCCCTTTTTGCCCTGTATGGTGGCCTTTCTCTGCAGTTAGACGTGCTTGGGCCTGAGCTTGCATTGCATCTTGAGTCTAAACAGGTGCACACTCAACGCTGGAAATGGACTTTAATGGGTGCATTTCTATTTCTACACTCACAAGAGTTAAATTGACTGTTGATGCAAAGTTTTCTTCTGCTGTTCATCTTAGTTAATCAGCTTGGCACTGATGGCTGGCTTTGAATTCAAAGCTGGTGTCAATCTAGTCATCAGCAAGTGTCAAGTCTGTGGTGGTACCTAAGCCACCTGCTGCTCTGGATGAATGTAATGAGCCATGTTCTAAAGCATTGGCAGCAAAATAAAAATATATTTTTATTTTCAAGCTTATGACTTAAAGAGATTTTGAAGCTGTTGGGAAATGCACAAGTAGATGTGATTCAGTAAAAAATCTATTGTGTTTCTGTGTCAATTATAGCCATGGACACAGTTGGGTCGCTGTGAGCTAACCCTTAAACATGGTAGTCCAATTCACTTAGAATTAGAACACTGACACAGGAGATAGTTACAGTGTTAAAGCCAATTAATGTCCCTGGCTATTTACACGGTATATTAATATTATACTTTTTTCATTATCATTTTTTCATTATTGTTTAACAGCAAAGAGGTGGAGATAGATATGAAGATGTATCTATCAGAATAAATTATATTGTCACATCATAGGATTACAGGTGTAAAGAAGTGGGTGACATTATTTTTCATCCAAGCTCCATCATCCTCAGCAAGCTATAAATCTGAATGGATTTTGTCTTTGCAGGTTTAGCTTCCGAAGATGGATCTGAGAGTAACGAGTATTCTCCTCGTCCTCCTGGCTTTGGCAGAGGCAACCCCCTACAACCATAAAGTACAAAAGACCCCTTACGTCCACCCGGTTAAGAGCCATGGTAAGTTGCACATATACTTCTGTCCTTGCATTGCCACATTAATACTGTAAAGACCTGATCTTTTAGTTACTGAAATGGGTAAAATGTTCAGTGTTGAGTGATGGCACAGTGAAGATAATGCTATTGCTACTAATTCAATAATCCATAATGTTTGGGGTTCAGTATCAAAACTAAACAGAGCAGTGATGGCCTAAATGGAAGTGTGTGCTTGTGACTAGGAGATTGCCGGTTTAGTGCCGCAGACAGGCAAAGGAAATCTGGGCTGGGAAGTGAATGAGTAACACTCACCCCTATCTCAATATCCAGGCAGCAAACACTTCAGCCAAACTGTTCCAGTAGAACTGATCAGAGTCTAACCGTACAACTACTCGCAGGTGTGAAATATGCCTATAGCTAAGTAAGCTTGAAGCTGAAAAAAAGCATTTGCCCTCAGCAAAGTATTTTAAAATAAGAGTAGGGATGCAATTCGTAGGCTCAGTCTGTTAACACTCTCACTAATATTTCATTTAAAAGTAAAACCCCATAACTGTATCCATGACGTAGGCCAAAAAAGTGATCACATGTGGTCACATCGCAAAGCGATGAAATGTACAGTATTTCCAACCTGACTCTTTGTTGACTCAGCTAAAACGCTCTCTAAATCTTATCTTATCTCTTGCTGTACATTAGTTAAAAGTGTAAAACAACTACTACAACTGTTGCTGTACTGGGCAGAAGCTTGGTCAGTACAACTGTATAAACATGCTATTTGCATCTGAAAATGAATATTATGTGATTCAACTTTAACCTTAAATGTTAAACTTATGGCATTCTGAATAATTAGGTGAACATTTGGCGAAAATAGCTGATCTACACGCTCACACTTTCCGTTCACCTATTGTCAACATTGCACATGTGGTGTTGAGGAGGAAAAGGAGCAGGCCAAAGGACAGAGCCCTGGAATAGTGGAATTATTGGATTTGGAATGTTTCATTCACATTGGATCAGGCAAACAGCAAACAGCACACCGGAAGTCATTTTAGTGGATGGAAGCAGAACACTATATGGAACAGCAGCCCTGTAGCCAGAGTGGCAAGGACAGACCGCATCAATGTTAAAATATTTTACCTTTTTCTGTTCCGTGCCATCCAGCAGGTGGTGCTGTTTGCTGCTGCTTGCCTGACTCCAAGTGACTGCAGCATTATAGTTTGAGACTTATAAATGGTGCATTTATATAGCACCTTTATCCAAGGCGCTTTACATGGATTGTGCATCACATTCAACCATACACACACATTCATACACTGATTGCAGTGGAGACCAAGCAGGTTACCTACTAGCACATCAGGAGCAATTAGGGAATTTGACAGGGACTGCATCCTGAATGTTCACCCAAAAATAACATTGCTAAGGTTCAAGTGCTTAACTACTACTCACCCTACACCTGAATTCTTGGATATACTTCATCTTTAGCTCATCTTTCTCTCTAGTATCAAATGGAATCTGCACACCCTATGACTATTATCAACCCATCTCATATCAAGGACCTTTTGGTTTCATTTCATGCTGCCAAGTTCGAAATCTACAGTAGATAAGTGTCCATTTGGTTACTAACCCTCCATCATATAGCTGAGGGCCACCCGCAACCAACCCAAGGAATACAGGCCCAGACGACTGATTAAAATTCAATCTTAGGCTATATGAGATGGACTGTCATGAAAGAGAGTACCTGTATACTGTATGTGATCCCTGAATAAATACAGAAATGGGCAACCATCGGCTCTGCACACTTCATAAAGGCCTGAAGCAGTGTTCACAACATAATTGCTTAGCTGACATCTAACACTGTAAATACGTCAATGACTCGGGGTCTAATTTAAATTCAGTTCCCCACAATGCAATGACTCTACTTGGGAGCGAACAATTGAAAATTAATTCCAGCAGTTCTGCTTTTCATAGGCTTTGATGTGGTTTTAATGGACGTGGGCTTCAACATAAAAATAGAAGCCTTTCCACTCACCAATGAGCCGCTGGATTTGGAAAACTTTCCAAACAGTCTTCGTTACCACGTCGCAGTGGGCACACCCAAATAAACCATGTTTGTGGCATTAAATCTCTGAACACACACGATTTGAACGCATAAAATAAAATAAAGATAATTACAAAAGAAAGTTTCTCATACATTCCATGACAAATGTATGAATTGCCAAATAATTCAAAATATGTCATAGCTCACTATAACTTTGCTAAGGTCAGGCTGAGGTTATATTTTTCTTATGCAGTAGACCATAAAACCAACATAGAAAACAAGCTGGACAGAAAGTGGGCGTAAAGTGGACAAAGTGAGGACTGTGAAAGAGAAATATTTCAACAATGGATATTGGTGCAGCACGTTGACACATAAGCAGACTGCTGTACAGTACAAACAATTCTGTGACGGTTCAACTACTGGTTAGGCCACCGTGCAAACCACGGCCAGTATCATCACCTGCAGTTTGAGGTTTTGCTGGCTGCCAGAAAGTCCAGTTCTGGAACAATTCTTCATTCGTGGTTTCAAACACATTTTTATGTGGCTTTCAAATTATAGCTATTTCAATCCAGCTCAAGCCACTATTGCAAAAGAGTACACATTCACATTTCCTATATATAAAATATTTGGATATTTCGATTGTTGCATCAAGACCCCCCCCCCCCCCCCCCCCCCCCCAATATCTACTATCCTTGAAATGTTATCCAATATATTGTTAGGTATACAGTACAGCAGTTGTGTTATATACTTGTGTGTGCCAATGTGTTGGTCTGTACCATGCATGGATTCTGCTGCCATTGGTGTGTAAGTGGGATCAACAATCTGTGTTGTTGATCCCACAAGACAAATTGCCTTGGATAGAAGCGCTATATAAATGCACCATTACCAGCTATAAGAATTAATTGAATCACACTTTTCTTCAGATGCATAGATCATGTGAGGTAAGATTAAGTAAGATCTTGTCTTACTTCACATGAACAGTCAACCAGACTGTCACCACTTCATAGTGAGTCAATACATAAATGAAACCTATAGTACATTCAAAAATAACTGTCATCTACCAAAGTGCTGTAAAAATCAGGCGCTTTTGTATTCGCTACGTTGGGGTTAGATTACAGCTTAACAATTCTATTAGCTGATGAATAAGGAAGTCTGGAGATGTATAAAAAATACATTAATTAAATCAAACGTTGGCATCATCTCTCTCCTTCTGATAAGGTTTACACAGTCGCCAGAAATAGAAAAAACATGGTTATAGGCCAATTCTTTAGCAGGAAGTGGCCAAATTAAATTTCCACATTTACAAAGAAGAAAGATACTAAGTCTACAATTTTTGTTCATGAAGAATATGTTTCCCTTTTAAAATTATGTTCAAGTAATTGGGCAGACCACTGTAATATATTGCCTGAGCCACAGAACAATATCTAATTTGTGATCAAATCCTATTCAGGTCCACATACAGTACTGTGGATACTGCATCCTCATATGACCTTCTGTACTGCACCATGCACTTCCACATTAAGAGGGAGAAAATGGCTCAAGGTGATGTCAACATCCTGCAGACCACTAACCATACATCCACTAGCATGGGCTGCGCTAGCAAATTGAAGGGTATATGCCATATATGGTGTCGCGTGGCCGAAATCAAACCAAAATACACAGGAGCTGGGGTTACTGAGTTTCCCACGAGGCAGAGTGGGTCTTAGTGGGAAACATCCCCTCAGACCACTGGTAGTGTCGAGACTACCCTGGGAAGAAAAAAGAAACAAGTGTCCCCACAACCTCTCCCTGTAATCACAGGGAGCAGTGTCCTCTGGGGTTTAAATCAGGTTGTGGTCGTATGGAGCAGAATACCAACTGTGATGTTAGTCAAGCACTAAAAAGCCATCTGAGGACTCATTCAGAGAAAAGAACACAAGACAAACTGATGCTGAGATAAATAACAAACCTTTTCATTTTGCTTTAATGCTTGTATGTCTGCCTCAACGTTTTCAGTGAGATTTGTTTTTCAAAAGGCCTGCCTGATCAATATTGCAACAAGTGATGCATGACATATTGGTAGTCAATATACACAGAAAATGGGGCACATGTATTAGTTAGTTAGTTGGTTAGTTCCATGTGCTACTTCCATCCTTTTAAGTAATTCTGTGTTTTTAAGTTTCAAATTTTCAAAGGAACTCTTCTCCCATTTTCAATCTCGTCTTCAGCTAATTGGTCTACACGAGTGCTCATTATGAAATGGCACAACTTCCATCTACTGACTCGGCAACTCATGGTGGGCTATGGAAAGTTTAGAAACCTGCCTGCCAATGACCTGCCAATCCATAAGGATTTCAAGCTAGTTACAACTTCACTATTTGGTAGGCAGGTTTCTGAACTGACCACAGCCCTTCTGTGAGTGAGACACATGAGTATCTTATAAACCAGACCTTTAAATTCTTTTTTTTACCTGTGTGTCCCTATTTTGGGCATGTCTTCCTATGCACCAGCTTTAAATTATTATTTTTAATAGATCTGCAAGCTCAAATGTGACACACTACCGTAAAACCAATCCCAAACATGCTGTCACCACAAGCATTAGTACAAGGATTGAGAATAAAATAGATGTATTGTGAGTTTGTACTGTGTACTTTGACAGTCTTAAGTGGTTAAATAGTTTAAAGACTTAAGATGAAGACTGGTGGACATATGATCATAGTGACCCATGTGGTCTCCTGAACATGGCATATTCAATCTGTGTAATCCATAGTTGTACCTGCAGCTACAGTATCTAACAATGTGTCAATTTCTCAGCCGTTGTAGGTGCACCAGGACCTGCAGGGTCCCCCGGTGAACCTGGACCAATGGGACCACCTGGCCCTCCTGGAAAGAGCGGAATGGGACACACTGGACCACAAGGCCCACCTGGACCTGCTGGAGCTCCTGGCTACTCCACAGCTGGCAAACCTGGTAGCCCAGGTTCCCCTGGCAAACCAGGAGCCAATGGTCTGCCTGGTCCCGTAGGTCAACCTGGCGCAACTGGAGCAATGGGACACAGAGGTCCCCCAGGTGCTCCCGGAAGCCCCGGACCTGCCGGGATTTCAAGCCCTGGCAAACCCGGCCCACATGGCATTCCTGGAGCAATGGGACCCAGAGGAGAGCCAGGCCTGAAGGGACACCCTGGAGTTCCTGGAATTCCCGGTGCCAAGGGAGAAAGAGGACATGGCATCCCCGGGGCTCAGGGGCCCCAAGGCCCACATGGCCCAATGGGTCCAGCTGGAATGCCTGGCAAACCTGGAGTTGGTAAGCCCGGTGCCAATGGATACCCTGGTGAGCCTGGAAAGGCTGGTCAGCCTGGCAGAGATGGTTCCCCCGGAACACCTGGCGCACCTGGACTAAAGGGCCACGTTGGAGCTCCCGGCGTTGGAGCACCAGGAAAGGCAGGTCAGAATGGTACTCCAGGTATGCCTGGACAGATGGGACCTAAGGGTCCTCAGGGTCCTGCTGGTCAGCCTGGATCCCCTGGCATGCCAGGTGTTGGCAAACCAGGTGTACCTGGAATGCCAGGTGACAGAGGAGCCCCTGGTACCTCAGGAACCACCGGCCAGAAGGGAGAGCCAGGCCCAACTGGTTACACAGGTGCACCAGGTGCTGTTGGTCCTGTTGGCCCTGCTGGACCACAGGGAGCCAGAGGATTCCAGGGAGAGGCAGGCCCAATGGGACTTAAGGGCGACACTGGCATGGTAGGAGCACCAGGGCCTAAGGGCACCAAGGGCGATCAGGGACATCAGGGACCCACAGGAAAACCAGGTATTCCAGGAGCAAATGGAGGCACTGGAGCTACTGGCCACACTGGCCCTCAGGGCCCCAAGGGTGAGCAGGGTCCCCACGGTGCCCCAGGTATCCCAGGCGCTATGGGTCAGGTAGGGCCAAAGGGCCACACCGGACACCCCGGACCAACAGGAAAACCCGGTGAGAACGGAATTCCAGGAGGCATGGGACCTGTCGGACCTCCAGGCATTAGTGGTCCCCCTGGTCTGAAGGGACACCCAGGACCTCCCGGCCCACCTGGCCCCGCTGGCATGACAGCTAAGGGAATTTCTGGTCCACAGGGTCCACCTGGACAACCAGGAGCCAGAGGTAATGACGGTCACCCCGGCCCCGTTGGTCCTCCCGGACCCCCCGGACCCCCCGGAGAGATGATCTACCACCACGAGAAGGCTATGCCCATCAAATCCCATGAGGTTATGATGCCCCATGAGATGATGAAGGCCCCCATGTCTGCCTTCAGCGCTGTGCTGACGAGGGCTTACCCTCCAGCCGGATCCCCTATTCAGTTCGACCAGGTCCTGTACAACGGTGAGAACCACTATGATGCTCACAGCGGCGTCTTCACATGCCAGATCCCTGGCCTCTACTACTTTGCCTACCACATGCATGTCAACGGCGCAAATGCCCTGGTGGCCCTGTACAGGAACGAAGAGCCCATGATGTTCACCTATGACGAGTACAACAAGGGCTTCCTGGACCAGATGTCGGGCAGCGCAGTGCTCATGCTGAATGCCCACGACAGGGTCTTCGTTCAGGTGCCTGACGAGGAGAGCAATGGCATCTTTGCTGCAGACAACGTTCACTGCTCTTTCTCTGGGTTCTTGATTGCCTCAACGTGATTTCACAAATCCAAAATTACACCTCAAACCCATACCAAATTCAAGAACTACTCGGAGAATTAGTCCAGTTTACAAAAATACCATTGACATTGTAGAATGAAGAAATTTTTGTTGTAATTTCAACAAGCTCATCTGCCTCAATCACATTTTTACATGCAAAAGGCAAGATTTTAAAATTGCCAAAACAATGTATTGGTAAAGACCTTTAAGGGGGGGTTGAAAGAAATTGAAAGATGTACGATTCATTGTGTCTGCCAGTGCAATTTTATGAAACAATATTGGAAGATAGAAGTGGTGCTCTACAACTGCCTGTAACATTTACAGCAAATCGTATCTTTTTTGTGTGTCTGTTAATGTCTCTTGTTGTAATATACATCATCACACTTGTTGTATTAAAATATGTTGTCATTGAAGCAAAAAACATTTTTACAAGCACTGTGATTAACAAAAAAACGGGATACGGAATTCAAAGTTTATTTTGTCAAAATCCCATTGGCTGTATTATTGAATGAAACAAAATAAATTTAGTGTTCAAAAAGTGAGAAACAATGTTTTGTGTTTTCTGTGCATTTGTGTATTTTGTGTGTCTTCTGTATACTGCCCTAGTACTGTGACGCAATCACTACCAAAAGCTACAATTTCACTGCATTCAGCTATAGGCCTGAATGCGGCTAACACAAAACCATACTCAAGTGAAAAAAACAAAACAAAAGAAGATTCCACATACCTTTAAATGCAGATGTGTTGTAATTATGGTCAATGGCAGCAACCATGTCTTTCCAAAAGCTTGAGTTCACCTCCTTTCCACGCTGTTTACACAAAAATGCAGGCATTTTTTAAGGGAGGAAAAAAACACTAACCCAATCCATTTAAATATTAAATATACAGATGTGGAAGTGCTGTACATTTTGAGGTATTTTATACATTACTGTAGTATTTCCAATTTTCTGAATTTTACGCATACTCCACCACTCTCAGATGCAAATACTATACTTTTACCCCACTATTATTTTGGCTACTAGTTAATTTGATTACAAAACATTTCAATCTTATATAAAACTTGGCCATTTGAAAGTAGCCAATAAATAACAGATTGGTATACATTTGATCTTGCGAAATGGGACATCCTACAAAATGAGTAGTTTATTGTATTTTCTGTATTCTATCTTTTCTATCCTTAATTTTAAGTACATTTTGATAACCATACTTTTTTCAGTCTTTTTACTACGTAACATAGTAAAAACGTAATTGTACAATTTGAATTCCGGACTGGAATATTTCTACATTGCAGTATTGAAATGTGTGTGCGTTCTCCACCACTGCATGTGTATGTAATAGCATAAAATTATCATATTATTAGATTGTACCTTGCGTAACATGTCCACCACCCTTCCACAGAGAAGAGCCCCAGGTAGATCAAAATAGTTGTCGTAGTAATAGTACTTTGCTGCAGAAGAAGAAAATAACACTTGATAAATAAAACATTATGATGAGGCTCAAATTAGTGGATTGCACAGGACTGAAGGTGTATAGAAATGTTTACTATGATGTGTGTATGATGTATTGACTCTTTCCTAAATCATTTATTTGCCATAAATACATTTTAGGTTTTAAGTATTTAAGTATAAAACACATAACCACTGATAATCTGGTGCTGAATTTTAGACATATCATATAACCCATTTTTAACATTGGTTGCAGTACAGTATACCACATTGACCTTAACTAATTGTAATGATTGTAATTCACCCATGGTGCTCTTACACTACAGTATGGTTAGAATGCCTTATCGTTGCCTAGTTCACACTAATGGTGACAAAGCTACAAAACGACAGGTGTGACCAGATACATTGCTGCTGAAGTACTGCTCAACCCACACTGGGTGAATAAAAAGTGTAGGGTAAAACAACAGTGGGAAGAGAAAGGAAGTGGAAATGGTGAGAACTATATATATATATATATATATATATATATATATATATATATATATATATATATATATATATATATATATATTTCATTGATGCGTCGCTGCGTCATTGGAACACAATGGTGAGGCCAATTTGAGCATCACTTTGGAGCTTCAATATCACGGCTTCCTTTAAAAGCGACTTTTAGCCTGTCACTTTGTCACCGTGACTGTGGTGACCAAAAAAAAACATAATGAATAAAATGCTTTCTATGACTGGCAATTCCAGGAGCTGAAAATAATTTATTACACATTAGAGAATCCTCCCTTAACCTGAAATGTACACAATACAGCCTAAAGTACAACAACTACATTATATTAAGGTCTCAATCATCTTGCATGGGAAAGCCATACCGGATCTGGTGAAGGAGGTATTGAGGCTGTCAAAGTGCTTCCATTCCCTTTTAGGACCATAGTGTTTGATAATTTCTTCTGTGCTGAGGTCAGTGGTCCCATGTGTTGCCCTAATGAAACAGAAACACTTGTTCATCATTCAGTAGTGCCATTTTGAAATATCATCAGCAAAAGAAATACGTAATAACTAACGGGGTGAGTCAAAAGTTTATATGAACGTTTAGTTTTAATGATGAACCGGCACACCAGAGCAGAACGCAAAGAGTACCGATTCAACATCAAAGGACACTTATACTGCGGAAATACTCATGTATGCAAATTGTATACAGTATTACTTATTTGATAGCAATCCTCTACCGTAATACGGTTCCATCTTCAGCCAACTTTACCAGGTTTCCATCCTCAAGATCCACAACTAGCCCTTTGAAACTGGATATGAAAAGCATTAGGTATTTTAGTACATACTGTAGCATGTAATGAGTGACACCCACATGATGACTGTCAGCATCAGCCCATCTACAGGAAATGGTCAATATAAAGGTCAATATAAATCACAATGGATGGACAATTAGATGTACTTGCTATAGTCCAGCTAATTAATAAAACACAAAGTATACCCCAGGTCGTGCAGCAGTGTTTAGGCTGTGGCACTGCATTCAAGCCTGAATCATTTATTTCTTAATTAAGTATAGGCTAAAGAGGTATAAACGTTTTCCCCCACAGGATTTACCAATACCAATATTTCCTTATAGAACAAATGATGTCTTTCTTTGTCATACTCATTGTATTTCAGGAATAATGCCCCCTTTTTCAAACATTGTAACATTCTGATTTGTCTACAAAGCATTTCCAGAATCAAGGTCACAGGATCCTCTATGTGTTTAGTTTATTTTAGTTAATTAGTTCATTGTGTGCAATAGAATAAAGCAGTCCAGAACCTCTGTGAATCATCTGCTAGTAAGTGACGATGACTCACCAAAAATCCCATGTTGCAGGTGTTAAATTGAGGAGGTCCTTGTCATAGTCTCTGTGCTCCACCAGGAAACTGGCAAAGCTCTCATAGATCAGCTGCAAACACAAAACTCAAGTCAGTTGACAGCCCAGAAAGAATCCAATGACACTGGGTATACAGGTCCTGTTTTTGAGTGAGTGCAACCACTCATCTGTGTGCGTCCATGCCTAGGTCCCTGTGTTGTCCCTGACTGGCTATGTCCCGGGAGCACAGAAATAGCATATTGTCACAACCAAGTGTCACTGTTGTTCAGCCTAACACATTTTCTCCCGAACAAAACATTTGGGTTTCTGAGGCGAGGCTACTGACACAGAGACACATGCACAGAGGACAGGAGTGGTACCGTAATGTAAACTGTACACCTCAATTCAGAGGTTTCTGATTTTTTGGTTGTAAAAACAATTGATGGTAGTGTCGAAAACTTTGCTAAGGAATTGCAAGAAGTGGGAATCCCCACTGGTTGACAGGCCACAATATAGTAATACTGTTGTTACAGACAGTAATTAGGTACTTGGCTAACAAAAATATAGTGACAACATATTGGGTTGCTATTTACAGTGTAACACTGCCTAGCTTGCAGGCACATTGACATCTGTAACATCAATATACTCCAAAGCTCTGTCCCTACATATGCATGCATGACCCCTATGCTTGAAGTGATTTTATCAAGCGGGATTGCATTTACGACCCTTGCATTTGCAAACATGAATCAAACGGCACTATTATGGCAGGTGTACATCCATCCAGGCCTCGAAAGCAAGTAAAAACACATAACATCAGCAGGCGCATCATCTCCGATGTTGAACCTGTGAGTGAGTCACGCAGAGCGACTGCAGCTGCAGCAGCATCCAACACGCATACGTTAATACATACATAAGCTACTGTACGTTACATCCTCACGACCTCACATCCACGAGACAATATTCATCACAAATCGGTTGCTGAACCAGTTGAACCGCGGCTTTTCCACGTGGGCGCCACGTTATTGTTACTATTAAACACAAGGTGGGGCGATTTGGGAATCGTGAAAGCCGACAAATCATCGTGAACTCTGACGGTCATCATTGTCACCATGGATGATGATGATGCTCGCGCTAGCTTGCACGAGCTACAACACACACACACATACACTCTCACCCTGGAGGTCTCCTTCAGATGGTACCGGCAGAGCGTGTGGTCCAAGTCAAAGCCGATCACGTCGCAGTCTGAGAGGCTGAAGTATTCGCTCATTGTGGCAAACCGGGAGGACAATCAATCGATCAGTAACGTGGTCGTGTACAGAGTTGCACGCGCCTCTCCTGCACACACACCAGCGCCACTGTCTGATCTGTCAATGTCAATGACGACAGGAATCTGCGGCGTCTACAGCATCTGCCCCTCTCCCTGTAGCACGTAGAACTCGGTTTTACTTTTAGTAAATGAAAATGGAGACGAGTTCTCCTCGGGCGGAACGGCTTCTAGAAGTCAACACCCCAACGTCCATTCAATGCGATATGTCAATATGTTGTACATAATAATATGCAGCTGAAGTTGAGCATGGTATGGCCAGGAGAAGGCGACAGAGAGCCGGTGAGGTGACAGGCTTCCGGGTGTGTGTGGGGGGGGGGGGGATAAGAGTAACGACATTGAGGGGTCAGAAACTGAGAGTGGTCAAGCGCTGTTCATGCAGCATGAATAGAACTAAAACTGGAGTTGGAACTTGGAAATACATAGTTTTCATAGTTTCATAGTTTTATTTTACAAAAATATCTAAAAGCAAATTGATTTAAGGTAATTAAAGATGGGCTGTTGCCTGATTCCCGACTCCCATGCATTTCTTGGGTCCCCGTTTGTTGTCCCTATTCTCAATGGAAGTCTAGGCCGCCTGAAGTGAACGGAGTTTGCACAACTCTGTTCTGTGTGTGTGCGTGTGTGTGTGTGTGTGTGGGGGGGGGGGGGGGGGGGGGGGTACCGTATGGGAGCACATAGACGCGCAACATGAAAATGGAGCGCTGCATTTCTCCTTGGCGTGAATGTTGGATCATACGGTACTTGTGTTGCTTACCGCGCATTTATTGGGACATGAAAGTAATCCTGAGGTATTCGTACTTTACTTGAGTATCGTGTAGTTTCCAATTTCCAGTAGGCTGCCTACTTTGACAGACTCCACTAACACCTCAGAGCCAAAATTTGTACTTTTACTTACCCTTACCGTAACTACAAATATTTGGAAACTATTTACTTTCACTCTATCCGCAATTTGCAACTCTACATTTTTTATATATAATTGGGATGACTCTAGGGTTCCAATACATCTCCATTGATGTAAATTTTCATCTCGCCAACACTGCAGCTGAAGGAAAGATTGAATCATCCTCTCCTAAAGTAGATAAAAAATATTTTGAGACTGATACTTTTGTAAAAAAAAAAAAAAAAATTACTTGTAACAAAGTAGTAGGCTATTGGTACTTTTTAATATTTTTCCCCACCACTGTTAAAGGGGAATTTCACCCATTTTCAACATTTTACTGTCATTAATATAGTGTGATTCCAATAGGCTACTACTAAATGCGGCGGCCCGACTTTTCCCGTCCCCCTACTAACTACTACTACTACTAATAATAATAATAATAATAATAATAAATGATGTTTCCTCGAAATTGAGGTATGAAAGTAATCATTATTAACATGGCGAATCGCCTCTTGATCATCAAAATATTGAAAACGGGTGCAATCCACCTTAAAATCTAAAGAGCACCAGCAGGGCTCCTGGGGTCCCACACCAGTATTCATGAGCCAGTCTGGGTGGAGTGGAGCTTCTTTCTTTCGACAACAGGTGGTGGAGGTGAGGACCGGCACAGCACAACAGCACACACAGTACACACAGTACACAGCAGGCAGCAGGTGCAGGTGATTGACCAATGGAGCGCTGAACTATAAACCTGTCCCTGTCCAACAAAGAGCTGGAGAGGGCAATAAATCCGAGTATCTTTTATTACCTGGGAAGTATTTCTTTGCCTCTGACTCTTAACTTATCGCTCCAAAGGTCTGAGAGGACGGACTTGGCAGTGCAGAACAACTTAAAAGCAAAACAGGTAAAAAACTATGGATCATAAGGGCGGCACTGAATCTCGCTTCAGAGTGATTTCCACCATGGAGATCCGAGAACAGTGCGACTTGTGTTGCACGCGCTTTTTAAGTTGTTTCAAGAAGCCAAACAAGTCCGATCCGGGCCAAGGAAATGATACCGACGGCGGGAAGAGAAAACATATCGAGGTGATAGCAAATCCTGGCGCTGGAATCACGGACCCCCAAAGGGCCGGCGGGGGCGGCCGCCGCCGCGTCTCTTCACCGAAACTCCCGGGGCTGCACCTCCAGCAGCAGCCGCCGGACAACCTGAACTGTGTTTATATTGCCCTGTATGACTACACCGCTCGAACCGAGGAGGACTTGAGCTTCAACGCCGGGGATAAACTGGAAGCTCTGGATAAGAGCAACGGGGACTGGTGGTACGCGAAAGCACTCACCGGGATTTCTGCCTCGAAGAAAGGCTATATTCCTGCCAATTATGTGGCCCCCGTGGAAAGTATCGACGCCGAGCCGTAAGTAGCCTACACTGGCACACTGTAATTCAGGGACCCGCTCGTGTGCTTAAAGGGGAACTCAACCCATTTTCAACATTTTAATATGTCATTTATACCTTTAGAGGTGCTGGGTGGACATGATAAAAATGTTCCCCCATTCTGTGTTTCCTAGAAATGGGGGTCTGAAAAAATCATTAACATGGTGAAATACATCTGATGACATCATCAACATGTATTTCACCATGTTAATGATTTTTCTCTCAGACCCTTCTTTCCTGAGAGGGTACAAATGGAACCAAATGGACCCGCTAGGGTCCATCCATTTAGTTCACATTTGTATCCTCTCAGGAAAAAAATGAAAATGGGTGGAATTCCCCTTTAATGTACAGTATTTACAGTAGGCCTACATCCCTAGTCAAAAGAAGAAACGTCCTATAACATCGTGGAACAAATCCTATTGGATATCCAGTATGAATCCAATAGAATTCTTATTGGATTCCAGTTCCCTAGCCTGTGGGCCCACTTTAGGCCCAGTGCCCCCTCTGTTGTGCTACTCTGCATTCAGCCACTGTGTCCCACCTGTCTGGAACTGGCCTGTAATTATAGATTCTAGCATAAAAGGTTGTAGTATATTCTATTGACTGAGAGACCGAGATTGGGAGCTGATTATAAATAGAATTTTATGTTTGAGCTACAACAGGCAATGATCAAGGTTATTACATTAGATTCAGCACACGACAGGGCTTGAATTAATGTGAATTAGAATTATAAAGCATTTTGGTGGCACTGCTGTTCTTTGCTGCAAAATATAAAATAGCATGAGTATTGTCCAAGTGTCTTAACTTTTAGACTCTCTGCAATGGTCAACAATCACGTTTCAAATTAATGTTTGTGTACATTTTGGCCTATTTATATCCAAACTGACCCATTTCTTTCTAACATTCCTTTAAAATAGTTGTTTATCCTGTGGGAGTGCCACACACTTGCCATTCCTGAGTTGTCAGTGTTGGGTTAAAGTGGTTAATCATTGTCTATGACTATCTCCAGGAAGTAGAGCTACAGTAGCATATGCCTACTTTAACAATTCCACTATACCGTTCAGAATTCATCACCAAAGCTTTGATATGCTTTAGATGGAATTTAATGAGTAACCATACCAATTGCTACAGATGTGGATGGATAGACAAACTGGTTGTTCAAGATGGTTCATGGTTGTACCACTACTAGTAGACAGAGAGGGTGACGTAATGATAGCAGGCCGACGTCACCATGGCCACAAGCAAGACAAACGTGCATCTTGGTTTGTTTTGTGAAAGGTTATAATTAGGCCATATATATCTTCCATTTCTAAACTTTGAACTAACTGTGACAGAAATTATTATTTTATATATATGACCAACCAAATACATTACCTCTAGGCACGCAAAAAACAAGTCAGGAGGAGAGTAAACTCAATTTCAATTTCATTGTTCATATTTAAAGAAATATTGAAATCAAAGTTCAATCAATCAGTTATACCCCAAAGCAAATACTAGCCATGTTGAACATCCATGTTCCTGCCAGGCTAGTCAAATACTGTAATCATGTTAAATATGTTCAACAAATGGAGCCTACTGTTGTAAATGACATGCCTGGAAGGGCTGGCATGCCATGGCATTTGCAACCAAGCACCTTCAAAAGAAGCCTCTTTTCATTCCAGCTAGTTATTCCTGTTCTTTTCATATGTTGTATAGGAAACACTTCCACAGTTTCATCCATTAACTTACAGTACCTGATTAGCATGTTTTGTGACCAGGTAGAGAGTGCTTCATCATGAATGGATGACCAACTGGATGATCTAAATCACTGATTAACCATAACACAGTGCTTATACAATAGGCTAGCTGTGCTAATAACACATTTCCAGGCTCTCTCTCTCTCTCTCTCTCTCTCTCTCTCTCTCTCTCTCTCTCTCTGTGTGTGTGTGTGTGTGTGTGTGTGTGTGTGTGTGTGTGTGTGTGTGTGTGTGTGTGTGTGTGTGTGTGTGTGTGTGTGTGTGTGTGTGTGTGTGTGTGTGTGTGTGTGTGTGTGTGTGTGTGTGTGTGTGTGTGTGAGAATTTATTATACTGTATATTACATACAGTAATGACAACAGTAGCTTCCCAGTACACCCATAACCTTTTAAAGAGCTGAGCAGTCCTGCCCCTCTCGTGACGTCTCCCTTGTTCCAGAAATCAATTCTCTGTTCATTGTCCTCTTAGACTTTTTGAGTGATTTATATACAGTAAATATGATTACACCACCACACACAAGGCCAACTCTGTCGTGACGAATCATGAAAACACACACAATGTTTTGGGACATAATTTCTAAGAAGAAAAAATCAAGTATCGTATTATCTTCTTGATAATTACATATTATATGGTAATATTGTGCTTCTCATGATTTGTCACGACCCGAGTTGGCTTTGTCCACGGCGCAATCAATTTTGTATAAATGATTTTGAAGAGGGGCGGGACTGCTCAGCTCTATGTAGTGTTTACCACTGGGCCAGTTTTGGCGTCAAGTGCCTTGTTCAAGGGCAGATATTTACATTCTTCCAGTCCAAGCATTTATCAACTGGCAGACTTCCGGCCACAGCAACTATAGACGCTAACCATATAAATTTGAATTTGATGGTTATACTTAATTACCATTCTCAGTTCTGTTTTTGACTAAATACAACCATTTTCATATACAGACTTTAGCTAGTAATAACAAGGCATGTCGGGGGGGGGGGGGTCATCAGTACAATATGAATGCTATTAACCTTGGACCTTCCTATCCAAGAGACGCTAAAAGCTAAATCAACCATAGTCAAATGATGACTATATACGGTATATTTATCTGGTCCTTGTCATTTTCAGATGGTATTTTGCTGACACAAAGAGACTTGATGCTGAGAAGTTGTTGTTAGCTGGAGAAAACCAGCATGGAGCCTTTCTCATCAGAAACTGTGAAAGTCAGAAAGGGGACCTTTCTCTCTCAGGTAATATCTCCTGTTGGCAACAAGCTGTATACCATGTTAGGTGACGTCTTTCCCCATGTCTTCTCTGAAACCATGCAACCTCGTGGACTTTAGCATGAACAATAAAAAGTCATGTTGTGTATCACCTGGCTCCTGTGCCAAGTTCCTGATAATGGCTTAAAGCAGGAACTGGCCACACTAAAGACAAGTTTCCTCATTGCATTCCCAGAACAATCCCAGCTCCTCTCAATTGAATCTGACTGGAAAGTGATTGGTAATTCAAGGTCAACAACCTAAGCATACTCCAATAAAAGCAACACAACCTTGCAAGGACTCTGCTGTAATTCATACATTAAACCCAGTGAATAACAAGCCATTCCAAAGAGTTTATTAAGCAGCCAATCATCCCATTTTACAATGATGATCCCAAGTGTGACGGTAGATGTACTTTATATGAATGATTTAAATTTAATAATTCATAGCAGAGGAAAATAAAGCATGTTACTAGTTATTGCTAATAGCCAGCTACAATAACCTTCTGCACGTTCTCTTTTAGTGTTGGACAGAGGGAAGGTGAAGCACTACAAACTCAGAAAAACGGATACTGGCCGTTATTTTGTGTCCAAGACTAAAAACTTTGAAACACTGCGGGAGTTTGTGGAACACTACAGCAGGCAGGAGGACGGCCTTTGTGTGCGTCTGACCGAACCATGCAAAAAGGTGAAACCGTGATTATGTTTGCATAATGGACCAAAAGCTTTGTCTGGTTACCTTGGTTGGTTTTCTGTATTTGTATACTGGTGGTTGGAGAACAACACTATTGTGAATATTTCACATGCATTTCATATTGTATAGTACTGTGTATGTGTGTGCATGTGCGTGCGTGTGTGTGATTATAGTTCATACAATAATACTGTTTTTACCTTCTTAAATCCTGTACTTTATGGTCCTGGGACCCCCATCAGCCTGTACTAGACTAGAGTATATTTGCTCGAAAAGTTGATTTGATTTTGTCTCTTGTGACTGGCTCTTTGTAGATCGAGGCTCCACAGACTCACGGTCTGTCCTACAATACAGTAGACCATTGGGAGATTGAGCGGACTTCCATCAGACTGTTGAAGAAACTGGGAGCGGGTCAGTTTGGTGAGGTTTACGAAGGCCTGTGGAACGAGACCACAGCAGTGGCCGTGAAGACACTCAAACCTGGTAAGTAAAACTTTTTTTTTTAAAACAGACTTGGAACACCAAGAAACTGAATAAAATAAATGCAGTAATGGATACTGTATTCAGAATACAGACAATCTAAATTGAAA